>JAYESA010000003.1:39044659-39644659 GCA_036927795.1 Iris macrosiphon
GCCCGCTTCATACCACCATACCACCAAACATGCTCTCTCATATCTCTATACATATTGTTGGCACCTAGATGCATAGAGTACTGAGATTGATGCACCTCCTGTAGAATCTCATCGTGTAATGCTCCTCTTGGTACACACAATCTGGTACCGTGCCGCAACGATCCATCATCTACGATGATGAAGTCCTCTGCCATCCCCATCTGAACTTGTGCTCTGATGCTCCTCAGAGACTCATCCTCATACTATCCGGCTCTGACCCGGTCTATCAGCTCTGACTCTATCTGAAGTCCTCATATATGTGCTGCAACTCCAGGAACTAATACCTCTGTCAAGATTGACCAATAAATGTATGTCTTTCGTCAAGCACAAAGCCACGGGATACCTGCTCAAAGAATTCGCGACTATGTTGGCCTTCCCTGGATTATACTGCAAAGAAATGTTAAAGTCTTTCATCAGCTCCAACCATCGTCGTTGCCTCATGTAGAGCTCTTTTTGTGTAAATACATACTTCAAGCTCTTATACAAGTAGTATTTCCATATTTTTAGAGCAAAGATAACTGCTGCCAACTCCTAGTCATGGGTAGGATTCTTCTTATGCGGGTGTAATTGCCTGAAAGCATATACAATCACCTTTCCGTGTTGCTGTAACACGCAACCCAACCCTTTCCTGATGCATCACTATAAATAAAAATCCTCCTGCTCCTGATGGCAAAGTCAATATTGGAGCTGTAGTTAACCTCTCCTTCTGCTCCTCAAATGATGACTAATAATCCTCAGACCAAACAAATTCCACGTCCTTCCTGGTTAGTCTAGTCATCGGCTCTGCAAGTCTGGAAAAGTCCTGAACAAACCTTCGATAGTAGCTCGCCAATCCAAGGAAACTTCTGATATCTGCTACTGAACTCGGGGTAGACCATGATTCCACTACTAAAATCTTCTTCGGATCCACTTAGATTCCATCTCCTGTAATAACATGCCCGAGGAATTCAATCATATCAAGGAAGAACTCACACTTTGATAGCTTGCCATACATCTTCTCCTTCCTGAGGGTCTCCAGAACTCTCCTCAAGTGCTGCTCGTGCTCCTCTGGGGTCTTCGAATATATCAGAATATCATCTATGAAGACTATATAAAACTGGTCCAGGTACTAATGAAACACCTTGTTCATCAGGTTCATGAATACTTTCGGGGCATTGGTCAACCCAAATGGCATCATCAAGAACTCGAACTGCCTATAACGAGTCTTGAAAGCTATCTTCGGGATGTCTTCCCTCTTCACTTTCACCTGGTGGTACCCTGACCTCTAGTCTATCTTTGAGAATACCTTCGCTCCGTTCAACTGGTCAAACAAGTCATTAATCCATGGCAATGGGTATTTGTTCTTAATAGTGAGGTTGTTAAGTGCCTTGTAGTCGATACACATACGTACTGACCAATCCTTCTTTGTACAAAAGTACTGAAGCACCCCATGGTGATGAACTTGAATGGATAAAGTCCTTGTCATGCAACTCATCCACCTGCTTCTACAACTCTGCCAGTTCACTATTATTTACTCTATAGATGTGCTGAGATATCGGCTCTGCCCCTGGCAATAAATCTAAAGAGAATTCCATATCTCTGTCCGGCAGCAACCCCGAAAACTCCTCTGGAAAGACATCTATGAACTCTGCAATCAACGGATGTGGAAGCTCCTACTCTTCTACTAAAGCTCCACAGAAATTGCCTTCGCTCTACTCTGCTCCACGGATGAACTCAAACTCCGGTTCTCCTCGCATCTAAAATAAAACCCTGCCTCCACGATAATCGATACTAGCGTGATGCCTACTCAACCAATCCATACCGAGTACTATATCATAACTCAAAAATGTCATTACGAGTAAACATACACTCAACTCTCGGTCTCCCAAATAAACACTCTGGTTCTTGCCAATATCACTTACCAGGATAATGCCACCCCCAGTCATGATCTTGCAAGTACTCTCTAATGGTTCAGACTCAAGACGATACCTCAAAGCAAAAGATATAGATACAAACCTATAAGAAGCCCCAAAATCGATTAAAGCATGAGCTGGAAAGGAATCTAGATAAACTGAACCTGAGATGACATCGCCAATTGGCTCCTCCTCCTCGATAATCAAGACAAAAGCTCGCTCATGTCGCTGAGCACCTCTCTGCTGTTGATGCTAAGCAAACTGCTGCTGCTGCGGTGGTAGAGGTCCTCTCTGCTGTCCCGCTGGTGGTCTAGCGGATGCTCTTTGTGCCTGTCCTCCATCCTGAGCTGGACGAGTTGGGACTTTAGGACAAGCCCTCAACTAATGATCTTCTGAACCGCAAAATAAGCATTATCCTAGTCTCATCCTGCATGCAACCCATCCATGTCCTTGCTTCTTACAGATAGTGCAAGGAACAGCTGCCCTCTGGATCTGGTGCATCTACAATGTCGGCGCTCTAGCTGGCCCATGATACTGCTGCCTCGGGTGAACAACAGCGAACTGGTAGGGTTGAAGAAGCAGGTAGATGAGTTGTAGGACAAGGGCTTCATCCGCTCCAGTTCATCATCGGGAGGTGCTACGGTATTATTTGTATAGAAGGAGGATGGGTCGATACCTATGTGTATCGACTATAGGGCGCTCAATAACCTCACTATAAAGAATAATTATCTGTTATCGCAGATTGATAATTTATTTGATCAGTTTAGCAGAGCGAAGGTATTCTCAAAGATAGACTTAAGGTCGGGGTACCATCAGGTGAAAGTGAAGAAGGAAGACATTCCAAAAATAGCCTTCAGGACTCGATATGGGAAGTTTGAGTTCTTGGTGATGCCTTTTGGGTTGACTAATGCCCCAGCAATATTCATGAACCTGATGAATAAGGTATTTCATCAACACTTGGATCAATTTGTCATAGTATTCATTCATGATATATTGATTTATTCGAAGACCCCGGAGGAGCATGAGAAGCACCTGAGGATAGTTCTGGAGACCCTCAGGAAGGAGAAGCTTTATGGCAAGCTTTTGAAGTGTGAGTTCTTCCTTGATAAGGTTAAATTCCTCCGGCATATGATTAGAGGAGACGGAATCTAAGTAGACCTGAAGAAGATTTCAGTAGTTGAGTCATAGTCTACCCCAAGTTCAGTGGCAGAGATCAGGAGTTTCTTGGATTGGCAGGCTATTATCGGAGATTTATTCAGGATTTCTCCAAGATTGTAGAACCGATGACTAGGCTAACTAGGAAGGGCATGGAGTTCGTCTGGACAGAGGGGTGTCAGGCCGCCTTTGAGGAACTGAAGAAGAGGTTGACTACATCTTCAGTGTTGACGTTGCCGTTGGGGATAGGAAGATTTTCTATATACAGTGATACTTCGGGTAAGGGTTTGGGATGTGTATTGCAGCAGAATAGGAAGGTGATTGCCAATGCTTCCTGGCAATTACGTCCTTATGAGAAGAATTTTCCTACCCATGACTTGGAGTTGGCAGAAGTCATTTTTTCTCTAAAGATATGGAAATACTACTTGTACAGAGAGCATGTGGAATTCTTTACAGACCACAAGAGCTTAAAATATGTGTTTACACAGAAAGAGCTCAACATGAGACAGCGGCGTTGGTTGGAGTTGATGAAGGACTTAGATATTTCTTTACAGTACCATCCATTAAAGGACAATGTAGTCGTTGATGCCTTAAGCAGGTATCCAGTGGCTATGTACTTGATAAGGGACAGACATTTATTGGTCGATCTTGATAGCTTGGGTATTGAGGTACTAGTTCTTGGAGTCTCAACACAGATGTAGGGACTTTAGGTATAGTCAGAGTTGATGGACCGGATCAGAGCTGCATAGTTCGAGGATGAGTCTCTGAGGAGCATCAGAGCGCAGGTCTGGATAGGATTGGCCAAGGACTTAAGTATTGTAGAGGATGGATCATTGCGGTACGGTACTATATTGTGTGTGTCGAGTGGAGTATTGCATGGGGAGGTTCTTCAGAAGGTGCATCGATCTCAGTACTCTATGCATCCATGTAACAACAAGATGTATAGAGAATAAGAGAGCATGTTCGGTAGTATGGTATAAAATAGGAAGTGGCGAGCTTCGTATCTAGATTGTCATGACCCGTACCCGAATTTTGGGGCACGAGTACGTGGATACGTCCAGCCTACGCTGCAGTATCAGCGGTAGAACGTTGTCTAGGTCATGATACTATCTAAACAATCTCATACGAGCATCCAACTCCATAAGGAGACACGGATAACACAATATAATATGAACAACATACTCAATCACATAACTACAGCTCGTTAAGATATCAAAGAAATAAATAAACCAAAATATAACACAAGTCTAAAATAGAAATAATCTAACTCAACAATAATATCCAAGTCTCAACAAAGTATGTCGTAGACAAATTCGGTACCATAAACTGCTAAAAGAAACTAACTAGATAACTAGTGATCCCGGCTAGACCTCCCAGAATTATAACTGAACTACCAAGTCCAAGTCTGCAGCTACTCTCCATGTGGTCCATAAAATGTCGGACACTAGTCCTCTAAGGCGTAGTCTGGAAAAATATCTCCAGTCAGGATGAAGCAAAGTACATCTCTAACAGTAGTTCTACATCAATGATATAAACTATGTAGCAGTAAATAGATGAAAATATACAAGATGCATATACATGTACGAGAGATATACAATAAAGAAAATACTAGAAATACTGTAAATAGATGCAGGAAGGAACAATATGTCAATGAACAAGAATGCTATGACTAAGTGTGTGAGTACTAGCTTTAACATGTGATCGACTTAGGACTTGTACGAGAATAATAGCCTGGCTAGTCATACGTGCGGTGTATGACCAACACTTACGAGAAAACAAGACTTATACATGCAGGGTATGATCACATATCTACACTAAAATACTCTCCACCCCCGACTGGTATAGTAGATCCAACCATGGTATGCTATGGCACGGGATTCCCCAAGAAGATAGCGACTCTTTCCGAGAATCAGTGTCTGTATATGTACAAGATAAATAATAAAATACGACTTGTACAAGATACACTATGAACAAGGAATAACATCTCATGACGAGATCCGGATATACCAATCCGTGTAACCATCGTGTCAAAAAATATGGATATTTATACTAGATACAATAAGCATAGAGGATATCATAAATAAGAAACTATCAGAGAATGTACTCACCTGGGGTCCTTAGCTGGTAATACCAATGTCCTTTTCCAGAGTATCGTCTGAATGATCAAACAGTCCTATAGACATATCATATAATACAATATTGTATCAGATATTACACTAACACACAATCATAAATACATTGAACTCATGGGCTACGCTAGGTATGACACTGGTCAACTAGGGTCAAGTGCGCGTCTAATTGCGCGTGTGTCACGTCTGTAATTGCTGTGCAAAACAGACAGTCAAAGTAATACGGTTCTCACCAGTACGTCAGTGTACATATTGTCACGCCCCGATCTCCCGCAGGCAATCGGCCGTTCCCGCTAGGCGGGAATCACCCTCGCCAGCGCTCCCGCGGAACGATCGCTTAACCCATCCGGGCGTGATGCCGCACGAGCGTGTGCCACGCCCGTGCAAGGCCATGGTTCATTGGCTGGCGGTTAGAGTTCTAAGCCACAGAGTCGCACAGATTGTCCGAGTACAGCGGAGTCATGAACGCATAGGCGATCGGTAACAGGTTCACTGAGTCGGCAAATATAGCGGAAGCATAGAAACAAGTAAAGTAATCTCTTTATTGATATGAACAAGTATTACAGGCGGTGTATAGCCGAGATTACAAGTCGCTCAAGCCTCTCTCTGAAACAGTAAAAGCGTGCCAAGTGGCTACAACTGTGGAATGATTGTACAGGCGATGGTCAGGCGATGTTCACAACTTATGTCTTGTATATTGCGCTTCAGTCCCGGACGCACCGTTGCAAGGCTTCAGAGGGAACTCCTGGCCTTAGCACGTACGAAGGAGGCGTCCGCACCGCACGAGGTTCTCCCGCACCCTGCATAAAGACTGGTGGATTATCAGTACATTGAATGCACTGGTGGGGAAGCTACTCGCCTGCTCGACAAATCCAAACACGTAATACAGGTTCCGTGCACAACTATTAAGTTGTCCTTCTAGTTGCCTTAGGATCAGTTTCATGCAGATATTGAATAGCCTAGTTCGTGTGGCAGTGCGCCGTGCGACATGAGAGGAAACACGGCGAGACATACCATCTCCTTCCTTGTCCAAGGCAAACATTGTTAATTCAAGCACGGGCAAGTATAAGCATTCAGGAGCATAGCATATGCAACATGCAACACGAGAGTTATTGAACGGGACAGTATTTGGTGTGCTCAGTTGTACTTGATGCGATGCAGTAACTCGCACGCGGATAGCCGCTAAGCGAGGATGACTTATCTATATGAACATGAGTCGCTGGCAAAGCCATAAAGGACTAATCCCAGACGAGAGTGGAATGCAACGAGAGCACACGATGCGCTACGAACCATCTCGCCCGTACACGATGGATTGCATATGTAGTCCAAGGCCAAGATGGAATGCAACCAAGTACAAGATATGTTGCAAACCATCTCGCCAGCACACGATAGACTACACATGATGTGGTCCTAGGCCAAGTGGAATGCAACCGAGTACACGATATGCTGCAAACCACTCGCCTGCACACGATGAACCACACTTGAAGTTCCATCCGGATCGGAGCGGCCCCAGTGCCCCGGTGACCGTCCGTGGAACTATGCCTCGTTTCCGAGTTGTCCGCGACATGCACTTCAGGGTTAACCAATCTCAGGCAACACGATTTAACCAATCTCAGGCAACACGATTTAACCAATCTCAGGCAACATGATTACACGAGATACACGAGAACACGCGTGCACTAGAACACGAGAACACGAGAATACGAGTGCACGGGAACACGAGTACACGAGTATACGGGATACTTGAATCTTGGTTCTGTACAATAACTTGTCTTGATGCATTCCCCTGGTTCGGGGCTGCCTTGATGACCTAACGGTCCCGGATACTTGCAGGTTCATTCAGGCACGGAACGACTACGTAGTAGTCTTCTGGGGTTTGGATGAAAACACGGTAACTATCAAGCAGACAAGCATGCGTTTCTAGGAACATAAGCAGGCACGTTGCTCGGGCCCGAAGGTAGTCCGAGAGATGAAACCGTTAAGGGACTTAGCATGCGAGGGTCTGAATATAAGCAGTATTTCCTTTTCCATGTTCTAGCAAGCAATATGAGTTGGGATTATTCCCTTAGCTAGGTGCGTTGGATTTATTAGTATGCAGGGGGTGATTCACCTAGCGACTAGCATATATGATTCCAGGTTTTATATGTGCTGGCTAAGCAAAGACAAGTTCACCGTAGCCACCCACCTTAGCGATGATTCGCCTCGCTAGAGCGACACGTCTGAGCGAGCCTCTGAAAGTCCAAGCCGGATTCCTGTAGGGACAAGTCTGGATATCCTTGCTTCTTGATCGAGGCAAAGCAGGTCGGGACAGCTGCACGATTGCCGATTGAGACGGCAGTCCGCTTGAGCGGAACAGGGTGTTACATCCTACCCAACTTAGAAAAAGTCTTGTCCTCGAGACTTACTAAGGACAAGCAGTAATCTAGGGTTGAGGCAATCCTAGACAAGTCGTTTGTACTTGTTCATTTGGATCTTCACTTGCACAAGCTTCGAAATCAGCATATCGCTTAGACTGGATCGTGCGCACTTTTGAAGTGCACTTCTAGCGTGAACACGTCAACCAGCTCAGTGATAGCTAAGTCTTAGCACTCGAGTTTTACCTTTTCTTAAGTCTTGGATGGTGCACTAGTTCAAGGCGTCCCTCGAATAGATACATTCAACCAAACTTAGGGTTAATGAAAATCGGACAAGCTACTAGCGATACACTCGATGAGTCCACACAGGTTGGCACAAAGGCCACTCGCAGCATACAACCAGACAAGCAAGCATAACATTCAAAACGCATTTTGAAAGTATTTAGACTTATTGTTGGAACATCCCATCGAGGCATTGAGAGAGAGCGTGCACATAATCCACGAACGAGCTTTCGAAACAGAGATATCAAATTGAGGACAAAGGCGTAGAAGCCAGGCTCTGATACCAACATGTCACGCCCCGATCTCCCGCAGGCAATCGGCCGTTCCCGCTAGGCGGGAATCACCCTCGCCAGCGCTCCCGCGGAACGATCGCTTAACCCATCCGGGCGTGATGCCGCACGAGCGTGAGCCACGCCCGTGCAAGGCCATGGTTCATTGGCTGGCGGTTAGAGTTCTAAGCCACAGAGTCGCACAGATTGTCCGAGTGCAGCAGAGTCATGAACGCATAGGCGATCGGTAACAGGTTCACTGAGTCGACAAATATAGCGGAAGCATAGAAACAAGTAAAGTAATCTCTTTATTGATATGAACAAGTATTACAGGCAGCGTATAGCCGAGATTACAAGTCGCTCAAGCCTCTCTCTGAAACAGTAAAAGCGTGCCAAGTGGCTACAACTGTGGAATGATTGTACAGGCGATGGTCAGGCGATGTTCACAACTTATGTCTTGTATATTGCGCTTCAGTCCCGGACGCACCGTTGCAAGGCTTCAGAGGGAACTCCTGGCCTTAGCACGTACGAAGGAGGCGTCCGCACCGTACGATGTTCTCCCGCACCCTGCATAAAGACTGGTAGATTATCAGTACATTGAATGCACTGGTGGGGAAGCTACTCGCCTGCTCGACAAATCCAAACACGTAATACAGGTTCCGTGCACAACTATTAAGTTGTCTTTCTAGTTGCCTTAGGAACAGTTTCATGCAGATATTGAATAGCCTAGTTCGTGTGGCAGTGCGCCGTGCGATATGAGAGGAAACACGGCGAGACTTACCATCTCCTTCCTTGTCCAAGGCAAACATTGTTAATTCAAGCACGGGCAAGTATAAGCATTCAGGAGCATAGCATATGCAACATGCAACACGAGAGTTATTGAACGGGACAATATTTGGTGTGCTCAGTTGTACTTGATGCGATGCAGTAACTCGCACGCGGATAGCCGCTAAGCGAGGATGACTTATCTATATGAACATGAGTCGCTGGCAAAGCCATAAAGGACTAATCCCAGACGAGAGTGGAACGCAACGAGAGCACACGATGCGCTACGAACCATCTCGCCCGTACACAATGGATTGCATATGTAGTCCAAGGCCAAGATGGAATGCAACCAAGTACACGATATGTTGCAAACCATCTCGCCAGCACACGATAGACTACACATGATGTGGTCCTAGGCCAAGTGGAATGCAACAGAGTACACGATATGCTGCAAACCACTCGCCTGCACACGATGAACCACACTTGAAGTTCCATCCGGATCGGAGCGGCCCCAGTGCCCCGGTGACCGTCCGTGGAACTATGCCTCGTTTCCGAGTTGTCCGCGACATGCACTTCAGGGTTAACCAATCTCAGGCAACACGATTTAACCAATCTCAGGCAACACTATTTAACCAATCTCAGGCAACACGATTATACGAGATACACGAGAACACGCGTGCACTAGAACACGAGAACAAGAGAATACGAGTGCACGGGAACACGAGTACACGAGTATACGGGATACTTGAATCTTGGTTCTGTACAATAACTTGTCTTGATGCATTCCCCTGGTTCGGGGCTGCCTTGATGACCTAACGGTCCCGGATACTTGCAGGTTCGTTCAGGCACGGAACGACTACGTAGTAGTCTTCCGGGGTTTGGATGAAAACACGGTAACTATCAAGCAGACAAGCATGCGTTTCTAGGAACATAAGCAGGCACGTTGCTCGAGCCCGAAGGTAGTCCGAGAGATGAAACCGTTAAGGGACTTAGCATGCGAGGGTCTGAATATAAGCAGTATTTCCTTTTCCATGTTCTAGCAAGCAATATGAGTTAGGATTATTCCCTTAGCTAGGTGCGTTGGATTTATTAGCATGCAGGGGGTGATTCACCTAGCGACTAGCATATATGATTCCAGGTTTTATATGTGCTGGCTAAGCAAAGACAAGTTCACCGTAGCCACCCACCTTAGCGATGATTCGCCTCGGTAGAGCGACACGTCTGAGCGAGCCTCTGAAAGTCCAAGTCGGATTCCTGTAGGGACAAGTCTGGATATCCTTGCTTCTTGATCGAGGCAAAGCAGGTCGGGACAGCTGCACGATTGCCGATTGAGACGGCAGTCTGCTTGAGCGGAACAGGGTGTTACACATATGACAGTCTGCTAACCATATTACATGGTCACAGGTCAACGTAACTACGGGATATCCGTGGTTACACTCGGGTCACCTAGTAAATATATAAATATACATTATTACTAACTAGCAATAACATTAATACTCATTAAATACATATATAATAGATATATATATATACACTAATTAAATTTATACTATATATATATACATATACATACCAATCAAATATATTCATATTAAACGTATACTAGGGCATACATCTACAATACATATACGTATGTATATATCTACTAATTTGAGAAATATACTATATATATATATGTGTGTGTGTGTATATACCAATTATATATTATACATATACTAATTTGAGAAATATACTATATATATATATATATATATATATATATATATATATATGTGTGTGTGTGTGTGTGTGTGTGTGTGTGTGTGTGTGTGTGTGTGTGTGTGTGTGTGTGTGTGTGCGTATACCAATTATATATTATACATATACTAATTTGAGAAATATACTATATATATATATATATATATATATATATATATATATATATATATATATATATATATTTATCTGTGTGTGTGTGTGTGTACCAATTATATATTATACATATACTAATACATACATACTAATTAAGTATATCCATATATCAATAATATGCGTATATGCGTACGTGTACGCGTATGCAACCAAAAGGAGAACTCGAACTTGTGTATGCACTCAGGTCGGCGATGACGATGGTGTCCATGACGACGATGACGACGACGACGACGACGAAGGTGACGATGAAGGTGAAGAGAAGGAGTGCAGGCGGTGTGGGGTGGTGGTGCTGGTGGTGTAGGGTGGCGGTACTGGCGGTGTAGGGTTGTTGCAGCGGGAGGGGGAGCTCGGGGCAGGAGGTAAATGGGAGTGATGATGGTGATATAATGGAGAACGTGGCAGGGTGGCCATCTCTGGCCGGAGGAGGGTTGGCAACTGGGTGGTCGAGGGGTCGTTGCTGAGGGGGAGGCTCGGCCATGTGGTAGAGGGTGGATCTCGGGTGGAGGGAGCTGGCCGGAGGAAAGAGCAGTAGACGTTGGGTTACAATCGGAGAAGAAGGTCGAGGGGAGGTCGTGGCAGTAGCAGCGGGCGGATGGAGGTTGGCCGGTGTACAGCGGGTGGCCTATGGTGATGGGGCAGTGGGTGATGCTGGAGGAAGAAGGAGGAGCGGCCGGGGTCAGGTCGAACGGAGGTGCGGGTCAGTTCGTTCTGGCCGGTCGAGTGCTTTAGGCGAGCGGCGTGGATGGAGGAGTAGGGAGGTCGGGATATGCAGCGAGGTCGGGGACCGCTGCTCAGGCGAGCTCCGGTCGAGTCGAGCAGGTGGGGCTCAGGGGAAGAAGGAGTGGCCGGGGGAACTTTAGGCGGCTCGGGACAGTGGGTGCGGGGCGGATGGTGGTGAAGGCGAGTTGGTTGTCGTCGGGGACGATGGTGGTGGAGAGGGTTGGCCGCCGGGGTGTAGCAGTAGCAGCCGTGGAAGAGGGATCTCGGCCGGGGTAGACGGTGTAGTAGCTCGTCGGAGCTACAGGGCCGACTGGCCGGAGTTGGGGGCCGGTTCAGTTGGTTTGATTCAATAAATAAAAAAGAGGTGAAGAAGAAGAAGAAGAAGAAGAAGAAGGAGGAGGAAGAAGAAAGGAAGAAATGGAAAAGAAAGAGGCTACGGATGCATTTGGAGAATATGGAGAAGAGAGAATGTAGGAAGTTTCCCAAGGTGTGGGGATTAGGTCTGGCTTGGGGGAAGAGAAGAGTGATGGTGATGTTTTATAGGGATAGGTGATAGGAGGTGTGTGGTGATGATGAGTCCCCATTTGAATGGATGGCTCAGATTTAACATGCGAAAATCATTCATAGAAAGGAGAGGGGTTGGATTAACTAGTCAAAGAATTAGGGCTACTCCATTTGGCTTAAACCAATAGGGTGTTGACACCTAATACAATATTTGCAAATAAGCCCCTTAAATTTGGGTATTTGAACAGACACATGAAATAATAAAAAATTGCTAGAGGAATTGGTGTTTGGTGTTTTGTAGGGTGAGGAGGTGTTGTGTGTTTTGTATGGGCTTAATGAATAGGGTATTTGGATTAAATTGTGGTTAAAATTGGATTAGTCAAAGTTGGTATCCCCAATTTAATTAAATAAATGCAAGTTGTGTTCTAAAATTAATTAGAAGTACATGGGACTAAAATTAGGTAGGACAGAAGTATCATGAATGAAGAAGACTCAAAACAGAATATTATCCTAATTTGGATTGCACAAAATGGGTCAAGATTGTGTCTCCAATTTTGATTGGAACGCACAAGGATACAAAGTTAATTTTACTTAGAATTAAAATAAACTTTCGCGACGAATATTGTGCGGCTAAAATGAAGCACAAGAGAGCATAATTATGAGTTACACAAAGGTCATGAAAGGTGTAGGCCTGGTGTCAGTCTTGGACTCTTTAATTGGTCCGGCTAAACGGATTGA
This sequence comes from Iris macrosiphon, assembly GCA_036927795.1. Taxonomy (NCBI): domain Eukaryota; kingdom Viridiplantae; phylum Streptophyta; class Magnoliopsida; order Asparagales; family Iridaceae; genus Iris; species Iris macrosiphon. Next base: position 39,057,418 of record JAYESA010000003.1, read on the forward strand.
GTTGATGTCTCAAAATTGATGACAACGACACAGGTGCGCGACACGGGATTAAATAATGGATTTTGGATACGGAAAGTTGTGCAATTAAATTAGTGCACAAAGGATTATGATTTTGAGTGACGGAAAAGTCCAGCACCTAAGTTGGCGTATCAAGTCTAGAATGCAACAACTTGTTGGAAATTATGGGCTAAGGTTGGGCTCCGAATATTGCAACACGGCAGGGTGTAACAATTAAACAAAATCACATAATAATTATAATCCTCAACAATTAAATCCCAAAATAATACAAATTAAATTCATAATTCTATATTTCGGTCAGGGGTTCATCTAGTGGACTTTTAGGTCAAGTCTACTAGCTCAAAGATTAATAAACACTATAAAATAATATATATAAATACATATCTCATGCAATCATTTAAAAATAATTACACACAATATTAATAATACATAAAAAGTCAAAAATATCCCTATTTTTAGGATGTAGTAGTGACAAGTCTACCCTCCTTAAAAGAATTTTGTCCTCGAAATTTAAGATCCTCAACAGTTGTATTTATCTGTTATATTATATTTTCCAACAAAATTTAAATTCATCAAGCCATATAATCATAAAGTAAGTCCATATTGTTATTTCATAAAACTTTCAAAATTTTATAAGTATCATATTCCTGCAAATCTTCAAAATTAAAAATTAAATTTTATTCTTATCACAATCTCCTCCAAAAAATTTAGTTCATATCTAAATACTCGAAATTTAATATCCAATCCTCTAATTTAAATTCACTCAATGCACATTTATAAAATTAAGAAATCTCGTCTAAAAATACTAATCCATTAATCATCTTACTCCTCTAATTTAAATCCAATCGATGCATATTTATAAAATCTAAATCCTTATCCCAAAAATTGAATCCAAACACTAATCAATTAATGATCTTATTCCTTGATTTCTTTTTCCATAAAATACTTAAACAATGCGATACTTATGAAATCTTCAAATGCAACATTCATAATATAAATTTTTAAATTCATATCTTGCAATCAAATAATGATAATCTCTTTAATTTCCTCAAATTTTAATGATAATTTCAATCATATCTCAATCTTCTTAAAATTAATGATTCATCAATTCTGCCATATTAAATTTTTAACTCTTTATTTAAATTAATATTTATCCTCAAAATTTAAGGCACATTGTCTCTCTCTGTCAAGTCATAACCTCTTTATCTTATTCTTTACTATGGTCAAACTTCCAACAATCAAACTCTAAGAAAATCCTACCTACAGTCATACAACATGCAATCAAGAGAAAACATATATAGTTATGGTTATTTTTGTTATAGTATTGCAGTCTCTGTCAGGGTGTACTACTAACTATATTCTAACAAGAAAATCATGAATACAAGCTATGGTACTAAGGAATCAATCAAATAGAAAGGAACAAAAGAAAAGAAAACAACAGAACCTGCTAACACGTCACCTGCAGTATCTTCTATTTCTAACATACACTTAACTCTGGCACATTCACTAACTAATTCCTATCCTTGTATACTGATACCCATATCAACTAATCATTAGTCCACAAGACATCCATGAATATATCCTCATTGCTGTCACTACCACATTCTGAAAACAGCGGTATTTTCGAATTTTTTCAATATTTAATATTATTGTAGTTTCAATTAATTAATTGCATGGTAGTATAATTGATTTAAATAATTATTATGTGTGATGTGTAATTAAATATAAAATTATATGCAGTGTTAATTATTTTATTTTTAGCTAGCAGACTAGACCTAGAAGCCCAGTAGACGAACCTCTGTCCGAATTATAGAATTCTGGATTTTATTAGTTATTTAGAATTTATTTATTGGAGTTATAATTAATTACTGTATTTTATTTAATATTTTGCGCATTGCCTTTGCTTCGATATTTGGAGCACTATCCAGACTTTTGTCTTCCAACAAATTTCACAATCTTGTCCTAGACATGCCCGCCTTCGATTCCGCTATTTTTGCAACTTATAATTGTGCTCCCTGTACATTGTTTCTAGCCGCACAAAAGTCGTCGCGGACGTTTATTTTTTTTTTCCTATTTTTGTATCGTTGTGCGTTCCAATCGAAAATTGGAGGCCATCTTGACCTATTTTTCGTGCGGCCCAAATTAGGGTAATATTCTGTTCTGAGTCTTCTTCAATATTGGTATTGATGACTTGATCTGATTTTGACCCCAAGTACTCCTAATTAATTGTTGAACCCAACTTGTATTTTTTATTTAAATTAAGGATACTAATTTATCTGATTTAAAATCCCAATTTAATTCCAGTGCCCTGCAAATTCAGCCCATACCCATCTTACAGTGTCCCCTGACCCTACAAAAATATCGGACCCCAAATCGCCCGCCCAATTTCCGTCATTTCATGTGTTTGTGCAATTTCCCAAAATTTAAGGGGCTAAGTTGCAATTATTCAATTGTAGGTGCCCACCACCTAATTATTTTTAACAATGAGGAATCCTTAATTATTTAATTAATCTCACCCTCATCCCCATGAATAATATTTCATAAATCATCTAGACCACTCATTTAGAGGGCCAATCCCAACCCTCCATCATAACACCCTCTCTCCTATTTAATATCATGTCCTATCAAACCCTAATCCCTAGACTACCTAGAAAATCCCACCTCACAAGCCTCCATCTCACCCTCTCTCCAACCGTATGAAATCCCTCCCCTTCCTCTTTTCTCCATTTTATTTTCTTCTTCTCTTCTTCTTCTTTTCCTTTTAATTATTTTCTATATTTTGAACTAAGAAAGGAGGGGGAAACATTGTTACTGTGCGTCCCCGGCGGCCTCTGACTGCTCCGGCGCTCTCTCCGGCGGCGAAGCCGCTGCCCCCTCTGCTCGTGCACCCCTGGCCACCTCCCCTCGGTTCAGCCGACTCCGGCCGGCGCTGCACCCGATCCCGGCGAGCGGTCCCCCCCCTCTGCGAACTCCTCCGGCGGCTCTGATCCCCTCCGGCCCGACTGTCCTCCGCCGCTGCAGAACTCCGGCCGACTCCCCGGCTCCCCCTGCTGCTCGAGAGCCTCCGGCGACCGGCGGCTGCTCCGGCGCCGAGTCCGGCCGACCCCCCTGCAGTGAGTTCCCATCCCCTTTCCCCCTTTATATATATATATCTATATATATATATATATATATATGTGTATATATATATACGTATATATATACGAGTATATATATACTATATGTATATTAAATTGTAGGTATTTAAATAAATGCTTTAATACGTGAATATGTATAGTATAATTAATGTATATATATATTATATAATTAATGTGTATACGTATATGTATATATTTAAATCAAGTTATATATATAATTGGTATATACTTAGTATAATTGTTATATCTATATATATTGGTATATGTATACAAACATTTAGTATAAATATTTCTTAGCATATTTTGTATATGTATTGTAGGCATTTAAATTTATGAAAATGTACAGTATTTATTTTATTAAAAATTGATTGTATGAATATATCTAATAGATATGTATATTGATGTGAGTAGTATTATTTTTAATAAATGTAAAATAGTATATATAATAATTGGTATACGTATATATATATTTCATGTATACTTAAAATATTTTAATAAAATGGGAATAAATATATATGTATATATTTTGTTAATGTATGTATAGTATTTTTAATCAATATTTTAAATATTTGAATACGTATTAGTATATGTATATGCATATTTTTATTTAATTGATATTTAAACATAATAGAATACATGTATGGATATAATAGTTATTTAATTTATGTTAATACATAAACATGTATTGTGTATATATATTGATTTATGTATATATATATGTCTAATGTACATATATAAATGTTGTTTTTATATTTAAATTAATTTGATAAATTAGTATATGTATTTAACATTAAATTGTATATATATTTGTATAAGTATATATATATTTTGTATATGTAAAGTATATATAATGTAAAGTATTTAAAATATAATTATGTATAGTAATTATTTTATTTAATTGAATAAATAATTAGTATATGTATTTCATTTTATTTATAAAATGTAAAGTATTTATATTAAATTAATGTATTTTGGCATATATATGAGTATACACTAGTATAAATTAAATATGTAATTTTAAAAGGTATATATATATATATATATATATATATATTGTAAATGTATTTAAAATTTGGTGCAGGTATAAAAGATTGTAAGAATAAATTATTATGTTTATATATACATACAAAAATCATTTATTTTAAAGTATATATATATTTATACATATATCTATAATTGTATTGAGGTAGATTATATGTAATTAATTAATAAGGTGTTATTTAAATATTTAGTCCTACTAGGCGACCCTAGTTGACTAGTGCCTGTTTGACATGGCCCTGAGGCCAGTGTTTATAGACTGTGTGTTAGCGTAGCATCTGATGCAAATGTGGTTTGATTGTGTTGTGTTTATAGGACTGTTGGTTTTACCCAGGGGATACTCTGGAACAGGACATTGGTTTTACCAGCTAAGGACCCAAGGCAAGTACATTCTCTGATTAGTTTCTAATTTATGATATCTCCTATGTTCACTGTATCTAGTGTAAATATCCATGTTCTCGACACATTGGTTACACGGATTGGTATACACGGATCTCGTCATGAGATGTTATTCCTTATTCATGGTGTAGCTTGTACAAGTCTTGTTTCCCTTGTTATCTTGTGCATGTACAGACACTGATTTCCGGGGAGATTTGCTACCTTCCTAGGGAATCCTGTGCCATAGCGTACCATGATTGGATCTACTATACCAGTCGGGGGTTTGGGGAGTACTTTAGTGTAGATATGTGATCATACCCAACTTTATATGCACCATAGCTCACCCCACATCTCACGTCGGGTGCGGCCTGACCACTTATATGAACCATAGCTGTTACGTGTGATTAGCCTGATCTCTACATGCACCATAGCTAACCAACGGTTAGCCTGACTTTATATGAACCATAGCTAACCAACGGTTAGCCTGACTTTATATGAACCATAGCTAATCACATGTAACCAGCCTGATCAAGATCCCAAGCCGATCACATGTTAAAGCTAGTACTCACACACTTAGTCATAAAATTCTTGCTCATGGACATATTGTTTCTTTTCCTGCATTTACTTACAGCATTTCCAGTACTTCTCTCATTGTACATTTCTCGTACTTATACATGCATCTGGTATGTTTTCATCTAGAACTGCTACATAGTTTATGTCATTTATATAGAACTGCTATTTAGAGATGTACTTTGCTCCTTCCTGACTGGAAAATATTTTTCCAGACTGTGACATTAGTAGACTGGTTTCTGACACTTGGGGATTGGAAGTTAATGATTGCAGGTATGATTATGTTGTCTTTAGACTTGTATTGTATTCTTTTATTTCTTCATTTTCCTATCGTGCTGTAGTTGTGATTGAGTATTTCTAGATTTATTTTGATATCCACGTCTCCTTATGGAGATGGATACTAGAGTGAGATTGTTTAGATAGTACTTGACCTAGACAGCGTTCTACCGCCGATGCTGCGGCGTAGGCTGGACGTACCACGCTCTCGTGCCCTAACCGGGTGCGGGTCGTGACAATTGCATACACCTGTCTATTGATACCTAAATTTGATACCAAGAATTTCTAACATAAATATGGCTTAATAATGCATCCAAAGTTTGATACCTCTATCCCTTTAGGTACCACATTTTCTACTATAAGCACACCCACTGCTAGCTTTCTTACCTACTGCAATTGTTGATACTAGTTGTTCTTATCACTCAAGTGTACACCAAGTACAACATACCATACTAAGTACTTCTCCCTCTAATATAACCCTAGATGAACACCCAAGTCAGTTTGTAGTGCAATCTTAATCATGCTCAAGCCAATAGATACTTACACATGCACTTCATCCACTCATATACTAATATATATATATATATATATATATATATATATATATATATATATATATATATATATATATATATATATATATATCCCACTATAAAATTTTATCCTCAAAATAAAATCCTCAAAATTAACTTCTCGAACAATTTTAAGTAAATATATATACTTCCTCAAAAGTCAAATACTCAATATTAAAATAAATATTTAATCACTTCCAAAAATTAAAATTTATTTCCAATCTCCAAATTATAATTTAAATCCACATCTTATAGTACAATAGCTCTAATGTTAATCCTTCTTACTGTCCTTAACAATATATGTTATCAGATGATACAGAAATTTTAGTCCATAAAATTTATCTCGATAAGAAATCAAACTCATTAATGACACCAAGATTTTAATTTAATAACTGATCAACAAGAATCAAATTCAATATCACGAAGTGAGAACGGACGAAAACAAGGAAAATGATTTAAATTGGAATTTATAATAAGATTCTCAAGGGTCGTCCCAGAAATCTCTCAAGAAATTTGTGATTGAGTATTTGCTCTCATCCTAGTATCATATGTCCTATGCAATATATCCTATCGCAGGCACGCAGTAGTACAACTAAGATGTCACACTACCACAACATAGCAAAACTTGCGAAGTCTGACCTGCATTGGCCACCACTAAAAATGTGTCACGACCCACACCCGGATTTTGGGACACGAGTACGTGGGTACGTCCAGCCTACGCCGCAGCATCGGCGGTAGAACGCTGTCTAGGTCATGATACTATCTAAACAATCTCACACGAGCATCCAACTCCATAAGGAGACACGAATAACACAATATAATATGAACAACATACTCAATCACATAACCATAGTACGATAAGATATCAAAGAAATAAATAAACCAAAATGCAACACAAGTCTAAAATAGAAATAATCTAACTCAACAATAATATCCAAGTCTCAACAAAGTATGTCGGAGACAAATTCGATACCATAAACTGCTAAAAGAAACTAACTAGATAACTAGTAATCCCGGCTAGACCTCCCGGAATCACAACTGAACTACCAAGTCCAAGCCTGCGGCTACTCTCCCTGTGGTCCTAAAATGTCGAACACCAGTCTTCTAAGGCGCAGTCTAGAAAAATATTTCCAGTCAGGATGGAACAAAGTACATCTCTAACAGCATTTATACATCAATGATATAAACTATATAGCAGTAAATAGATGGAAATATATAAGATGCATATACATGTACGAGAGATATACAATAAAAAAAATACTGGAAATACTGTAAATAGATGCAGGAAGGAACAATATATCAATGAACAAGAATGCTATGACTACGTGTGTAAGTACTAGCTTTAACATGTGATCGGCTTAGGACTTGTACGAGAATAATGGCCTGGCTAGTCATACGTGTGGTGTATGACCAACACTTACGAGAAAACAAGACTTGTACATGAAGGGTATGATCACATATCTACACTAAAATACTCTCCACCCCCGACTGGTATAGTAGATCCAACCATGGTACGCTATGGCACGGGATTCCCCAAGAAGATAGCGACTCTTCCCGAGAATCAGTGTCTGTACATGTACAAGATAAACAATGAAATACGACTTGTACAAGATACACCATGAACAAGGAATAACATCTCATGATAAGATTTGGATATACCAATCCGTGTAACCATCGTGTCAAAAAATATGGATATTAATACTAGATACAATAAACATAGAGGATATCATAAATAAGAAACTATCAGAGAATGTACTCGCTTGGGATCCTTAGCTGGTAATACCAATATCCTATTCCATAGTATCGTCTGAATGATCAAACAGTCCTATAGACATATCATATAATACAATATTGCATCAGACATTATACTGACACACAATCATAAATACATTGAACTCAGGGGCTACGCTAGGTATGACACTGGTCAACTAGGGTCAAGTACGCGTCTAATTGCGCGGGTGTCGCGTCTGTAATTGCTGTGCAAAACAGACAGTCAAAGTAATACGGTTCTCACCATTACGTCAGTGTACATATGGCAGTCTGATAACCATATTACATGGTCACAGGTCAATGTTACTACGGGATATCCGTGGTTACACTCGGGTCACCTAGTAAATATAAAAATATATATTATTATTAACTAGCAATAACATTAATACTCATTAAATATATATATAATAGATATATGTATATATACTATTTAAATACGTATACAATATATTGTATATACACTAATTAAATTTATACTATATATATATACATATACATACCAATCAAATATATTCATATTAAACGTATACTAGGGCATACATCTACAATACATATATATATATATATATATATATATATATATATATATATATATATGTATATATCTTCTAATTTAAGAAATATACTATATATATATATATATATATATACATATATCTGTGTGTGTGTGTGTGTGTGTGTGTGTGTATACCAATTATATATTATACATATACTAATTTGAGAAATATACTATATATATATATATATATATATATATATATATATATATATATATATATATATATATATATATATATATATATATGTATATATTGTGTGTGTATATACCAATTATATATTATATATATACTAATACATACACACTAATTAAGTATATCCATATATCAACAATACGCGTATAAGCATATGTGTACACGTACGCAACCAAAAGGAGAACTCGAACCTGTGTATGCGCTCAGGTCGGCGATGATGACGGTGTCTAGGACGACGATGACGATGATGAAGACGATGAAGGTGAATAGAAGGAGTGCAGGCGGTATAAGGTGGTGGTGCTGGTGGTATAGGGTGGTAGTACTGGTGGTGTAGGGTGGTGGTACTGGTGGTGTAGGGTGTTACAGCGGGGGGGGAGCTCGGGGTAGGAGGTGGATTGGAGTGATGGTGGTGATGTGATTGAGAACGTGGCGGGGTAGCTATCTCTAGCCGGAGGAGGGTCGATAACTGGGTGGTCGAGGGGTCGTTGCTGAGGGGGAGGCTCAACCGTGTGGCAGAGGGTGGATCTCGGGTTGAGGGAGTTGGCTGGAGGAAAGAGCAGTGGACGTTGGGTTGCAGTCGGAGAAGAAGGTCGAGGGTAGGTCGTGGCAGTAGCAGCGGGCGGATGGAGGTTGGCCGGTGTACAGCGGGTGGCCGATGGTGATGGGGTAGCGGGTGATGCTGGAGGGAGAAGGATGAGCGCCCGAGGTCGGGTCGAACGAAGGTGCGAGTCAGTTCATTCTGGCAGGTCGAGTGCTTCAGGCGAGCGGCGGGGATGGAGGAGCAGGGACGTCGGGATGTACAACGGGGTCGGGGACCGCTGCTCAGGCGAGCTCCGGTCGCGTCGGGCAGGTGTGGCTCATGGGAAGAAGGAGTGGCCGGGGGAGCTTCAGGCGGCTCGGGACAGTAGGTACGGGATGGATGGTGGTGAAGGTGAGTTGGTTGTCGTCGGAGATGATGGTGGTGGAGAGGGTTGGCCGCCAGGGTGTAGCAGTAGCCGCCGTGGAAGAATCAGAAATTGGAGAATATTATCCTAATTTGGGTTGCACAAAATGGGTCGAGATTGTGTCTCCAATTTCGATTAGAACGCACAAGGATACAAAGTTAAATTTTATTTAGAATTAAAATAAACGTCCGTGATGAATATTGTGCGGCTAAAATGAAGCACAAGAGAGCATAATTATGAGTTACACAAAGGTCATAAAAGGTGTAGGCCTGGTGTCAGTCTTGGACTCTTTAATTGGTTTGTCTAAACGGATTGAGTTGATGTCTCAAAATTGATGACAACGACACAGGTGCGCGACACGGGATTAAATAATGGATTTTGGATACGAAAAATTATGCAATTAAATTAGAGCACAAAGGATTATGATTTTAAGTGACGAAAAAGTCCAGCGCCTAAGTTGGCGTGTCAAGTCTAGAATGCAATAACTTGTTGGAAATTATGGGCTAAGGTTGGGCTCCGAATATTACAACACGGCAGGGTATGACAATTAAATAAAATCACATAATAATTATAATCCTCAACAATTAAATCCCAAAATAATACAAATTAAATTTATAATTCTATATTTCGGTCAGGGGTTCATCTAGTGGGCTTTTAGGTCAAGTCTACTAGCTCAAATATTAATAAACACTATAAAATAATATATATATATATATATTATGCAATCATTTAAAAATAATTACACACAATATTAATAATACATAAAAAGTCAAAAATACCCCTATTTTCAGGATGTGGTAGTGACACAGATGCTTGGTATGTCAACAGGTAATGACGGAGAGGCAGAGGTCAGGTGGATTACTTCAGCCTTTATCCATTCTAGAGTAGAAATGAGAGCATGTGACGATGGACTTTGTATCAGTCCTTCCGCGTTATCCGGGAGAAAAAGATACGATTTGGGTCATCGTAGACAGGTTGACCAAATTGGCCCACTTCTTGCCATTCAAAGTGGGTATGTCTACAGAGAAGCTCGCGAAGATGTATTTGTGCCAAATAGTCAGATTGTATGAAGTTTCTATGAGCATAGTCTCAAATTATGATAATCGCTTTATATCCCACTTTTGGAGTAGTTTGTAAGCTATCTTGGGCACCTAGCTCAAGTTTCGTACCGCATATCACCCTCAGACAGACAGGCAGTCAGAGAGGACTATCCAGAATCTCAATGATATGCTTCGCACTTATATTTTAGATTTTAGAGGCTCTTGGAAGTCTTGTCTTCACTTGGTAGAGTTTGCTTACAACAACAGCAACACGGCCAGCATCAAGATATCACCATTTAAGGCGTTATATGGACGGAGATGTCGTACTCCGTTATCATGGGATAATGTTAGTGAGAGAACCTTATTGGGACTGGAGATGGTCATGGATGCAGCTAAGAAGGTAAAGTTTATAAGGATTAGACTTCGGGTGGCGCAGGACAGATAGCGGCATTGGGCCGATAGCCACCGAAGACCTTTGGAGTTTGAGGTATAGGTTTGTTCACATTATTTTTTATTGCTTTTATAAGTTAGAGTGCTAAGGCTGTGTTTTGTGCTAGGTAGGAGACCTGGTGTTCTTGAGGATTTCTTCGACATGGGGCATGATTCAATTTGGTTGAGGCAGGAAGCTTAGTCCACGGTACTAGCACCCCCCACTTTTCCAAATGAGGGTATTTTGGTCATTTTTGAATATATATTTATTTTAGTGATTAATAATTATCATAGTGCTATTTAATTTAATTATATTTTTATCATTTATTTATAGAAGTGGGCTTGCCTATTATTTAGACTTGATACTAGTTAACCCAATAAGACTTGTCATGATAACTAGTGAGCCCAACATAGACTAGGCTCATTAGATCCTTTTTATCTAATTAATTAGGAGGATTAAGACTAATTTATATTAGTATAGAGACTTTCCATTATACCCACCTTAATTATTTTCTCATGATTAACCATTAGGGACAAATTAGACATTGACAATTGCTTGGAGAGGGGGAAAGATGTAGGATCGAATAAGTAAATGTATATATATATATATATATATATATATATATATATATATATATATATATATATATATGCAGCAGAAAAAATAATATCACCCAATAAAAATTAACATTGTTAGCTAACTATATAAAAGTAAATTGGTAGTAAGTAAAGAGAGAGAGAGAGAGAGAGAGAGAGAGAGAGAGAGAGAGAGAGAAGTCGCAAGCACAATGATTAATACTAGTTTTCCTATGAGAGGACTAGTCCAGCCCCGAGAACTCTTGTCCGGAGTTGAAATCCATTATCCAGTGAAACACAAGTTTTGATCCGAAGGCTTGCAACTTCTTACAGACACGAGATTTTAGTCCGAAGGGCTCGAATAATTCTCAAAGTGTTGAATTTCTTGACAAACTCCTTCTTACAAATCTTGCAAACTTCTAACCGAGCACGTACTGGCACTAAAGGATTAGAGTTGTAAAATAGCTTCGGATGGAAAAATTGTAAAGCCCTTTAGAATGAAGTAATAGAGAAGTGATGATAGAATAGATTGAGATGATAAGAATGTTAAAATCCTTCTCTATTTATAGCATTTTTGTAAACCGAGTTTAGGGCAAATTCGGATGCCAAACATTCAAATTTTTGAACGTTGGAGCTGAGTCTCCAGGAAGAACTAGTTGCATTGAAATACTAAGTCAGGGAACCGAGTTCAGACCAAACTCACACCGAACTCGCACCGAGTTCATCCCAAGTTCTATCCGAGTTTGTTTCACCTGAAATAGTCAGAATTAGAGTGGGTTTGGGTTGGTTTAGGCTAACTTGGATTTATAAAAAATTGGTTAGCTATTTTTAAAACATGAAATATTTTGGTTCAAATAATCTGGATATTTTTAGAAAATGTTTTGGATAGCCTAAAATGCTAAGTGCGACTTGATGTACATTTTTCTATACTCAAAGTAAATAAAAAAATTATATTGACTCGATAATGAAGGCAAGATGCAACCCATACTCTGAAGCAGTTGAAGAAGCAGCTGTAAGTCTTCATATCGTCAGTTCTTGTAAGTTATTTCAAGTATAAGTTTAGACGATTATCGAAATAAGGTTTGACCATGACCAATAGGCCAACAATCTCTCCCATTTTGATAAATGATAAACTATGACTGATATACCAGAGAATGAAACTCAAACTCTGAAAGGATGGTACTACTTCAATAGATTTGCTTCTTATTCGCTTTATGATATCAGTACCTACAACTCCTCCGTTGTCATTTGATCAAATCTGGAAAAGCTCCCTCACAATTTATTGCATAGATGTCAAGACAAAAAGACAACAAGAGTGAAGTAACAAAAAAATATAAAGCTGAACTGATACAGGAATTTTAGATAAGCAATTAGTTAAGATTTATTTCACAATCGCAGAAGTCTAAGACGTAGAGACATATTATAAAAAAAATTAATCATAAACTAAAGTCATAAACTGCAACATAAGTCCAAAAGTGCGATATAAAATAAATGAGCATAAGCATAATAATCTAAAATATTCTAAGAGCTTAATTACACAAAAAAAGATAGCATAATGATCTGAATCACTCATCATCTTCAGTCGTCGGGTCTCCAGTCTTAGCAAAACGGTTGGGATCATAGAAAGCAGCAGATGGATCCAAGTAAGGCTGAACATATGGGTCAACAACCCTATATCCATCTCGTGAAGGATTACGAACCATAGGATAGGGTCTGCCAGGGATCTGAAAGAAGGAGTACTGCATGTCTACCAAGGAGTTGGACATCGCCTGGAAACAATGAGTGGTCTGGTAGTCGTTCTGCCTGTGATTGTCATCCTCGAGAGAACGATACTCTAATGCAAGTCTGTAACGCTCATTCTTAACTTTGATGTGATCTCGCATCATAGTCCGGAGCTCGTCCAAGGAGGCAGGAGGGCTCTAGAGCAACAAGTTCAGAGTGAGGAGTGGCAGTATCATATGGAGGAGGTGGAGAAGGTGCAAATATAGGAATGGGGTCAGAACATTGAGCAGCAAAAAGGTAGGCTGGCTCGGCAAGGTAGGTGCAATCCTCAAGTGATATCTGAAAGTGTGAAAAGATAATAGGCAAGTACATAGAGTAGACAAGGTTACGATTGTTCTTGTGGGATTGGATCATCATTTGAATCATAGTCTTGGGAAAGCTAAATTTGATTCCAAAGTGAATATGATATAAAGCACAAAGTTCAAGATTGGTGATCTCATCAGTTGAGGTTTGTTTAAGCAGGATGGTTAAAATGATAATACGATGTAAGTCATAAAACCATATATTCAAATATTTGGTCATGAGTTGACTCTGAGGACGGGGATTGGGTAAACAGAAGTAATACTTAAAAGAGTTTAGAGTGGTGCCATCAATGAAGTTGTAAGATGTGATAGGTACTAAGTGTTCTCTTTCATTTGGAATGTAAAGAATTTTTCTTAAGTATTCAGCATCAAACTCAATATCTAATCCGGCAACACGAGATTTAATAGAATTATCAACTGAGAACATATTGCAGTAAAACATACGAATAGCATTGATAAAGATAGTAAATATAGTCGTAACTAAGTCCTTTAATCCTAACCCACAAAAAGTTTTCAGATTAGTAGGAAACATAGTAAAGTTGATAGGACTACCAAGACAGATGGTGCGGTCAACAAAATTGTTAAACTATTCAACGGATTGGTCTAATGTGGCAAAAATGTATCCATTGAAATCGTCGTCGTCTCGCATAGCAGGGCTAAACAGTGATTGAGAAGGCTCATCCTAAGTGGAAGATGAAGCTTCTCTAACTTTTTTCTTCCTCTTAAACAATTTGGCAGCCATAAGAAAATAATGAAAGGAGGAGAAAATAGGATTTATACCTTCAAATAAATCGATAACAGAGATAGAAATAGATGAAAGAAACCAAAATCCAAATTTCTAGCTCCTGAAACTGCACGAGGAGGGAGATCCAAGGGGGTTAGGGTTTGGAAAACTAGGTTTTTGGAGGGTTTCAGCCGCTACGAGGTTTTGGAGCCGATTGGGAAGAAGATGGAGTGTATATATAAAAGAGAGTGGGGCCCACAACTTAAAACTGAATCGAGGTTATCCGAGCTCGGGCCGAGTTTGGGTCGAGTTTGGTCCGAACTCTGGAGGAGTTCTGATGTTTCAATCAAATTTAAATTATGGTTCACTTTCTCTTAGATATAAGACAACTTTGTATGTCAATAAATTAATACTTTAAGAATCTCAATAAAATAATTAATAGTATTTTAATAACTCTTTTTTTGTTATGTATAGATCATCTCAGATTAGCTATAGGGGTCATATTCCAGCTAGTGGTGGTCCAAATGACGCTTATGTACCGTGTCGCTTAGGCTATATATGCCTTTTTGTCAAAATGGTTCTCTAAAAAAAATTTACATATAGGATTGAGAAAAAAACTATTAATTATATACCATTGATATCCAAAATTCCTAATCCACGACGTATAATGTTGAATCAATCTTCTGGAAAAGGTTTAGTGAATATATAGCTAGTTGGTTCTCTGTTTCAACATACTCAATGCAAATACCACCGTGTGCTTGATGATCTCTTAAAAAGTGGTGTCTAATCTTAATATGTTTAGTACGTGAGTGACATAAAGGGTTCTTAGTGAGATTGATTTTGCTAGTGTTATCACAGTAAATAGGAATCTTGGTATAGTGAAGATTATAGTCTTCAAGGGTTTGCTTCATCCATAAAATTTGAGTACAATAACGTCCTGTGGCAATATACTCAGCCTCAGTAGTTGACAATGTTACTGAATTTTTGTTTCTTGCTAAACCATGAAACTAAAGCTTTTCCTAGAAAATGACACGTGTCGTTGGTTCTCTTTCAATCAACTTTGCATCCAAAAAAATCAGTATCTGAATAACCAATAAGGTTAAATGACATGGTTTTGAGATACCATAAGCTGACAGTCGAAGTTCCTTTAAGGTATCAAAAGATACGCTTAACTGCTCACATGTGTGATTCTTTAGAATTAGCTTGGAATCTTGTACATAAGCAAACAGTAAATATTATATCAGGATGACTAGAGTTAAATAAAGTAGACTACCAATCATACCTCGATACTTACGTGTGTCGACTGGTTTGCCTTGTTCATCAATGTCAAGCTTGGTAGAAGTTGCCATAGGAGTCCCAATTGGTTTTATATTTTCCAAGTCAAACTTCTTGAATAAGTCGTTAGTGTACTTATCTTGGTTGATGAATGTCCCTTGTGAATTTTGTTTGATTTAAAGTCCTAGAAATAAGTTCAGTTCTCCCATCATACTTATCTCAAATTCATTCTGCCTACACTAAATTCTTTGCATAAAATCGTATTTGTTAAACCGAAAATGATATCGTCAACATAAATTTGTACTAATAAGAGATCATTATTTAGAGATTTAATAAATAGTGTCGTGTCCGTCTTTCCTTTTGAAAAACCATTTTCAAGTAAAAAAAGAGCTTAGTCATTCATACCAAGCACAAGGGGCATATTTGAGTCCATGGAGAGCTTTTCGTAACTTGAAAACGTGATCAGGGAATTTAAAATCTTCAAAACCAGGTGGTTATGCAACATAAACAACTTCTTTAATAAAAACCATTTAGAAAAGCATTTTTACATATATTTAAAATAGTTTAAAATTATAAAAATAAGCAAAAGCACATAACATGTGAATGGATTATAATCTCGCAACTGGGGCATAAGTCTCATCGTAGTCAATACCTTCTTCTTAGTTATAACCTTGAACTACGATTCGAGCCTTGTTTCGAGTGACTAAACCATTCTCATTAAGTTTATTTCAGAATATCCATCTAGTACAATGATCTGGTGATCATTAGGTTTAGGAATAAGTTCCCAAACTTGTCGTTCAAATTGGTTCAATTTCTCTTGCATAGCAGAAATCCAAAATTCATCATTAAAAGTTTCTTCTACATTTTAGGTTCTACTTATGAAAATAATGCTATACTAGCAGCTATATCTTGATTAGAAGAGCGAGTACATACATATTTTGTTAAATCACCTATTACCAGATTTTCTAATCAGTCATGAATCTTATTTTCTTTGACAGATTTTTCAGGTAGCTGGTACTGGGTGCTTTCTCTGTTGGTGCTTTACAAATGATTATTTCTTCATCATCACTATCATGTGTTGCTTGACAATTTAGATCATCAAAAGTAACGTTAATAGATTCTTTAATAACCATAGAACGTTTATTAAAAACTCTATATCTCTTACTTCTAACAGCATATCCTACAAAGATACCCTCATCTGCTTTAGCATCAAACTTACCTAAGTTATCTTTGGTATTAAGAACAAAGCACTTACAACCAAATACTTTGAAATAATTAACAGATGGTGTTCTATCAAACCGTAATTCATAGGGAGTCTTTTTTTGATTTAGGTCAAATCTGAATCCTATTCAAAATATAGCACGCTATATTTACAGCTTCAGCCCAAAAATATTTAGAAAGGTTAAACAGATTAAGCATAACTCTAGCTATCTCGCTTGGAGTTCTATTCTTACTTTCTGTAACACCATTTTGTTATGGAGTCCTAGGGCAAAATAATTCATGCGAAAAACTATTTGAATCATAAAAGTTTTGAAAATCAACATTTTCAAATTTGCCACCATGATCACTTCGTATTCGAGTAATTATGAAGCCATTTTTTATTTTGTACCTTTTTGCAAAATTTTATAAATTCAAAAAATGCATCATTTTTATTAGCAAGAAAGTAAACCCATATGAATCTAGAGAAATCATCTACAATTACAAAGGCATATAATTTACCACCAAGACTAGCAATTTTACTAGGTCCAAATAAATCCTCATGTATAAGTTGCAAAGGTCGAGAAGTACTTACAGAGTTAATTGATTTAAAGCAGGATTTAGTATCTTTATTCTTTTCACATCCACTACATACCATATCCTTCTTGAAAATAATATATGATACGCCTCTCACCAGCTTCTTAGTAGAAAGTCTTACAATTGTCTCCATATTGGTGTGTCCTAGGCTCATATGTCATAACTTGCTTTCATCCTTGTTAGTATATAGGCATCTACCTAAGTGGTTAGTATTTTCTGATAGATAAAATACATAAATATTGTCTTCCCTTATTCCTTTAAATATTGTTTTACCAGTTGATCCATCAATTATAGAATATTTATCTTTTACAAAATTGATACTGTAACCATGATCAGCTAGGTGACTAATGCTAAGTAGGTTATGTTTTAATTCAGTAACAAGACAAACATCTTTAATTACTGGACAGGGTAGCATACAAATATCACCATTACCTATAATATACTCTTTCAAGTTATTGTTGAAGGGAATATATCCTTCTTTCTTTATCGATAGTATTACAAATAGAGATGCGTCACCGGTCATGTGCCGTGAGAAACTGGTGTCGAGGATCCATTTGCTTTTAGAGTGTGAAGGGTGGTCCACCTACAAAATAATTTACAGATGTAACCTTTGGTACCCATTTTATGAAGGCTCCGGGAGTGTTAGTCTTTGGTACCCATTTATATAAATTTATATCAACCATTTTTCTAAGTTTGCATAATGAAGAGATGTCTATTAGTACCGCAGTAATGACATTTAGCAATGGCATAATGATTTGGTCTACTGTAGGTAGAATGGGCATGATGTGTGGTTTTATGAAAGGTGTATGGATACTTGTAATAAAAAGCATGATTTGAAGGTTTGTCCTTCTTGTATTGTGTCTTATGAGTGTTCTTGGGTTTTGAATGACTCGTGTTAGATTGGGAAGCAGCCTGTACTGGCTATTTTCCTAATCTAATTTCCAACTTTTGGGAAGTCTCATATAGTTCAGTTTATTTAGCAGTCAAGGTATCTAATCTGATTGGAGCACAACTATTTTTCTTCTTCTCTATCATAAACTCTTCAGTGAGCTTGGCATAGTCCTTGTATTTTTTATCAATACTGAGTAAAGCTTCATGCAAGTTTAATCTAATAGCAGGTAATTTATTTGTGTCACTAGTAGATTGTGTCTCTCTAATATCATCTAAAAGTGTAGACAATCTATTAATCTACTGCTTGTGTGGTTTGAGTTCCTTCTTAGTGTCCTTGTATTATCCAAAAGTGTCTTTTGATCATTAAGAAGATCACTGAAAGCATTATCCAATTCATCAAATATAAAGTCATCATAAAGGGGTTATCTGATACCTTATCGAAAACCTTCTGACAAACATTAGCAATATCATATTATTGATCATCGTCTAAATCGATGGCTTCGCTTTCGTGCCAAATATTTGTGGTATAACCATTTTTTTATATCCATGTTGCTAGATTCTTCTTCGTGCCTGCACTCATAAGTGGCT
This sequence comes from Iris macrosiphon, assembly GCA_036927795.1. NCBI lineage: Eukaryota > Viridiplantae > Streptophyta > Magnoliopsida > Asparagales > Iridaceae > Iris > Iris macrosiphon. The sequence continues at coordinate 39,076,274 of JAYESA010000003.1, forward strand.
TCAAGAAATTTCCAAATCTCATAAGAAGTCGCACAAGAAGAAATACGATTGAATTCATTATTGTTTAGAGCAAAGTAAAGAACATTCATTGCTTTTGCATCAAGACTGTCTAGCCTCTTTTCTTATTCCATGTAATCATAATAAGGTTTATTAACAACCTTGGAAGTTAGAGGAGAAATAATAGTGGATTTTCTATAGCCTTCAATAACATTGGTCCATACATCAAAACCAAGAGATTTTAAATAAAATCTCATACATGTCTTTCAATAAGTGAATTTATTTCTATCAAACTGTTGGGTCTATCTATGGACTGGCCTTCTCCTGTGAAGATAGATTTCACTTTAGCCATGTGTATCCTAGAGTGTATAGACAAAGCACAATTAATATAAAATAATATAACCTGATATAACCTGCTTTGATACCAATTGTAGGATCGAATAAGCAACTCTAGAGGGGGGTAAATAGAGTTTGTATATATATGTAGCGGAATAAAGAATATCACCCAATAAAAATTAACACGGTTACCTAACTATATAAAAGTTAATTGGCAGTAAGTAAAGAGAGAGAGAGAGAGCAGCAGCAGTCGCAAACACAATAATTTATACTAGTTTTCTTCTAAGAAGACTAGTCCAGTCCCGAGAACTCTAGTCCGGAGTTGAAATCCACTATCCAGTGAAACACAAGTTTTGATTCGAAGGATTCCAACTTCTTACAGTTATAAGCTTTTAATCTGAAGGGCTCGAATACTTCTCAAAGTGTTAAACTTTTTGACAATCTCCTTTTTATAACTCTTGCAAACTTCTAACCGAGCATGCACTGGCACTAAAGGATGAGGAGTAATAAAATAGCTTGGGATGGAAAAATTGTAAAGCTCTTTAGAATGAAGTAATAAAGAAGAGAAGATAGAATAGATTGAGATAATAAGAATGTTGAAATTCTTCTCTATTTATAGCATTTTTGTAAACCGAGTTTGGGACAAATTTGGATGCCAAATATTCAAATTTTTGAACGTTGGAGCCGAGTCTCCAGGAAGAACTGGTTGCATGAAAATGCTAAGTCAGGGAACCAAGTACAGACCAAACTCGCTTTGAACTCACACCGAGTTCATCTCGAGTTCTATTCAAGTTTGTTTCACCTAAAACAGTCAGAATTAGAGTGGGTTTAGGTTGGTTTAGGCTTAGTTAGGTTTGTAAAAAATTGGTTGGGCTATTTTTAACACACAAAATATTTTTGTTCAAATAATCTGGGTATTTTTAGAAAATGTTTTGGATAGCCTAAAATGCCAAGTGCGATTCGATGTACATTTTTCTATACTAAAAAAAAATTAAAAAAATTACATTAACGCAATAATGAAGGCAAGATGCAACCCATACTCTGAAGCAGTTAAAGAAGCAGCAGTAAGTCTTCGTATCATCAGTTCTTGTAAGTTATATCAAGTCCAAGTTTAGACGATTATCGAAATAAGGTTTGGCCATGACCAATAGGCCAACAAAAGCTAAGGTTCGGCCAGATATAGCCTCTCCTCTCTCTCTCCTCTCCATTTGTTCATTCATTTTGAGATTCTCAATTTCTAAATCTCCAATTCCCTTCACCCCTCCATCAATTCAATCTTATTCCCTCTCAATTTTATATACCAAGGAGCATTGGAGCTTGGATTGGCAAGGAGCACTAGGAAGAGGAGCTTGTGGCAAAGAGATCGTGTCATTTTCCATACGGACATTGAAAGTCGATAAAGTCGGTCTATGTCTTCTAATCCAAGATGACTCAAAGGGCAGATGGGCTTAGTAGGGCTCGAACCTACAATATCACCATTATGAGTGGTACATTTTAACCAATTAAACTATAAGCCCCAATTATTTACTGTCTCTACATGCAATTCCTTCGGAAGAGTGGTTGGCTTCAGTCATTATGTATTGAACAAAGGAAAAAGCCTTTGTAACGGTTGGACAATAGTAAAAAGTTATAGCAAAACCCGTAGCTAGAAGAATCTTTATCCTTCCTATAGGGTAAGAAAGGTCGAGTAATTGTACTAGGGCACACTACATATGCTTCCACAAATCCATACAAGTTTGATAAGTCCTCGCCTTCTAAATGACCATGCCAGAGAGTATGCCAATATGATCTTAATGTGTTAAGGGGCTTTGCATCTGATCGTGTCCATTGAGATATTCATTAGGAATCCATCTTCCAATAGATACAATTCTAAATTTACCTTTATTACAGGTTCCAAATTATGTATTTGACCAATAGGAACCCTCCTATAGCATAGGGCTGCCTATAGAAACAAGTTCTAGGCAAATTAGATGTGTATTATAATTTTTACAAGGTAATGTGTCCAAATAGGGCAAATTACAAGATTGACACATTAATTGTGTGTCATAAGATCAATTAGATCTTATTAGACTTAGACCGGGTTGTGGAGCTAGGTACGTGTCCATAATTGGATATGACTAGGTCGTATCACGATACGGTATGATAAGGGGCTCATTTTGGGTATTTTGTATAAATTCTCTTAATTTTATTGTAATTGTTGCATTATATACTATTATATTTATTTGATAGTTGTGGATGGTTATTGTGGAGAAATTAGGGTTTAGCATTTTATGGGGTGAATATTATGATTTTCCTAACTATATATATTCTAGGTGTTTGCTCTAATGTCTCTATGTATCATATAGATAAAAATATATATAATAAAAAGTATTTTTTTTATATGTGTATATATATATGGTGTGTGTTTGTAGTGAGGAGGAAACTCACTGTCGCAGAGTGTTGGCTATATGCGTACTATAATTACTAATATGGATGTGTGTGATGTGGTTCAGTTAGCAGTGAAGGGAGGCAAGACTTCAGTCCTACCTGTGATGTGCAAGTACTCATGTGTGTGGGGGGGGAGTTACTTGGTACTCGAGTTATAGTTAAAGGGGGGTAAATGTTGCATGCAGTGAGACTTAAGATCTGTGTCAGTATTGAACTGAACATATGGTGAGGAACTGATATTTAACAAAAGCAAGGGAAGAAAAGTACTGAACATCAGTTGTAGTAAAGTTAAGGAGGAAAACAGATGTGTATACTGTATGAAATTGAGTACAACAACAACAACAAGCAATATGTGAAGGAGGTGGATGTGTAGTGTGCAGGTAGTGTGGGTCTTTGAAGGGTGAGCCGGGAGTTGGGGGTCAGGTTTAAGAGAAATTTAGTAGAAGTAGTAGAAGTAATAGGGAGGAATCTTAGATGTTACTGATACCTTAGTATCATATGTTACTGATACACTAAGTATCAAAGGTAACTGATATTTAATGGACAGTAGTGGGTGTTCAGTAATTAGGTCGAGTGAGTAACTCTAATATACATGTATCAGGGTATGTGGAGTATAGCAAGTGTGTAGGTTGAGGTACGTGTGGGGGTGTGAATAGATGTGAGGTATGTGAGTGGCTAAGATATTGTTCAAGATACTAGAAGTGATAGTATTGATACCCTTGTAAATGTTGAGAAGGAAAAGAACAGCAATATCAGTAGCAGTAGTGGCAGTCGGTTTAGAGGTTAAGTATCAGTTATTATTATAGTATCAATTAGTAAGTTAGTATTTGTATATGAATGTCTGTTAGTATCATTAAGGTTATAAGTTAAATGCTAGCTAATAGTTAGTATGATATCTTAGTAGTGAGTTTATAGAGTATCAGTCAAGATATTGGGGAGATATATAGGTTTTGTGTTACGACCCGCACCCGGTGTAGTGATGCAAGTAGTGAACAACGCCCAGCCTACGTCGCAGTATCGGCGGTAGAACGCTGTTTGGGTAAACTATCTATCAAAATAAATATGCCACCAACAATATGAATATACTCAATCACAGATCTAAGATGGAAATAAGCATGAATATGGTAAAAGAATAGAAGAGTCATGAATACAACTCATGAGACAAATAATAACATCAAATGAGTCAGAGAAAACTAATAACAATATGCTGGAGACAAATCTAGTACAAAGAGTCTAACTATGAAGCTACGAGTCCTGGGTCGTCTGTCTCAGTCGGGATGAGACCCTCCTAAGCCAAGATCTCTGGCTCTAAGCCCACAATATCCTGAGGTCCGTAGCGAGTGGGATACCACTCCTCAGTGTCATCTGGAAAAAATATATCCAGTCAGGATAGGAGCAGAGTACATCCTTAACAGCATTTCTAATAAATAATATAAACTATGTAACAATAAATATATATGAATATACAAGATGTAATAAATAGATACGAGAGATATGCAATATATAGAATACTGGAAATAAATACAAGAATGTACAATATAGAAATAAACAAGAAATACTACAACTAAGTGAGTGAGTACAAGCTTTAACATGTGATCAGCTTGAAAACTTGCATAAGGATAATGGCCTGGTTAATCATATATACAAGAAGAACAAGGAAACAAGGCTTGCACAAGATATACCATACATACTAAGGAATAACATCTCATGACGAGATCCGAATATACCAATCTGTGTAACCATTGTGTCAAAAAATCAAGGATACCTACAATAGATACAAGAGACATAGAGGATATCATAAATAAGAAACTATCAGAGAATGTACTCGCCTGAAATCCGGTAAACAGTATCACAAATGTCCGGTATGGTGCCTCGAAGACCTAGATATGGAATATTATATTAATACAAGGTTTCGAAATAAAAATAAGTTAAACTAGTTAACTTCTAGGTCAAAAAGCCATTTCTATGTCAAAATAGTCAAACTAGGTCAACTCTAGGCCAAACTAGTCAAACATGGTCGAACTAACTACTTCTAGGTTGTATGAGTCTATCTCTAGGATCTTGGGTCCATACACTATCTAACTAGGCCATACTATCTATACTAGGATACTAGAAAATCAATAGGATTCCGTAACGCAAGATACACAAGTAATTAGATAGGATAATATCATAATATGTATATACAATCAATATTATTTAATCTTCCTAATTAAACTAATGCTAAGTGGATCCCATTTCTTTGAACCAATGTGGTATCGCACCACTACACCCCCATCTCGATACTCAAATCTAATACCTTGAGTATCAACCCAATACCTTGACGTTTACTTTGGTATCTCAAGGTAATGTCAATTCCTAATATGCAATTAACTACCCATACACTAACTATATACTAACATGTATGAATTAAAACCAACTACTATACTATACTAACTACCAATGCATACCAATACATATATACCTATCACAACTAGAGATACCAATACATATCACTAATAGTACACTAGTATATATTTATATCTAACTATTACTAAAAACAAGTACATATGCATATAACTATAGAACAAGGTAACTAACTACTAATTAAACTTACTAGGAGCTAACTAACTATACTAACTACTAATTAAACTTACTAGGAGCTAACTAACTATACTAACTACCTTGCTGTGCACACTGGATGTTGTTGTTGCTGCTACTGGATGTTGCTCGAGCTCTTGTTGTTGCTTCTGCTGCATTTGCTGATGGTGTAGTTGCTCAAAGTTGTTGCTGCTGCTGGAGTATTCTGCAGCTCGTGCCACTACAGTGCTGCTAATGGTGATGCTGCAGCTGCTCGTGCACTGCCTGCCTTACTGCTCCTGCTACACTACAGTCACTGCCTTAGTGCAACATGCTGGCTAGCTATGCTGAAGCTGCTGCTAGCCTACTTGCCTTGCTACATGCTGATGCAGCAGTTGTTGTTGCACACTTCAGTTGCCACATTCAATGCTGTCCTGACCCCCCTCTCTCCATACATCCACAACATCCTCTAAGCACACACACAAACACACACAAATAAACACATACAACTATATATATATATATATATATATATATATATATATATATATATATATATATATATATACACTTATCTTATGACCATATACATATTAATATATATACATATATACACATCAATATATATACATAAACATATGTAACATACACACATACATATATAAATGCATAACTATACATATACATATAATCCTTTATATATATACCAATTGCCATAATAAACATAGAATAACATTATATATATATATATATATATATATATATATATATCATATACAATGATAATTTAATATTCTAATAGCTATACACAAGGCAAATTAAAACTAGAAATAAAATAAAATAAATACGTGGAGTGCATCGCACCCGTATCACACTAGATCTATGATACGCTTGTGATACGAGTCCACCACACAACCAAACGTATCCCGAAGGACATGAGCAAGTCTAAAATAGTATATATGAACGATATAAAGAGTTAAAAATATATCTACGTGTCTGTGTCAAATTATGACATGCACAAACCCTTGTGTCGAAAGAAAACTCCCAAATCAATCCGTATCTCCAAATTATTGGGATACAGCCTACATGTATCCAATTGTAGACATGACACTAGCCACACACAATCAAATACATGTCAATTTGGTCTAATTGACCAATTGACAAACACAAAATGTGTCAATCTCGAAATTCTCCCAAAATTGACACAAAATATACCATAACTTTCTCCATAGGCCTCCTATGAACCTAATTCAAATTTCTATGGGTAGCCTTAGCATATAGAGTGGTTCCTAATGATTAAAACATAGATTTAGAGTCTAATCAAAGAGGGAAAACTGAATTATAACCTATTAAAAATGGATTCCCAATAAAACTTCCAAATTGGGTAAAATGAGCCGTCAACTTGTAGATCCTTGCTCTTCTTGTAGATCATTGCTTCCTCCTTGTAGATCATTTCTTTAATAGTCTCTAATGATGATTTAGGAAGGAACTGAGAAGAAATTTGGTGTGGGAATGAAAAAATTGGGAAGAGGGAATTCTAGATCTAGATTTATAATGAAATAAAGAGAGAGAAATTGCTCCTTCCTATATATCATGGCCGGCCACCTTATCCCCCTATATCATGGCCGGCCACCTTATCCCCCTCCCCAAGCTAATATATAGTGTTTAAAATATCCCTTGGGGCCTCTTATAAAGAAATAATTAAGGAGGGAAGGTTCTAGTCTAATGAATTTATTTTAATTAATCATCCTCCTAATGAATGTGCTTATAATTGCGCTCAATTCTAACTAGATTTAAATATTGGTTCATGGATCTAATCTAAACTAGTTAGGTCTACTAACACAAGTCCAAAATAATAAACTAACATCTAACAATAATTAAATAATATAATAAATAAATATTCAACATGCATAATATTTAATTAATTATAAAATGACCAAAATATTATTTTCTAGAAAATATGGTAGTGACAAGTCTACCCCCTTAAAATAATTTCGTCCTCGAAATTCAAAGACAAAACTATCCCATAAAATAAAGCGAACAGAACAGAAAAGAAAAGAACATACCTCAAGGCACAAACAAATATGGGTAACGCTCTCGCATTTTATCTTCTCTCTCCCAGATAGACTCCCCCGAAGAGTGATACCTCCAGGCGACGCGTACCAAGGGAATAGTCTGGTTCCTCAATACCTTCTCTCTCTGATCCAGAATCTTAACTGGCTGCTATGGATATCTAAGAGTAAGTCCCACCTCAATCTCTGAATGATTCAAATGTGACTAGGATCTGCCACATACTGTCTCAACTGCGATACGTGGAATACGTTGTGCACTTCCTCCAATGCCGGTAGAAAGTATAGTCTGTAAGCAACTGCACTGACCCTCTCGAGAATACTGAAAGGTCCGATAAATCGCGGACTAAGCTTTCCGTCTCTACCGAAGCGAATCGTGCCTCGTATCGGAGAAATCCTCAGAAATAACAAACCACCAACCTAGAATAAAATACAATCTTAAGAACTTAATCTATAACAAATAACCAATAACAAGCACAAAATAAAAATCTAAAACTATACCTCAAACTCCAAAGGTATCCGGTGGCTATCGGCCCAATGCCATTGCCTGTCCTACACCACTCGAAGTCTGTCTCTGATCAGCTTAACCTTCTCCACTGCATCCACAACCATCCCTGGCCCTATCAAAGTTCTCTCTCCAATATCTTTCCATGACAAGGGAGTACGACATCTTCGCCCGTACAGAGCCTCAAATGGCGACATCTCTATACTAGCATGGTAGATGTTGTTATATGAAAACTCTACCAAATAGAGATGGTCCTCCCAAGATCCCTCGAAATCTAGTACACAAGTGTGCAGCATATCCTCGAGAGTCTGAATAGTCTTGTCTGACTGCCCATCTGTATTAGGGTGATATGTATTACTGAACTTGAGTCGGGTGCCTAAGCTCGTCTGCAAACTGCTCCAAAAATAAGAAGTAAAACGACTATCCCGATGCGAGACTATGCTGACGGAAACACCATGTATCCTGACGATCTGCCTCAAAGACATCTCTGCCAGCTTCTTCGCATACAAACTCACTTTGAAAGGAAAAAAGTGTACCGACTTAGTCAACCTGTCAACAATAACCCAAATTGTGTCTTTCCCACCTGGAGATCATGGAAGTCCGGACACAAAATCTATAGTAATGTGCTCACACTTACACTCTGGAATGGGTAATGGATAAAGTAAACCACCTAACCTCTGCCTCTCGTCTTTTACCTGCTGGCACACTAAGCATCTGGATATAAACTGTGGCACTTCCCTCTTTATGCCATACCACCACACACTCTCTCGCATATCCCGACAGATCTTGTTGGTACCTGGATGTATGAAATACTGGGAGCGATGCGCTTCCTGCAACACCTTCTCACGCAGCTCCCCACTAGGCACACACAATCTAACACCATTCCGCAAAGAACCATCCTCAGTAATGGTGAAATCATCCTCCAATCCTTCTCTTACCTGAGCTCTGATGCTCCTCAGAGATACATCCTCATACTGGGCTGCCTTGATCCTGTCCATCAACTCTGAGTGTATCTGCAACCCCCATATCTGCATAGCAAAACCAGAAACTATTACCTCAATACCCAAGATCTCTAAGTCCTCCAACAAATATCGATCCTGTGTCAACAACATAGCTATCGGATACCTGCTCAAGGCATCGGCAACTATATTGGTTTTCCTAGGATGATACTGTAAAGATATATCAAAATCCTTTATCAGTTCCAGCCACCGACGCTGCCTTATGTTCAACTCCTTCTGAGTAAAAACGTACTTTAAGCTCTTGTGGTCTGTGAAGATCTCCACACGCTCTCCGTACAAATAGTATTTCCACAACTTCAGGGCAAAGATAAATGTTGTCAACTCTAAATCGTGGGTAGTGTCACTACCACGTTCCGAAAATAGGGGTATTTTCGACTTTTTATAATATTTAATATTATGGTAGTTACAATTAAATAATTGCATGATAGTATATTTGATTTTAAATAAATGTGTGATGTGTAATTTAAATATAATATTATATACAGTGTTCGTTTGTGTTTGAGCTGGTAGACTTGACCTAGAAGCCCAGTAGATGAACACCTGTCCGAATTATGGGATTTTGAGGTTAATTGTTTTATTTTAAATTTAATTTATTGGAGGTGTAATTAATTACCGTATTTTATTTAATTATTTCGCATTGCCTTTGCTTCGATATTTGGAGCGCTATCCTGACTTTTGTCTTCCAACAAATTTCACAATCTTGACCTAGACATGCCCGCCTTCCATTCTGCTATTTTCGCAACTCATAATTATGCTCTCTATATCTTGTTTCTAGCCGCACAAAAATTGTCGCGGACGTTATTTAATAAACCCCTATTTTGTATCGTTGTGCGTTCCAATTTAAATTGGAGGCAATCTTGACCTATTTTTTCGTGCGGCCCAAATTAGGGTAATATTCTGTTCTGAGTCTTCTTCATTATTGGTATTGATGACCTGACCTGATTTTGGCCCCATGTACTCCTAATTAATTTTAGAACACAACTTACATTTGTTTCTAATTAAATTGAGGATACTATTTTAACCGATTCTGAAATCCCAATTTAAATTCCAGCGCCCTGCTATTTGAGCCTGTACCAAACATACAGCGCCCCCTGACCCTACAAAATACCAGACACCGAATCGCCCGCCAAATTTTTGTCATTTTATGTGTCTGTGCAAATACCCAGATTTAAGGGGACTAATTTGCAAATTGGCATTTTTGGTGTCAACATCCATTTGTTAAAGACCAATGAGGAATCCTTAATATTTTTAATCATCACCCTCATCCCTACATGAAAATTCCTTCATGACCAATCTAGACCACCCATTCAAGGGATGCAATCACCACCCTTCATCAACACCCTCTCTCCCTTATTTAATATCATGTCCCATCAAACCCTAATACCTAGAAAACCTAGGTAGCCCACATCCCCAAACAAGCCCCCACCTCTCTCTCTCCTCCATCCTCAACTCCAACGTAGGAAAAACTTTTTCCTTTCTTCTTCTCATTTTTCCTTTCTTCTTCCCTTCTTCTTCTTTCTATAGTTTCTCATTTAAATTCAAAGAGAAGGAAGGGGGGAATACTGTTCACCCACCCCTTCACCTCTGTACCCGGCCGAGCCGATCCCTCCGGCGGCCCCTGCCCACTCCGGCGGCCCGACCGTCAGCCCACCTGCGCACCCCCGGCCGAGCCTGCACCCGGCGAACAACCACCCAGGCCGACCTCGCCTCCGGCGAGCTGCCCAGCCAAGCCGACCCGCCAGCTGCTGTTGCTCGGGCGACTCCCTCCGGCTGTGCTCCTCCCCTGCACTCCGACGAAGCCCCTCCGGTCCGGCGCTCCACGGCTCCTCCCTCTGCGCTTCTTCCCTCCGGCGGCCATCAGTCCGGCGCTGCCACCACCTATCACCACCACTACTACCACCACCACCACCTATCACCACCACTACTACCATCTCCACCACCACCTATCACCACCACTACTATCATCACCACCACCACCTACATCTAACACCACCACCACCATCAGCCACTCTCCGGCGACCGAGCTCCCCCTCCTGCCGTACTCCGGCGGCCGGCCGACCCCAACCTCTGTAAGCAATTCTTCCCTCTCCCTCCTTCTTTATATATATATATATATATATATATATATATATATATATATATATATATATATATATATATATATATATATATATATATATATATATATATAATGTATGTATGAATGTATGTAAGTATTTAATGTATACGCATATGTATATATTAACATGTATATGTAACCATGTATTTAAATTAATGTTTAACAGTATATGTATGTGTATATATATATTTAATATGATTCTTGTATATATAATATTGGTATACGTATATATAAATATATATATATATATATATTTCGTATATACTTAAAATGTTTTTAATATATAAAATGAGTATACATGTATATATATATATATATATTTAGTAATCATTGTTTGGTATATGTATATATATTTTGTATATATATATATACTCAATATATTTTCAAATATGTATAATTAGTATAAATGTATATATATATATATATTTTGTACATACATTTAATATATTTTCAATATATATATATATATATATGATTGGTATATAAATACGTGTTCTATTATAGGTATTATTGGTATATGTGTATACATGTATTTTATGTATATATATACTTAGCATATTTTCAATATATTTAATTGGTATATATATATATATGTATATACATTGGGTTATTTCTATAATATCTATTTAATAAAAAGTATATATTATTGTATTTTTAATTGGTACATGTGAGTATATATATATAATTAGTCTATGTATGTATTCGTTAACTCGTATGTGTATATATATTTTTGTATAAACCCTTAGCATATTTTTAATAATATATACATATATATTTTGTAAATGAATTTAATTTGATATATATATATTGTAAGTACATATGTTAATTAAGATGTGTATATTTATGGATATCCCTACCAGATGACCCTAGTTGACTAGTGCCCTGCCTGGCATGGCCCTGAGGCCAGTGTTTTTGTCTGTGTGTTAGTGTAGCCCTGATACAAGTGATACTGTAATATGTTTTAGGACTGTTGCTTCATCCAGGAGATACTCTGGAACAGGACCTCAATAATTACCAGCTAAGGACCCAAGGCAAGTACATTCTCCGATAATTTTCAATTGTTGATAATTTCTATAATTCCAATAAGCTAAAAATATTACATCTGAATCCTTGACACTGTGCTATACGGACTAGTATAGCTTGGATCTGCAGTCATGAGATGTTATCTTGATTATCGTTTGACATTGTACACGACATGTATATTAGAGATCGTACATAATAGATTGGACTTGCTCGTGTATCGTGACGTGTCATGGTTGGATCCACAGTACTAGTTGGGGGCGGGGAAGTAGTTAGTAAGAAATATGATCATAACCTCTTATTGTAGTGTAGAACAATATAAGTGTTAATCATGCTCTTCACCCATGATTAGCCAGGCCCTGTAGCTATCGTACATGTTCCCAAGCCGATCATATTTTGAAACTACTATTTCAAACACTTAGAATAGATTACAGTTCCCTATTTTAAATCATATACTACATCACCCGTATATGATGCTGTTCCTTGTTCTTTTCATTTTCATACATGCACTGACTATATCATATTGCCTATTGCCTGTCTCTTTATATTGCCTGTCTCTCTTTAATTGCCATTGCATTTATTTCACTGTCTTCTCAGTAGCTAGCATCACATATTTATTGCTTTATAGTCCTTATCAATTTAATGGAACTGTTATTTAAGATTGTACTTTGCTCTTTCCTGACTGGAAACATTTTTCCAAACTATGCCTTAGAGGATCGGTAGCCAACACTTTATGGACCATATGGTGAGTAGCTGCACTTGGGCTTGATAGTTAGTTGTGATTCCGGGAGGTCTAGCCGGAATCACCAATCTTCTAGTTAGTTCTTTTAGTAGACTATTTGGTACCGGATTTGTCTCCGGCATTTTTATTGAGACTTGGATATTGTTGAGTTTGATTATTACTTTAGACTTGTGTTGTATTTAATTTTGTTTTGCTATCTTATCGTGCTGTAATCCTGTGATTGAGTATGTGTTCATTTTATTTGTGTCATTCGTGCCTCCTTATGGAGATTGGATGCTTGTGTGAGATTGGCTAGATAGTATCAAGACCTTGACAGCATTCTACCGCCGATGCTGCGGCGTAGGCTGGACGTACTCTCGTACTCGTGCCCCAATTCCGGGTGCGGGTCGTGACACATTTTTAGTGGTGGCCCATGCAGGTTCAGACTTCGCGAGTTGTGCGATGTCGTAGTAGTGTGGCATCCTTGTTATACTACTGCGTGCCTGCGATAGGATCTAGGACATAGGATACTAGGACAAGAGCGAATACTCAATCGCAATTCCTTGAGAGATTCCTGGGATGTCCCCTGAGAATCTTGATAAAATTTCTAATTTAAATCATTCCCTTGTTCCGTCCATTCTCACTTGTTGATTGTTGATCAGGTATTAAATTAGGATTTTGGTTTCATTGTAGGTTTTGATTTCATATCAAGATGAATTTACAGACTGATTTATGGTATTATTTGATGATACACGTCGATGAGGACAGTGAGAAAGATTAACACTAGGGCTATTGGATTACTAGATATGGATTTAAATTTTAATTCGAAGCTTTAAAATGGATTACATTTTGAATTTTGAGAAGTCAAGATATTATATTATAAAAATTTTATTTTTGAGGAATTCAGATTCAATTTGATGAACCTAGACAAACTGTAAGGATTTTTGGAAGTGATAAAAATTTTCGTTTCAGTATTTAGATAATTGATCTTGAGGGAAGTATATGCATTTTACTTAAAATTTATTCAAGGAGTTATTTTTGAGGAATTTTATTTTGAGGATAAGATTTTATAGGGGGAGAGATATACTAGTATATAATAGATGAGATGCATGTGTAAGGATATGTTGGCTTGAGCATGATTAAGATTTCACTGCCAACTGGCTTAGGTGTTCATCTAGGAATGTATTGGAGAGAGAGCAGTACTTAGTATGGTATGTTGCAATTGATATGCACTTGAGTGACAAGGATAACTAGTATCAGCGATTGCAGTAGGTAAGAAAGCTAGCAGTGAGTGTGCTTGTGATAGAACTGTGGTACTTAGAGGGATAGAGGTATCAGACCTTGGATGTATCTTTGACCTGTGCAATCACAACTAGGATTTATTTCCAATAGTTTATCTTGAATGTTGCTTCTTTAGAACTGTACTGTCCTTCCTTGATGATATCGCATTTTGCCTAAATTGATTCTTTGGGATCTGTCTTCAGGATGTCGCCGCAGACACGGTCTATGAGAGTGGGAACATCAGCTTTAGAGGGGCCTGCCACCTCTCCACCTGAGGGACAGACAGCAGTAGTTCCTTCTACATCTCCGATGCACGTAGGAGTATCCGCACTTTTTGGGAATCCTCCTCCCCCACCTGTTCAGGGGATAGCCGCAGCTGTGACGGACAACCTTCCTCCTCCACCGACTCCGATTCCCGGAGGTTCGCCCATTGACGGAACGCAGATGCTTACCTTGATCCAGGGCATGGTAGATGCCCAAAGAGTGACGACAAATGCTCAGCGAGTTCAAGCTGAGGCTCAGAGGGTGCAAGCAGAAGCGCACCAAGCACAAACTGAGCTGATGAGAGAAAACATGGAGAATGCTCATCAGGTGACTCTCCAAGCTTTGGAGAAAGTAGCACAGTACCAGCAGTTTCCTGGCCAGCAGCAGAGATCAGGCACTATAGTGGATTTCAAAAGGATGATGCCTCGAGAGTTCAAAGGCACCGAAGGGATACTCTACGCTGACGACTGGCTAGAGAATATAGAGAGGAGCCTGCGATTGACCCAGATTCCGGAGAACTTGCAGATAGAAGCCGCTGGCAGTCAGATGTTCGATATTGCACTCACGTGGTATCGTACGGAGCCGAGAATTACTGCACAAGGACTTACTTGGGAGACCTTCAAGGAACTCTTCAAGGAGAAGTTCTTTCCCGACGTGGCATTGGGAACCTTGGAAAGTCAGTTTCATGACTTGGTTCAAGGAAACATGTCGGTCGACGAGTACGCTGCAGAATTCTGTAGATTGAGCCATTTTGCATCGTCTATGATTCGGGACCCAGGAGATCGATCCCGGAAATTCAGAAAGGGACTGACGAGAGAGATTAGGTCGCGCACTTCTGGTCGTCGTACCGCTACCTTTGAGGCTATCTTGATGGATGCTCAGATTACAGAAGAGGATCTGGATCTCAGGTCTAAGAGGAGTCACAATACTTTTGGAGATACGAATGGTAGCACAGGACCAGCCAAGCATCCCCATATTCAACACCAACAGCAGTACCCAGTACCATTTCATAGTCAGCAACAACCATGGACATTTCAGCATCCACCGTAGTACCTAGCACCAGTTCCTATCCAACAACATCCATGGGAGTATCAGTATCAACAACAGTACCAGGCATCAGTCCGTGTTCAGCAGAATCAGCAACAGCCTCCGAGAGAGACACGGCAGACTTGTCATTTCTGTAAGAAGCCAGGTCACCTTTGGGAGAGCTGTAGAACGAGGCTAGGACTTTGTTTGCACTGCGGCGCTGCGGGACATCGAGTAAGGGATTGTCTTCTAGCCCCTTATCTTCCCGGCCAGCGTGCAGCTTCAGATTATAGAGATCCAGTTAGGCTACCTGTGGAACCGTATAATGCTCAGCACCCGCGAAGGGAACCACCCCAGCAGGGCGGGGCATTTGCGATGACGGTCGAGGAGACCGATACTACAGGTAATGTGTTAGCAGGTTCTGTTCTTTCCTTCCTTCTGTCCCTCTCTACTTGATTGATTGATTGATACCTTAGTACCGTAGCTTGCATGCATGATTTTCTTGTTATAATATAGTTAGTAGTACACCCTAATACAGAGACTGCAATACCATGACAAAAGACACCATGACCGTACATATTCCCCTTGGATTGCATGTTGTATGATTATAGGAAAGATTTTTAGACCAGGATTATTGGGGTTTGACCATGACGAAGACTCACGAAGGGGTTATGACTTGACAAGAAAGACAAGATGATTAAAATTCGAGGATAACCATTGATTTAAATAAAGGGCCAAGAATTTAACATGGCAGAATTTCTGATTTATTAATTCCAGGAAGATTATGACATGATTAAATTGGTTATAAAATTTGAAAATTTTGGGAGATTATCAATATATTTATTTGATTACAAGTTATGAATTTTAGAATTTTATATTTGGATGTTGCAATTAGAGAATCCTTAAGTATCGCATTTTTGAGTATTTTGAGGAGAGAAAATCGAGAAATAAAATTTTGATGGATAAATGTTTAAATTCAAACTTTTTGGACGAGATTACATTTTATATATGTGCATTGATTTAAAATCAAATTTGAGGAGTGGATATTAAATTCTGAGTATTGGATTATTAACTAAAACTTTCAAGGAAATTTTTTAATAAAAAGGGACTTTGATTTTATTTCGAGGATTTTCAGGAATACAAATAATTTCAAAAATTTTTGAAAATTGTGAAAAGACATTGTGGATTATTACCTGATTTCGTAGTGGAAGAATTTAAAATTTGAGGAAAATAATAATGAGTATGATTAAACGCTACTTTGAGGATTTTAAATTTTGAGGACGAAATTCTTTTAAGGAGGGTTGACTTGTCACTACCACGTTCCAAAAACAGGGGTATTTTTGACTTTTTATAATATTTAATATTATGGTAGTTATAATTAATTAATTGCATGATAGTATATTTGATTTTAAATAAATGTGTGATGTGTAATTTAAATATAATATTATATACAGTGTTCGTTTGTGTTTGAGCTGGTAGACTTGACCTAGAAGCCCAGTAGATGAACACCTGTCCGAATTATGGGATTTTGAGGTTAATTGTTTTATTTTAAATTTAATTTATTGGAGGTGTAATTAATTACCGTATTTTATTTAATTATTTCGCATTGCCTTTGCTTCGATATTTGGAGCGCTATCCTGACTTTTGTCTTCCAACAAATTTCACAATCTTGACCTAGACATGCCCGCCTTCCATTCTGCTATTTTCGCAACTCATAATTATGCTCTCTGTACCTTGTTTCTAGCCGCACAAAAATCATCGCGGACGTTATTTAATAAACCCCTATTTTGTATCGTTGTGCGTTCCAATTTAAATTGGAGGCAATCTTGACCTATTTTTTCGTGCGGCCTAAATTAGGGTAATATTCTGTTCTGAGTCTTCTTCATTATTGGTATTGATGACCTGACCTGATTTTGGCCCCATGTACTCCTAATTAATTTTAGAACACAACTTACATTTATTTTTAATTAAATTGAGGATACTATTTTAACCGATTATGAAATCCCAATTTAAATTCCAGCGCCCTACTATTTGAGCCCGTACCAAACATACAGCGCCCCCTGACCCTACAAAACACCAGACACCGAATCGCCCACCAAATTTTCGTCATTTTATGTGTCTGTGCAAATACCCAGATTTAAGGGGGCTAATTTGCAAATTGGCATTTTTGGTGTCAACATCCATTTGTTAAAGACCAATGAGGAATCCTTAATATTTTTAATCATCACCCTCATCCCCACATAAAAATTCCTTCATGACCAATCTAGACCACCCATTCAAGGGATGCAATCACCACCCTTCATCAACACCCTCTCTCCCTTATTTAATATCATGTCCCATCAAACCCTAATCCCTAGAAAACCTAGGTAGCCCACATCCCCAAACAAGCCCCCACCTCTCTCTCTCCTCCATCCTCAACTCCAACGTAGGAAAAACTTTTTTCTTTCTTCTTCTCCTTTTTCCTTTCTTCTTCCCTTCTTCTTCTTTCTATAGTTTCTCATTTAAATTCAAAGAGAAGGAAGGGGGGAACACTGTTCACCCACCCCTTCACCTCTGTACCCGGCCGAGCCGATCCCTCCGGCGGCCCCTGCCCACTCCGGCGGCCCGACCGTCAGCCCACCTGCGCACCCTCGGCCGAGCCTGCACCCGGCGGCCAACCACCCAGGTCGACCTCGCCTCCGGCGAGCTGCCCAGCCAAGCCGACCCGCCGGCTGCTGTTGCTCGGGCGACTCCCTCTGGCTGTGCTCCTCCCCTGCACTCCGACGAAGCCCCTCCGGTCCGGCGCTCCACGGCTCCTCCCTCTGCGCTTCTTCCCTCCGGCGGCCATCAGTCCGGCGCTGCCACCACCTATCACCACCACTACTACCACCACCACCACCTATCACCACCACTACTACCATCTCCACCACCACCTATCACCACCACTACTATCATCACCACCACCACCTACATCTAACACCACCACCACCATCAGCCACCCTCCGGCGACCGAGCTTCCCCTCCTGCCGTACTCCGGCGGCCGGCCGACCCCAACCTCTGTAAGCAATTCTTCCCTCTCCCTCCTTCTTTATATACATATATATGTATATATATATATTTGTATATATATATATATATATATATATATATATATATATATATGTATATATATATATATATATATATATATATATATATATATATATGTATATATATATATATAATGTATGTATGAATGTATGTATGTAAGTATTTAATGTATACGCATATGTATATATTAACATGTATATGTAACCATGTATTTAAATTAATGTTTAACAGTATATGTATGTGTATATATATATTTAATATGATTCTAGTATATATAATATTGGTATACGTATATATAAATATATATATATATATATATATCGTATATACTTAAACTGGTTTTAATATATAAAATGAGTATACATGTATACACATATACCAATAATACCTATAATAGAACACGTATTTATATACCAATCATATATGTTCCGAAAACAGGGGTATTTTCAACTTTTTATAATATTTAATATTATGGTAGTTACAATTAATTAATTGCATGATAGTATATTTGATTTTAAATAAATGTGTGATGTATAATTTAAATATAATATTATATATAGTGTTCGTTTGTGTTTGAGCTGGTAGACTTGACCTAGAAGCCCAGTAGATAAACACCTGTCCGAATTATGGGATTTTGAGGTTAATTGTTTTATTTTAAATTTAATTTATTGCAGGTGTAATTAATTACCATATTTTATTTAATTATTTCGCATTGCCTTTGCTTCGATATTTGGAGCGCTATCCTGACTTTTGTCTTCCAACAAATTTCACAATCTTGACCTTGACATGCCCGCCTTCCATTCTGCTATTTTTGCAACTCATAATTATGCTCTCTGTACCTTGTTTCTAGCCGCACAAAAATTTTTGCGGACGTTATTTAATAAACCCCTATTTTGTATCGTTGTGCGTTCCAATTTAAATTGGAGGCAATCTTGACCTATTTTTTCGTGCGGCCCAAATTAGGGTAATATTCTGTTCTGAGTCTTCTTCATTATTGGTATTGATGACCTGACCTGATTTTGGTCCCATGTACTCCTAATTAATTTTAGAACACAACTTACATTTATTTCTAATTAAATTAAGGATACTATTTTAACCGATTCTGAAATCCCAATTTAAATTCCAGCGCCCTGCTATTTGAGCCCGTACCAAACATACAGCGCCCCCTGACCCTACAAAACACCAGACACCGAATCGCCCGCCAAATTTTCGTCATTTTATGTGTCTGTGCAAATACCCATATTTAAGGGGGGCTAATTTACAAATTGGCATTTTTGGTGTCAACATCCATTTGTTAAAGACCAATGAGGAATCCTTAATATTTTTAATCATCACCCTCATCCCCACATGAAAATTCCTTCATGACCAATCTAGACCACCCATTCAAGGGATGCAATCACCACCCTTCATCAACACCCTCTCTCCCTTATTTAATATCATGTCCCATCAAACCCTAATCCCTAGAAAACCTAGGTAGCCCACATCCCCAAACAAGCTCCCACCTCTCTCTCTCCTCCATCCTCAACTCCAACGTAGGAAAAACTTTTTCCTTTCTTCTTCTCCTTTTTCCTTTCTTCTTCCCTTCTTCTTCTTTCTATAGTTTCTCATTTAAATTCAAAGAGAAGGAAGGGGGGAACACTGCCCTCTGGCGGCCCCTGCCCACTCCGGCGGCCCGACCGTCAGCCCACCTGCGCACCCCCGGCCGAGCCTGCACCCGGCGACCAACCACCCAGGCCGACCTCGCCTCCGGCGAGCTGCCCAGCCAAGCCGACCCGCCGGCTGCTGTTGCTCGGGCGACTCCCTCCGGCTGTGCTCCTCCCATGCACACCGACGAAGCCCCTCCGGTCCGGCGCTCCACGGCTCCTCCCTCTGCGCTTCTTCCCTCCGGCGGCCATCAGTCCGGCGCTGCCACCACCTATCACCACCACTACTACCACCACCACCACCTATCACCACTACTACTACCATCTCCACCACCACCTATCACCACCACTACTATCATCACAACCACCACCTACATCTAACACCACCACCACCATCAGCCACCCTCCGGCGACCGAGCTCCCCCTCCTGCCGTACTCCGGCGGCCGGCCGACCCCAACCTCTGTAAGCAATTCTTCCCTCTCCCTCCTTCTTTATATGCATATATATATATATATATATATATATATATATATATATATATATATGTATATATATATATATAATGTATGTATGAATGTATGTAAGTATTTAATGTATATGCATATGTATATATTAACATGTATATGTAACCATGTATTTAAATTAATGTTTAACAGTATATGTATGTGTATATATATATTTAATATGATTCTAGTATATATAATATTGGTATACGTATATATAAATATATATATATTTCGTATATACTTAAAATGTTTTTAATATATAAAATGAGTATACATGTATATATATATATATATATATATATATATATATATATATATATATATATATATATATATATATATATATATATATATATATATATATATATATATATATATTTAGTAATCATTGTTTGGTATATGTATATATATTTTGTATATATATATATATACTCAATATATTTTCAAATATGTATAATTAGTATAAATGTATGTATATATATATATATATATATATATATATATATATATATATATATATATATATATATATATATATATATATATATATATATTGTACATACATTTAATATATTTTCAATATATATATATATATGATTGGTATATAAATACGTGTTCAATTATAGGTTTTATTGGTATATGTGTATACATGTATTTTATGTATATATATACTTAGCATATTTTCAATATATTTAATTGGTATATATATATATATATATATATATATATATATATATATATATATATATATATATATATATATATATATATGTATATATATATATATATACATTGGGTTATTTCTATAATATCTATTTAATAAAAAGTATATATTATTGTATTTTTAATTGGTACATGTGAGTATATATATATAATTAGTCTATGTATGTA
The DNA here is from genome assembly GCA_036927795.1 of Iris macrosiphon. Taxonomy (NCBI): domain Eukaryota; kingdom Viridiplantae; phylum Streptophyta; class Magnoliopsida; order Asparagales; family Iridaceae; genus Iris; species Iris macrosiphon. The sequence continues at coordinate 39,097,724 of JAYESA010000003.1, forward strand.
TTCGTTAACTCGTATGTGTATATATATTTTTGTATAAACCCTTAGCATATTTTTAATAATATATACATATATATTTTGTATATGTATTTAATTTGATATATATATATATTGTAAGTACATATGTTAATTAAGATGTGTATATTTATGGATATCCCTACCAGATGACCCTAGTTGACTAGTGCCCTGCCTGGCATGGCCCTGAGGCCAGTGTTTTTGTCTGTGTGTTAGTGTAGCCCTGATACAAGTGATACTGTAATGTGTTTTAGGACTGTTGCTTCATCCAGGAGATACTCTGGAACAGGACCTCAATAATTACCAGCTAAGGATCCAAGGCAAGTACATTCTCCGATAATTTCCAATTGTTGATAATTTCTATAATTCCAATAAGCTAAAAATGTTACATCTGAATCCTTGACACTGTGCTACACGAACTAGTATAGCTTGGATCTGCAGTCATGATATGTTACCTTGATTATCGTTTGACATTGTACACGACATGTATATTAGACATCGTACATGATAGATTGGACTTGCTCGTGTATCGTGACGTGTCATGGTTGGATCCACAGTACTAGTTGGGGGCGGGGAAGTAGTTAGTAAGAAATGTGATCATAACCTCTTATTGTAGTGTAGAACAATGTAAGTGTTAATCATGCTCTTCACCCATGATTAGCCAGGCCCTGTAGCTATCGTACATGTTCCCAAGCCGATCACATTTTGAAACTACTATTTCAAACACTTAGAATAGATTACAGTTCCCTATTTTAAATCATATACTACATCACCCGTATATGATGCTGTTCCTTGTTCTTTTCATTTTCATACATGCACTGACTATATCATATTGCCTATTGCCTGTCTCTTTATATTGCCTGTCTCTCTTTAATTGCCATTGCATTTATTTCACTGTCTTCTCAGTAGCTAGCATCACATGTTTATTACTTTATAGTCCTTATTAATTTAATGGAACTGTTATTTGAGATTGTACTTTGCTCCTTCCTGACTGGAAATATTTTTCCAGACTATGCCTTAGAGGATCGGTAGCCAACACTTTATGGACCATATGGTGAGTAGCTGCACTTGGGCTTGATAGTTAGTTGTGATTCCGGGAGGTCTAGCCGGAATCACCAATCTTCTAGTTAGTTCTTTTAGTAGACTATTTGGTACCGGATTTGTCTCCGGCATTTTTATTGAGACTTGGATATTGTTGAGTTTGATTATTACTTTAGACTTGTGTTGTATTTAATTTTATTTCACTATCTTATCGTGTTGTAATCCTATGATTGAGTATGTGTTCATTTTATTTGTGTCATCCGTGCCTCCTTATGGAGATTGGATGCTTGTGTGAGATTGGCTAGATAGTATCAAGACCTTGACAGCGTTCTACCACCGATGCTGCGGCGTAGGCTGGACGTACTCGCGTACTCGTGCCCCAATTCCGGGTGTGGGTCGTGACAGGTAGGATAGTTCTTCTCATGATGACGTAATTGCATGGATGCATAGGCAATCACTTTTCTATTTTGCTGAAGAACACAACCCAGACCTTTCCCCGATGCATCACTATAAATAGTGAAACCTCCAGACCCTGATTGCAACGTCAAAATAGGGGCAGACGTCAATCGCTTCTTCAATTCCTCAAAAGTAACTTGGCACTCCTCTCTCCAAACTAACTCAACATCCTTCCTGGTGAGTCTAGTCATCGGCTCGGCAATCCTTGAAAAATCTTGAACAAACTTCTTGTAGTAGCTTGCTAGACCCAAGAAACTCCTGATCTCTACCACTGAACTTAGGGTCTTCCATGACTCTACTGTTATAATCTTCTTCGGATCCACTAAAATTCTATTACCAGTCACAACATGTCCCAAAAACTCTACCTTGTCAGGAGGAACTCACACATGGATAGCTTTACATACAGCTTCTCCTTCCTCCGCACATCCAACATAATTCACAAATGCTCCTCGTGCTTCTCCAGTGTCTTCGAGTATTTGAGTATGTCATCGATGAACACCATAACAAACTTTTCAAGGTACTGATGGAACATCTTGTTCATCAAATTCATAAATACCGTTGGGGCATTAGTCAACCCAAACGGCATCACCATAAACTCATACTAGCCATACCGAATCCTAAAAGTAGTCTTTGGTATGTCCTTCAGCTTCACTTTCACCTGGTGGTAGCCTAATCTCAAGTCTATCTTAGAAAATACCTTGGCACCACTCAACTGATCGAACAGGTCATCAATACGTGGCAATGGATATTTATTCTTGATAGTGAGATTATTCAATGTCATGTAATCGATGCACATGCCCACCGATCCATTCTTCTTCGGTACAAACAACATCGGGGCTCCCCACGGTGAAAAACTCGGTCTGATAAATCCCTTATCCTGCAATTCATCCACTTGCTTCTTCAGCTCGACCAGCTCGTTGTTGTTTACTCTATATATATGCTGTAAAATTAGTTCTGCACCTAGCACCAAGTCTATAGAGAATTCAATATCTCGATCTGGCGACAATCCTGTCAATTCTTCAGGAAACACATCCAATAACTCTGCTATCAACGGATGCGATAACTCATTGTCTTCCACCATAACTCCACAGATAATGCCTTCTCTCTGCTCTGCAGCTCCTCTGGCAAACTCAAACTCTGGCTCTCCTGGCGGGCTAAACAAAACTATATCTCCTCTACAATCTATACTAGCACGGTGCCTACTCAACCAATATATCCCGAGTACAATATCGTAGCTTGGAAGTGGCATTACAAGTAGACACGCACTCAGCTCCCGGCCTCCCAGAGTAACTCTATGATCCTTGTAAATATCATTAACCAAGATAATGCCTCCCCCGGTCATGATCTTGTAAGTCCTAAGCAAAGACTCAGCTACTAAATGATGCTTCAGAGCAAAAGAAACAGATACAAAACTATGAAAAGTACCACTATCAAATAAAGGTAAAGCTGGAATAGAATCAATATGGCACAAGATATAATGCATTCAAAGAAGGACAGTTAAAGATCAAATATTAATATCAAGGAAGAATAGTTAAAATGAACAAAAGAGTTTTTCTAATATGTGATTGAGTATTCTCAGCCTATAGCCTATAACCTATATCCGAAAACAGGCTCGTAATAGCACTCAATTCAGAGCACTACTATGAATCGCACTAATTATGACCTCGACGAGACCTGCATGGGCCACCACTAAAAATATGTCATAACCTACACCCGGTGTAGGGATGCAAGTAATGAATAACGCCCAGCCTACGTCACAGCATCAGTGGTAGAACGTTATTTGGGTAAACTATCTATCAAAATAAATATGCCACCAACAATATAAATATACTCAATCATATATCTAAGATAAAATAAGCACAAATATGATAAAAGAATAGAAGAGTCATGAATATAACTCACGAGACAAATAATAACATCAAATGAGTCAGAGAAAATTAATAATAATATGTTGGAGACAAATCCAGTACAAAGAGTCTAACTATGAAGCTACGAGTCTTGGGTCGTCTGTCTCAGTAGGGATGAGATCCTCCTGAGCCAAGGTCTGGCTCTAAGCCTACAACATCCTAAGGACCGTAGTGAGCGGGGTACCACTCCTCAGTGTCATCTGGGAAAAATATATCAGTCAGGAAAGGAGCAGAGTACATCTCTAACAACAGTTCTAATAAAAGATATAAACTATGTAACAGTAAATAGATATGAATATATAGAATACTGGAAATAAATACAAGAATGTGCAATATAGAAATCAACAAAAAATACTACAACTAAGTGAGTGAGTACCAGCTTTAACATGTGATCGGCTTGGGAACTTGCACAAGGATAATGGCCTGGTTAATCATACGTACAGTGTATGATTAATACTCACAAGGAACAAGACATGCATAAGGAGGGCATGATCACATATCTACACTAAATACTCTTCGGCCCCGACTGGTATAGTGGATCCAACCATGGTACGTTATGACACGGGATTCACTAGGAAGGTAGCAAGTCTCCCCAAGAGTCAGTGTCTGTACATGTACAAGAAGAACAAGGAAACAAGGCTTGCATAAGATACACCATATATACCAAGGAATAATATCTCATGACGAGATCTGGATATACCAATCTGTGTAACCATCGTGTCAAAAAATTAAGGATATCTACACTAGATACAAGAGACATAGATAATATCGTAAATAAAAAACTAGCAGAGAATGTACTCGCCTAAAATTCGGTGAACAGTATCAAAGATGTCTGGTACGGTGCTTCGAAGACCTAGATATGGAATATCACATTAATACAAGGTTTCAAAATAAAAATAAGTTAAACTAGTCAACTTCTTGGTCAAAAAGTTATTTCTAAGTCAAAACAGTCAAACTAGGTCAACTCTAGGTCAAACATGGTCAAACTAACTACTTCTAGGTTGTATGAGTCTATCTCTAGGATCTTGGGTCCATACACTATGTAACTAGGCCACACTAAGTATACTAGGATACTAGGAAATCAATAGGATACCAAATCGCAAGATACACAAGTAATTAGATAGGATAATATCATAATATGTATATACAATCAATATTATTTAATATTCCTAATTAAACTAATGCTAAGTGGATACCTTGGCTTTGAACCAATGCAGTATCGCACCACTACACCCCCATCTCAATACTCAAACCCAATACCTTGAGTATCGACCCAATACCTCTATACTATACTAACTACCAATGCATACTAATACATATATACCTATCACTAGAGATACCAATACATATCACTAATAGTAATCACTAGTATATATTTATATCTAACTATTACTAAAAACAAGTATATATGCATGTAACTATAGAATAAGGTAACTAACTAGTTAACTAACTACTAATTAAACTAACTAGGAGCTAACTAACTATACTAACCACCTTGCTGTGCACACTGGATGCTATTGCTGCTACTACTGGATGTTGCTCGAGCTCTTGTTGTTGCTTCTGCTATATTTGATGATGGTGTAGCTACTCAAAGTTATTGCTGTTGCGGGAATGTTCTGCAGCTCATGCCACTGCGGTGCTGCTGATGGTGATGCTGCTGCAGCTGCTTTTGCACTACCTGCCTTGTTGCTGCTGCTGCTGCACTGTAGCTCACTGCCTTGCTACAAGATGCTTGCTAGCTATGCTGAAGTTGCTGCTAGCCTGCTTGCCTTGCTGCATGCGGATGCAGTTGCTGTTGCTGCACACTTCAGTTGTTGCATTCAATGTTGTCCCGACCCCCCTCTCTCAACACATCCACAACATCCTCTAAGCACACACACAAACACACACAACTAGATATATATAACTATACACTTATTTATATGACCATATACATATATACACATCAATATATATATATAAACATATGTAACATATACACATACATATATAAATGCATAACTATACATATACATAAAATCATTCCCTATATATATATATATATATATATATATATATATATATATATATATATATAAACCAATCACCATAATAAACATAGAACAACACAAGGCAAATTGAAACTAAATATATATATATATATATATATATATATATATATATATATATATATATATATATATATATATATATATATCATAAACAATGATAATTCAATATTTTAATAGCTATACACAAGGCAAATTGAAACTAGAAATAAAATAAAACAAATACGTGGAGTACATCGCCCCCGTATCACACTAGATCTATGATACGCTTGGATATGAGTCCACCACACAACCAAATGTACCTCGAAGGATATGAGCAAGTCTAAAATAGTATATATGAATAATAAAATGAGTCAAAAATATATCTACGTGTCCGTGTCAAATTGAGACATGCACAAACCCCTGTGTCGGAAAAAACCTCCAAATCAACCCGTATCTCCAAATTATTGGGATACGGCCTAAAAGTATCCAATTACGGACATGACACTAGCCACAATCAATCAAACACATGTTAATTTGGTCTAATTGACCAATTGACAAACACAAAATGTGTCAATCTCGAAATTCTCCCAAAATTGACACAAAATACACCATAACTTTCTCCATAGGCCTCCTATGAAGCTAATTATAATTTTTATGGATAGCCTTAGTATATGGGATGGTTCTTAATAATTAAAACATAAATTTAGAGTCTAATAAAATAGGGCAAAACTAAATTGTACCTATTGTGAGATGGATTTCCAATAAAACTTTTAAATTGGGTGAAACGAGCCTTCAACTTGTAGATCCTTGCTCCTTCTTGTAGATTCTTGCTTTCTCCTTATAGATCCTTCTTCAATAGCCTCCAATAATAATTTGGGAAGGAACTAGAAAGAAATTTTGTGTGGGAATGAAGAAATTGGGAAGTGGGAATTCTAGATATATATTTATAATGAAATAAAGAAAGAGAAATTTCTCCCTCCTATATATCATGGCCGGCCACCTTAGCCCCCTCTCCAAGCTACTATATAATGTCTAAATTACCCCTTGGGTCCTCTCATGAAGAAATAATTAAGGAGAAAAGGTTCTAGTCTAATGGGTTTAATTTAATTAATCATCCTCTTAATGATTGGGGTTATAATTGGACTCAATTCTAACTAGATTTAAATGTTGGTCCATGGATCTAATCTAAACTAGTTAAGTCCACTAACACATGTCCAAAATAATAAACTAACATCTAAAATAATTAAATAATATAATAAATAAATATTTAATATGCACAATATTTAATTAATTATAAAATGACCAAAATACTCTTTCCTAGAAAATATAGTAGTGACAATTTGAGTTAGACTTGAGATAGGGTATTGTAGTAGTCCAGATATAAGTTAATATTGATATTAAAGTAGCATATAGTAGTTAACTAGTTTAAGGTAAAGAGTATAGTACTTAGTATTACTAAGTAGTAATTGTATGTATATGATATTGTATTCCAATTATCTAGTTAGTATAGTGCTAGTTAGTGTTAAGCTATTGTATTAGCTAAGGTATGACCTAGTATCACCCAATAAGCACTAGTATGGACTAGTAATCACCCTAGATGCTAGTTATGGACCTAGAAGCATGTATTAGTGCATTTTAACTCATTTCTCTTTCCTTACACCATTTGACATAATATTTTCTAAATAGGATTGTGTGATACCAGCTTGGACATCGAGAGACACATTTTCTCAGTATCCGATGGAGTATATCTTTCTGTTAGTTTTCAGATATAATAGCATATATATCATATGTTCTAGAACTGTATACTTGATTCTGATACAGTAGCTATACGGACTGGTACTAAATGGATCATGTCATTGGATGTTATTCCCTACCGTATTCAGCGGGTGCTCATTTATATGTATTTTATCGTGTGTATCGAGTATTGATTATCATGTACTTTGTTTTCACACACTGCTCATGTTCAGTGTGCTTATATTCGTGTTCGTAACGTGTCTTGATTGGATTCATAAGTTTTGGTTGGGGACGGGGGATTGGGAGTTGGTTATTTGATCAAGTCCAAGTGTATTCGTGTATATGTCGATTACATATCACACATGTAATCAAGTTACCATGTTGTATTCATGTTCAACCCAAAATCGATCACATAACAAACTTGTACTCTATGGCACATTAGCTAGTTTATCTATTTTTATTACTTGCAGTTATTCCATATTGCTTGTTCTTTTATTCCAATACTTCACATGTTTACTCTAGTCATATTCATTTTCTATTGCTAGTTATCTTGTATTATTTTTTATTACTTATTATATATATTCTACCATATATTTGGAACTGCTTCTAGAGTTTTGTACTTCGCTTTAATCCTGATTTGATATATTTTTTAGATGATTGGCTGGAGGAGCAGTGTCCCACTTACTACGGACTATAGAACGGCGAGCCATTAGAGGATACTCCCCTAGAGTAGGAGAACCTAGTGCCAGTGACCAAGGAAGCTTAGACTTATATTTTAGACACTATATTAGTCTTATTTTGGACTCTTGTCATGTATATCTTATTTTGGGAGTTGCTTTGTACCTAGACTTATATTGTGGTCTTGTGGATGTATTTGTGACTCTTGTACTTCCTCTTGTACTTCTTTTCTCTATTTTATATCATGTTATTTCTTCTCCTAGTTTGATATTATGATTGAGTATTGGTTTTATTATCATATACCATATTGTTCCTCCGTTTGGAGTTAAGATAGCATGACAGGTACCCTTATATACATATTGTGTGAGATATTAGATAGTATTGTTGACCAATGCAGCATTCTACGTCGTTCTTACGATGTAGGTTGGACGTAGTTCACCACTCGTACCCTTATTCCGGGTGCAGGTCATGAAAGCAACAGGGAGCTAGACAAGGTCAAGGGCAGACATTCACCTTATCTCTAGAAGTCAGATAACATGGTGGCAGTTAATATTCTAGTTACATAATTTCCTGCCATAGCATTAATTGATTTAGGAGCATCGCACTCATTTATATCTGCACAATATATGACACGTATTAGATTAAAGTTTAAGACATTGCCAGAGAGGCTTAATATACTCACTGATAATGAGATTGTAGGAGTTAGTAGAGTATTCTTAGCATGTCCAGTCGTTGTATGTGGGCATTTATTACCTGTGAAGTTGATCGAGTTTTCTATGAAAAACTTTGACGTTATCTTAGGTATGGACTGGTTGAGAGACAGTCTTGTGATGATAGACTATCATGAGGGTAAAGTATTATTTATAGTCCCTGGTCTAGAGGAGTTTGTCCTTTGCAGATAGCCGGAGATCAGCATAAAAAGGAAATCGCAACAGTAGCGATGGAAGAGGACCCTATACCCAAATAGTTAAAAAATTCAAGGATGTCTTTCCCGATGAGCTTCCCAGATTACCCCCAGTTAGAGAAGTAGAGTTCTGTATAGAGCTGATGCTAGGAGCAAAACCAATATCCTAAAATGTATACCCAATATCACCATCAGAGCTTGATCAGTTATATTGACACGTGGAAGAACTGAAGGAGAAGAAGTTCATTCGGACCAGTGGATCACCGTAGGGAACACCAGCGGTATTTGTAAAGAAGAAGGATGGATCGACACGGTTGTGTATGGATTACAGGCAATTGAATATGGTAACAGTGAAGAACAAGTACACATTGCCTAGGATTGATGATTTATTTGACCAATTAATCGGAGCAAGAGTCTTCTCCAAGATAGATCTGCGATCAGGATATCATCATGTGCGAGTATGGGAGCAGGATATATCGAAGACAGCATTTAGGTCACGATATAGGCATTATGAATTTTTAGTTATGATATTCGGACTAACTAATGCTCCAGCAATATTCATGGATTTGATGAACCATATTTTTATGCCATACTTAGACCAATTTGTGGAAGTGTTTATCGGTGACAAATATTGAAACGAATAGCAAAGAAGGCGGCGGCTCTCGAACCAGATTATATTAGATCTTCTACCGCTCTGTGGATATCCTTGTGTATTCTCTTAATGAAGAGGAGCATGAAGAACATCTCAGGATAGTACTGCAGACCTTGAAAGAGCACCAGTTATATGTGAACCTTAGTAAGTGTGAGTTTTGGCTAGAACACATATTATTTATTGGGCACATTATTTCTGGAGCAGGAGTATCAGTTGATCCCAAAAAAGTAGATGCAGTAGAAAACTGGCCAGTTTCGAAGACAGTGGCGGAGATGAGTAGTTTCTTGGGCTTGGCAGGATACTACAGAAGATTTATGTCAGACTTTGCTAAGATTTCGGCACCTTTGACTCGGTTGACGCGCAAGAAAGTTAAATTTGTATGGTCAACAGAGTGCCAAATAGCCTTTGAAAAGTTGAAGAAGAAGTTAATCTCTGCCCCGATCCTTACTCTCCTAGCAGGCTCTGGAGGATTCATAGTGTATTATGATACATCTGGAAAGGGGCTTGGATGTGTTTTGATGCAGCAAGGGAGAGTTATAACGTATGCTTCTCGGCACCTCAGAGATCACGAGAAAAACTATCCAACTCATGATTTGGAGTTAGCAGCAGTAGTATTTGCGCTTAAGCTATGGAGGCACTACTTATATGGAGATCGGTGGAGATCTTTACAGATCATAAGAGTTTAAAATATGTATTTACGCATAAGAACTTAAACATAAGATAGAGGAGGTGGCTGGAGTTGTTGAAAGACTATGACGTGGAACTTCAATACCATCTAGGCAAGGCTAATGTAGTAGCTGATGCACTTAGTAGAAGAGATGGAAAATTTATGTTGACCACTCAGAAGCACATTCTAGAAGACTTACGAGATATGAAAATCGAGATATTACTTTCACTGAATACAGGAGTTCTGGCTAGCTTACAGATCTAGTCAACTTTGGTAGATAGAATCAAGATAGCTCAGGCAGAGAACCCGAAGATTCAGAAACTACGAAAAGAATGTAAGTCAAGCCTTCGGAAGGAGTTGGTAATTTTTGTGGATTGAACGCTAAGGTTTGGAAACCTTCTTTGTGTGCTAAGTGGAGATATCCCACAAGAATTGATGACCGAGGCACACAGTTCCCAGTATTATATTCATCCCGGAGGCACAAAAATGTACCATGATATCAAGCAATATTTTTGGTGGAACAGAATAAAAAGAGAGATAGCTCGGTTCATTTTGCGATGTCTCGTATATCAGCAAGTGAAGACAGAACAACAGATATCGGCAGGATTATTACAGCCGCTCCATATTCCAGAGTGGAAGTGGGAACACATCACAATGGATTTTGTGACTGGTTTACCTAGATCTCCGACTAGTCGAGATAAAATTTTGGTGATAGTGGACCGACTAACAAAAGTGGCACATTTTCTTTCCTTTAGAGTGGGACAGTCTACAGAGCAGTTCGCAGATTTATATATGCGACAGATTGTGAGGCAACATGGCATGTCGGTAAGCAATATGTGTGGCTTAGATAGGTTTGAGTGATCCAACAGTCCATATCTCAAACCTAAACATATATATTCTCATTTCTCTCTCTCTGCTGCTTTGTCTTTCCTTTCTATTTTCTTTCTCCCTCCGTAGGCAAGTACATCTTGCACAAGAAAAAGAACCATGAATTTATGCATGCTTTTAGTTCTTATGATTCTAATTTATTTCAAGCTTATATTGTTGGGACTGAGCACCCCTTCATCTTTAAAACTTGTTGTTCTTGATTTTTCTTGGTTGGAATTATATGGATCTGAGTTTGGGTCTATGGGTTCATTTTTATTTTCCTGGAGCTTGATCTCCCTAAACTTTGTGCTTTACAAATCTAATTAGCTCATAATATAGAGCACCATATTTATGTAGCTTTGCTTTTGGTCGTGCTTGATTTCGAGTTCAGCTTAGTTCAGTGCTGAAACTTGATACAATAGGTATACCAAAATGGCTGATTGGAGAAGAAGAACAATGTCCTGTAAAGAGTATGCAAGATGACACCTTTGGAGTAGAAATACTTATGTTTCACTTGGGCGCATTGGTGTGCTATCCCAATTTTTCATGCGTACTAATCATACTACACTCAGTCTTTTAGCAAAAGTGCGCCAGTCACACTCCTTGAGTCAGTGACGCACTTTCAAGAAAAACCTCAGTTGGCACACTTTGTGCGTATTTAATCAAGTTCTCCCTTGGAAACATAGAGAAAGTGCGTCACAGTCAATCAACGCACTTTTCTTGTATTTGGCAATCTGGCACACTTTTCTATGTTTAGTCAGTGGCACACTTTTCTTACATTGGTCTGCTCACGCACTTTCGTCCCTCTTCGTTTTCTTAAGGATGAAGCTTTTGGTTGGTTTCTCGATTTATGTGTTATTGATTTGTATGCTTCTCAACTGACGAATTTCACGATTGTCGAGCTTTGACCTTGGATTGTGTGTTTTATCTTTTAGCTTGTTGTTCTCTCACTTTCTTTGGAAGTATGCCTTATTTTTTGCCCACGTACTTTTGTCAAGTGTAGCGTGTTGGTTAACTTGACAAAGTGCGTTGTGAGCTTATTTCACTGAGTTTGTGCGCCAACCTTGTTTCAGTGAGTTTATACACCAACCTTATTTCAGTAAGTTTATGCGCCAACCTTGTTTCAGCGAGTTTGTGCGCCAACCTTGTTTCAGTGAGATTGTGCGCCAGACATTCATACGTACAATTCCATGCACATGTTATTCTTAGTGACCCTATGCGCGCACGTAGTATTTTTATTATGTGTTCACTTATCCTTTTCGAAATGTTCTTATCATCCTCTATGTGGTTGATCCTGGTATTGCTTGTGTTATGATTCTAAGGAAGAATGAACTTAGAAATCAGACCTCATGCTAGACATGACCATGTGCTAGATTGACTTCATAATATGTGTTGGACTTATGATTTTCCCGGTGAACCAGACTAAGTGAATTGTGACTAACCAGCTATGTGCATGATATAAGCTTCATGTTACAATGTGATCAAGATTCACGTAACCCAATGATATTGCTAATTGGACTCGAAAACTATATCCGTGTTGATACTATTATTGCCAGATAAAGTTCATGATCTAATGTGCGCTGAGATGCGACATATCGTGTTACGTGTTAAAGTGATTATATTTGGGATGTGAATCGAGAATGCCTCCAAATTCCTGAACTCGTGATACTATAAATATACTATTTTCTCCAGCACGGACATGATATGCGAGTCAAGTACCAAAGTGTGGCTAGGACTGATTTATTGAATTTTATATACACGCTCGGGTGAATCCAGATTTGAACTTCCATGAATTCGTATCTAGCGTGCATGTACTTGTACAACATCTTAAGGAAAATTCCCATATGGCCATGCTAGATTTTTAAACACAATATAGGGTTAATTAAGAAACTAAGAGTGGTAGTAAAATGGGGGAGGAAACGGTATCCCGAGATCATGCCAACGAACATTTCCATATTTAGTTCATTGTGGGCTGGCCACCACAGATACTGTATATCATCTACCTTAGTGGAGTGCAGTATCTGACCTATTATAATATGTCGTGTATCGACCCGCTCCGCATTAATACGGATAGTCGATTCAAACGGCACAAGCGCGATGACCCGACCCGCTTTACTCAGCGAGAAGACTTGCTTGAGGCAAGAATTTCATACTTGGCCCTTCAAGAGTTCAGACTTAGACTTTCAAAGGTTGCTCGGAGTATCAATCGACCGAGGCAAATTATTGCTAAGGTGGGTGGCTATGATGAACCTGTCTTTTCTTAGCCTGCACACTTAAAAATATGGTTGATACATGCTAGTCGCTAGACGAATCACCCATTGCATTCTAATAAAGAATACAACACATCTAGCTAAGAGAATAATCCCATCTTATATCTTTTACATAGAATTTGGAAGTAGATTGGTTGAACGGAATGGTATCCTCGCTTTACAGTTCTTATAATTTTATCTCGTAGATTTACTTTGTTCCTTATATGTTCCTTCAAGTATATAGCTTCATATGTCTTGAAATTCTCGTCACATAGATATTGCCTCAATATGGAAGCATAATTAGATCATGGTTCATTTACCTGTGGCAGAAAGACTATCAAAATAGTCGTTCCAAGCCAAATAATAGAAACATAGAAAGTCTTCGGGACCGTTGGTCGCCAAGGCAACTCCCAAAACGGGAGTTACAATAAGTAGTAAAATGTCAGCATAAACGGTGCATTGAATGGAATACACCAGATCATGAAATCTCTGAATGAGTAAATGCGCTCGCACTATGTCAAGTAGCTATGTTCATACAAAGGCCTTAAAATGTTGCATATAATAAAAGCTTACTGTTGATGGTCAATGGTCATGGACAAACTGTGTACAGGTTTATGGTTCCTGCGGACAGTACGCTGGTCGGGGCCGTTCCAAACCGGTCAGGAACATTCAGATAGTCGTTTGCTTCGGACGGGAAGGTGTGTAGCGGAGCTTGCTACATGTATTGTATTCAATTCCCGTACGAGACTATAACTTGTCCATGGCGGCTCATCAGGTCATAAGACCAAGTATGTATCATTAGTATATTTCATACATGGCGGGGCAACCCGAGTATGGGCTCGTAGAAACTTGTGGCAAGTAACGGATGTACGATGCACTATGCGTGCAGATCGTTAATTGGACCAAGTAATCTGAAGCTTTAAAACACATCTGAGTAGTCTGAGTATAATATGCCTATACAAGTATAACATGCCTGTGTAAAATGAGTATAAGACATCTGAGAAATCCATACGGCCTGAGTACGCATTGCACAACCTGAGTCACAAAGAAAATATGAGTATAGTAATTTGTGTATATCGTGCATCTAATTTAGAAATACGCTCGCAGCATACATGTGTTCGTTATGCAATCTTGGGATTTCTATATATCTATATTCGTGCTTGGTTTAACTTGATTTTATACTTGGACAGGGAAGGACAAATGGTAAGTTGGTAAGTATTATCGTATTTCTTGTATATCGTATGGCGTACTGCCATATGGGTTAGGCTTTGTATCTTATGCCATAAAATTGATCCTAAGGCAAGACTAGAAAGATAACTTAATAGTTGGTGCACGAAATTAATATAACGTGTTGGATTTGTCAAGCGGGCAAGAAGTCTCCCCACCAATGCATTCATGTACTGATAACCCACCAGATTGCTTGCAGGGTACGGAAGAACCTCGTTCGGTACAGAATGTTCCCTCGTGCGCGCTAAGGCGTAGAGTTCGCTCTGGATCCTTGGAGTGCTGCGTCCGGAGCTGAAGCACATATACAGGACAAAATCTTGGAACATCGCCTATGTATCAACCCAAGATGTATGCCGCTTGGCACACCTTTATTGTTAAAAAGAGAGAGCTTTAGCGACTTATAATCTCGGCCTAGAGTCGCTTGTAACCTTATTCATTATCAATAAAGAGAGCTTGTTTATGTATTCATACTTGTGTTTATTCTTTGTTTTCGCTATATCGACTTGGTGAACTAGTTATCAACGACCATTCCGGTATTTGCCTTGCGCGAGCGCAACTCCAGGCTCACGCGGCATCACGTCCCGATGGAAATGATCGTCCTGCAGGAGCGTTGGCGAGGTAATTCGCGCCTAGCGGGGATGACCTATTCCTGTGGTAGATCGGTGCGTGACATGCCGAGCCACTATTTTACTATAGGAATATTGGAACAGCTAATACCATATATTTAGCGCAGTGGCCCTACGGGGAACTGTTGCGTCTCGTGTAATACCTGTGTATTAATCTATTGGCTAGATTAGCTCATGTTCGACAATGGCGTGATCTGAGGATACCTATTAGGCATTATTCTGAGATAACCTCAGACTCCACAAATAGCAAGTCGTACAAGTGTTTGGCCGATTTTATTAATTGGACTTGGTTGTGGTTGTATTATTTTGTTAGTAGCCTAAGAAAATAGATTATTATAATGTGATAGATTCAAGCATTGTCCTTATTTAGTTGTAGGGTTGTACCTTGTGCTAGAATATGTCATGGACCTACGCTACGATACAGAACTATTATATATATATATATATATATATATATATATATATATTGCTTTGGGTTTTTTGTTTCTTCTTTTCGTGCTTCCTTTGTGGTACTTATTATTTTGGAGTTTAACTCCACTGGTTTTGCATGGCCAGGTTTTGAGCTAGCATCCGAGGATCCAGAGTACTTTTCTCCGACTAATAGCGCGTACCAGGAACATGACCGTCGAGGATAACGAATGTGTTCCTTTTTTACTTCTCGTCTTTGTAAACTATATTCTTTTGGACGTTTAGCCAACTAGCACCTGTTACCCGACAAATCTGGATACTAGTTCCTTACATGACTATATATATTCTGACTGCAGCTGCCTCACAGTCATGTATATCTTGATCTTGCATTTGGCACATCATTCTGTATCGCCAGATTTCTAAAGAACATTCTGATGTTGCATTTGGGACGCCTTACTGCTTATTCTGAAGTATTCTATATTATTGCTTCTTGTTTTAATGATTGAGACATAGAAGTTCTTGACCCTAGGAGACTTGATTATAGCATGTACCCCCTTGTCTGGTTATAGCCGTGATCATCGTACGACGTATAGTACCTTGTATAGGATAGCTGGCCATGTCCGTCTCCGTATTTTGGTACTAGGACGTGACAACAAGTTACATTTTTGAAGGGTCCCGCTGAAGGTGTTTGTATCTTTTGTTTCTTATAAAGAGAGATGATATATGGAACGTGTATCTCATTTTGTGTCAATTTGTAAGTATGTACGACACCCTTTACTTGTACTCAGAATCTATCTAATAGATGTACATTATCAATAAAAGAAATATTTTTCTTTTGTATCATGTGTTATTCAATTTCTCTATGTAACTATGTTGTTGTTCTATAAAAATTTACGATACCTTAAACTTCACACGGCTATGTCTTTTATGAGCACAACTTTAGGCTCATACGGCATAACATCCAATGATGACTATCAATTCTACGGAATCGGAACGTGACATAACTCATGAGCTCTGTAGGGCTAAGTGGATTATCTTCAAGTAGTGGAGAGAACAATCCATATTCTCTCCTTCGTTATGGAAAAGCAAGCCATGATGCCATATTCATGGGATGGTTAGCAAACCACCACCAACATAGGTGTTGTCACGCCCCGATCTCCCACAGGCTAAATCGGTCGTTCCTGCTAGGCGAGAATCACCGTGCCAGCGCTCCCGCGGAACAATCGCTTTGACCCATCCGGGCGTGATGCCGCACGAGCGTGAGCCACGCCCGTGCAAGGTCGTGGTTCCTTGGCTGGCGGTAAGAATTCTAAGCCACAGAGTCGCACAGATTGTCCGAGTGCAGCGGAGTCATGAACGCATAGGCTATCGGTAACGAGTTCACTGAGTCGACAATATAGCGGAAGCATTGAATAACACAAGTTGAAGTAAAGCAACTCTTTTATTGATATAAATAAGTGTTACAAGCGGCGTATAGCCGAGATTACCAGTCGCTCAAGCCTCTCTCTCTGAAACAATAAAAGTGTGCCAAGTGGCTACAATTGTGGAATGATTGTACAGGCGATGTTCAGGCTATGTTCCAACATTATGACTTGTACATGTGCTTCAATTCTGGACGCAGCGCTGCTTCGGAGTGATCTTCATGCCTTAGCACGCACGAAGGAGGCATCCGCACCAAACGAGGTTCTCCCGCACCCTGCATACAACCTGGTGGATTATTAGTACATTGAATGCACTGGGGGGGAAGCTACTCGCCCGCTCGATAAATCCAAACACGTAATATAGGTTCCGTGCATCAACTATTAAGTTGTCTTTCTGGTTGCCTTAGGATCAGTTTCATGCAAACATTGAATAGCCTAACTCGTGTGGCAGTGCGTCGTGCGACATGAGAGGAAACACGGCGAGACTTACCAACTTACCATTTTACCTTCCCTGTCCAAGGCAAACATTGTTAATTCCAAGCACGAGCAAGTATAAACATTCAGGGGCATTCGTAATAAAAATCCAGGCAATAGCATATACAACACGAGTATTGTTATAGCAAGATCGTTCAGGTGTTCAGTTATTCTTTCAATGCGATGCAATGACTTATCTATATGAACATTGGGTCGTTGGCATAGCCATAAAAACACAAGTTAGTTTGCAACAGGTTTAAATACACACGATAAGCACACGATGCATTGCAAGCCATATACACACGATAAACACACGAGGCGTTGCAAGCCATATACACATAAGGATCACTGGCTTGATGCCATAATGGACTAGTCAAGGACAAGGATAGCATGCAACGAGAACACACGATGAGCACAAGATAAACACACGATGCGTTGCAAGCCATCCAGTCCGCACACGATTGACTACATACGAAGTTCGGCCCGGATCGGATCGGTGCTAGTGCCCCAGTGACCGTCCGCAGAACTTATACCCTTGTGCACAAGTTGTCCATGATCGAACATGATTATTAAGTTAATAATTCATGCAGTTGAGGCAACACGAGTACACGACAAGCAGTATTGCATGATTCATTTTGCTCAGTGAATAACTTTTTGCCTTGATGCATTTCCCCTGGGCGGAGATTGCCTTGGTGACCTAACGGTCCCGGATACTTGCAAGTTCATTCAGGCACGGAACGACTACTTAGTAGTCTCCCGGAGTTTGGATGAAAACAAGGAACATGCAAGCAAACAAGCATGCAATTGTATAAACACAACATTCACATTAGCTCGAGCCCGAAGGTAAGCCGAGAGGTGAAACCGTTAGGGGACTTTCCGAGCGACATGATCTAGGGTAGCATGCGAGGGTCTGAACATAAAAGCAATGTTTCAATTCCATGTTCTAAACAAGCAATACAAGTTGGGATTATTCCCTTAGCTAGGTGCGTTGGATTCTTATTAGCATGCAGGGGGTGATTCACCTAGCGACTAACATGTATCGTTCCACATTTTATGTGTGCTGGCTAAGCAAAGACAAGTTCACCGTAGCCACCCACCTTAGCGATGATTCACCTCGGTTGAGCGATACGTCAAGCGAGCCTCTGAAAGCCTAAGCTGGAACCTGTAGGGACAAGTCTGGATATCCTTTGCCTCAAACGAGTATTCTCGCCTGAGCAAAGCGGGTCGGGACATTGCACTTTTGCCGTTTGAATCGGCAGGTCCGCTTGAACGGAACGGGGTGTTACAGGTGCTACGCCTGGCATCCTACTAAGGACGTATATCGTTGACAACTTAGCAACGACCACTCAAAACCAGCAGTACATTCAACTCCGAGGAAGAAGCTATACACCCAGCTCCGAAAAAGTACTACGTCCCGTAGAAACACCCAACTTCACGTTTAGCTCCGTTGGAATACTTAGCTCCACGTAAGTATTCAACTCCGCAAAAGTTTTTCGTATATAAATGTATATCATGTTGTTGTTGTAGATAGAATTGATTCATTTATAATTGTTACAAGTGGTAGTATGGATTACGAGCAATAGCTCAAGACAGGTAGACTATACAATAAGAATATGTTGTATAGTTACATTTCGACTTGCATGCTATGTTTATTAATTTAGTGTTTTAGACAATGCATGGCCATAGACAACTTGTGCACAAGGATTTGGTTCCTCGAACAGTCGTCGGAACATTAGGACCGATTCGGCCTAGGGAGAATATGGATAGCTGTGCTGACGAACTAGTACGGTAATTCGGAAACTTTCAGCGGGACTCGCTACCAGTGCTGAAAGGATCGTCATTTAACCAGGCTATAGCCCAGGATAATTTGTGGTGCTAGTGACCCTCATATATATTTAAAGTTGTTGAGCTAACGATGTCTAGTTCACAGAAAATAACATGGTAAGATCTGTGCAGCGACGATAAGTCCGGCGTAGGTAAGAATCAATAATTCGATCATATGCATATTTCTCTGTCGTTACATTCCTATCACATACTCTATAAATTGAACTAAAGAAGATAGCAAGATCACCTAGTAATAATGTTTGTTTCACATGAATACCGTGCTGATTTGGTGAGTTGGATTAATTTGCCCTCACTAGTGTATTTCAAATGTGCTGACCTACATCTCTCAAGGCTCTGCTAACCAAGGCAACATAACGAGGACCTAAAGATACATTTCGTGGAATAGAAGCTTGTGCATACTTTTAAAGCTTCTCCAGCCGCACCTTGAAGCCTCTACAAATTACATTTTTGAAAGCTCTCACTGAAAGTATTTGTATCTTTTGTTTCTAATAAAGAGAGATGATGTATGGAACGCGTATCTCATTTTTTGTTCAAGTTAAGCCTGTACGGTATCCTTTACTTGTAATCAAAACCTATGTAATAGATGTACATTATCAATAAAAAAAAAAAAATTCTTCTGTATCATGTGTTAATCAATTTATCTGCGTAACTATGTTGTTGTTCTATACAAAATTATGATACCTTAAACTTCACACGACTATGTCTTTTATGAGCACAACATAGACTCGTACAACATAACGTCCAGTGACGACTATCAATTTTACAGAATCAGATCGTGACATAACTCATGAGCAACTCATGAGCTCTGCGGGGCTAAGTGGATTATCTTCTAGTAGTAGAGAAAACAATCCATGTTCTCTCCTTCGTTACGAAAAAGCAAGCCATGATACCATATTCATGGGGTTGTTAGCAAACCACCACTAACATAGTGCTACACCTGGCATCCTACTAAGGACGTATATCCTTGACAACCATTTAGTCGATTAGCAACGGCGACGCAAAACCAGCAATATATTCAACTCCGAGGAAGAAGCTATACACCCAGCTCCGATAAAGTACTTCGTCCCGTAGAAACACCCACGTTTAGCTCCATTGGACTACTTAGCCCCACGTAAGTATTCAACTCCGCAAAAGTATTCTTCTCACGGTGACGCAAAACAGAAGATTTGGTCGAGTTGTTTGCTTCGCAGAACTAACCTTCAAAGTTGCTTTAGCCCATTTTGTACTGGTATGATTTCGAAATGACCATTTTATCTTCATGAGTCCATCTATCCATAGACCAACTTTTTTAAGTCCCAACAACTTTTTTAAGTCCCAACATATATACTCCAAAATTCAAGCAATAATCTCAATGCAGTGAAGATCAAACTTGACAGAGCACTGTATCTTCATGCCTAAATAATAACCTGCAAGCAACTATTACAACAGTAAAATATACCAAATTTTACTTGTAATGTAAAATCTAGGAGGCACAAACACACTAAAAACAAGTATCGTATCTTTGTGACACTATATCAGCTTTGTATCGAGGATAATACTGATACTCCAAAATATATACTACGACCAGACCAAATAAATTCCCTGCCCGGGCGAATCTCGTATTTTTAAATGAGAAACACAATTAAGGACTCTCCACTAAATCATCTCCAAATCAGTGGCATCACCACAGTGGTCCACACTATAGCAACATTTTTCTCCATGGGAATAGCAGCAGAACAGATGTACGGGGTTTCATACATATGAAGTAGCATAGCAAATTATCACACTCACTAACTCTAACAGCATGTTCATCATAAAACTCAATATTTAGCAGGAAATTCTCCTAAAAAAATAATTTAGCAGGAACCCATCTCCCAAGAAAGTGAGAAAGCCGTACAAGAAAAAAGCACAATATTACACTAACTTGGAAAACCATATCCAAAAATCTTGAGAAAACCAGATGACACTAGGAAAACAAACCTAAGAATTTCCTTTCCTAAGAGCCTTTATCACGAGTTTTTTACCCTAGTAGATCAATTGGTAGCAACTGCACTCCTCGCTGTCATGAAATCAAAACCTAAACAATGTTGTTGAAATCGGTAAAATCGTAAAGGGTTGTGGATCAGAGATTGGGATCCAAAGTGTGTGAATTTGCAAAATTCTTGATTAAATCTATTAAAAAATTAAAAAAAATATGGACAATTCAAATATATAAGAAATGCATACATAAATGATATATAGATCCACCAAACAATTAAGTTTTTGCATATATACCATTCACAAAAAAGTCAACAGACTCAAAGACTCAAAAACTATAGATAGTATGATCACAAAATGCTCTCATGCCACATCCTAACTATCTTGTTTTTTCCAAAAAGAAAAAAGAAAAAAAAAAGTAGGAAATACAACACAATTCAAAAATCACCTTAAACGGAATTTCGTAAGTCACCTCAATCACATGCTTCTATCTTCCCTACGCCCATAGAAGTCCCCCACATCAAACGAAAATCGATTTGGTCAACCCATGAATTAGTTTTTTCCCAAAAACACTAATTTTAGAAGAAGAGAATGAGAATAATATAAAGTACTTGATATAACAGAATATGAAGCGCAGTATAGAAAGTACATAAGCTTACAACTGTAAAAAAAAAAAAAAAAAACTCAAATTCAAAAATATTCAAAATATGGAACCCAATTTGGGCTTGGGTCCGCACGGTCATGGATCATATGATACGGCTTGGATCGGATCGGATTCCGACCCTAATCGTACGATCCTGGTCCACCCAGCCTAACAATCCTGCCAACAAGGCCAAAACCTAAACCCCATCCCCCCCCCCCCCCCCCCCCAACCTCACCTCTCCTCTCCCTTGAGTATTATAAGCCAACCACACAATTTAAAGAATAGGATGATTCATTACCGTGTAACTACAACCTTTGCCACTCAGCGAGTACCAATTTAGTAAGATACGTTGGTAATAAATAGTTTTCAAACAGAATCAAAACATGCAGCTGCCCACTCCTTTGCTATGAAACAGTGATACAGGCATCTTCCTATAAGCCTTTTTTTAGTTACCTAACCAAGTTTATTGAATAGTTAGTGAAGGTCAAATTTTCACTGAGTATACAAACTTCATTCAGATTATAGATGATGTTCCTTTAATTAGTTCATCTGACCTCTAGATTTAGATAGTAAGTTCGTGAAATACTATTAAGAATCTGTCACTTTAATACTTCTTTTGAGGTAACCAAATCATGTTTTCTATTTCACAATTGTGAGGGTAAATTAATAACTTTCTTAGCCGTGGTTGAATCATGAAATTAATTCTCCTTTGAACTCGCAGACTCCTTAAGCATCATTTAGCACTCCGAGCTCAATGCTTATATTATCTTCCAAACCTCTCTAAATTTCATCTACATTCATTTGCAGATCCAATATCCTTAAACCACCTTACTACAGGGAAAAAATAGTAAATACATTTTCAGTTCATAAAAAAATTCTGCAAGCCCTAAACCACCAGTGACGGACTTGAAACACAATATTTGAAACTTAATGCTACCAATTTGGAACAAATGCTTATAACAATTTAAACACAGATCTACATATCTTGAAAACTGTATTCCTCTTTCCTTGCACGTCGGACTCTATTTCTCTTATTCCTACTTGTTTTTCTTCTACCTCACAATTCCCCATGGCATGCTTGGAACAGCAAATTCATCAGTGCAAGTTGCCTATTTATCCAACAACAACAAAGATAAAAACTTGCGACCCTATGTTCAGATCATCACAAATTCATTATTGACTACCTAGGAAGCACATTGCTCAAAAATCTGGTACGTGTCTTGTCGAATGTGTATCGGACACAACCTGCACACTCCAAAACACACTAGGACAGGTCAAAACACACCAGGACTCACCAAAACAGATGTTATGGCCATGTCACCATGTCTTTACCATATGGTGCCATATTTGTGTCGGTGCAACATGGTTTACTACTGAAAAGCTGAAAGACCATCTCACCTTAGCAAACATAGACAACTTTGCCCAAGTCCTTAGGAGTTCAAATAATGACTAATATTCATTTTGATACTATTAGGCTCTGTCACTTCAAATATGCTTGCTTGGAGGTTGACAATTTCTGGTAAATGGATTTAAGTTTTATATTTCTTGTAATAGATTGATAATATTCTCTCCTAGAAGAGGACTCCGAAGTATCTCTCCACCACTCCATCTCAACTTTTCTCTCTTCTTAACCTCTCGAAGTCTATTTTTTTTCCTTCAGTAAATCCAGTATCAGATTTGAATCCTCCAATAAAATAAGAAAAACTAACCATTTCCCATAGTTGAAAATAGACTTCTTCTGAGAATAACATTAGTGATAGGCTTTCACCTGGAGAATTAAATGCTAAAAACCTGAAATTAATTCTTAAATCTATTAATAGGGAGGTTTATCCACTATCCTTATAGATCGGACTCAAGTCTATCTCAACATCTCTCTACAGGATTTTTCCAACCTAGCAAAACTCATACAAGCATGGAAGAAAATGCCGAAGAATCATTATCACAGCTTCTCGTCTCTACAAAAGAACCTTGTTAGCCCAAATTTAAGTTCAACATATTTCAACCCTGACAACGAATAAGCTACATAAGAATGTGATCAAGGTCTTTGAAAACCATGTCACCATAATCAAATTTAGACAAAAGAAACCATGTAACCGCATCATGTTCAATGCATTTAGATACAAATTTGAAAGACGTTGATCTTAATACTAATTTGATACATAAGAATCCAATTTAAACATAAACTGCAAACAACTTATTAAGAAATAGCATATAGATTGAGCAAAAAATTTATCGCTGTGGCCAACGACCTATAACATCTTCCATTTGCCAATTCCATCAAAAAAGGTAGAAGCAAAGATAAAAGAGGTGTCCGCAAATTTGTTAGAACAGTTTGACAAAAATGTTCAGATATAGAGAGGCATCATTTACATCACTAGAATGGAACAACAACATATTCAATCTCATATCTTTCAGAAAAAAGGAATTTCACAAAAAATTCAACAATTCTCTCTCGTTCTTGTACTATCAAATGAAGATTCTTATATAACAGAGTACTTGCCTGGTTGGGCTGCACCAGGAAGAGAGATAGCCTGTGCCGTGTAATCCTCTAGCACACGCTTCAGTTCAGCTTTAGCCTTCTTTACCGAAGATTCAGTAGGGCCTTCAATAAACAAGTAAAGCTTGCGCTCTCCGGGGCCGGGGCCGGCAACCTTACCTGCAGGATAGTGCTGGCCCCTTGTAGTAATTGCAGCTCCGGTCCACTCGGATATTGGACCCAAGGTCTCTTTGTGAGTAACCTTCCACCGAGCATTCTGTGGGAAATCGTTGATCTCCAATTCAGCTTCATAGTGTTCAGGCATTGCATCAGCTTGAATCTTTGCCAAATTGTGCTGCAAATTCATAGCAGCTGCATATGCCGCTGCCCTAGCTGCAGCATCACTGGCAACAGGGAGTGAAGTGGCTGTTGGTAGGCCGACTACACCAGGGAGAGTAACAGCAGGTAGACCCGTGGAACTTAGCAACTGGGCAGCGGTAACCGGAGCAGGCAGCACGGGATTGGCAGCTCTTGTTGCGGCAGCTATTGCTACAGCTTGGGCAAGAGCAGCAGCCTGAGCCAGGTCACCTCCAGCCTTCCTAACCCCTCCTTCTTCGTCCGAGTCTGAATCTGACTTATCTTCCTCAAATCCATATTCTCTTGCCTGAGCTTTCTTCGCAGCTCTTCTAGCTTCATCTTCCTCTTCATTGAACTTGAAACCGCTCCCACCATAGCCAGAGCCGTGGGCCTGTTCTGTACCCTGGTTCACCTTCGCCATGAACCCATCAGCAAGTGCCTTCAGATCGTCAGGAACAACCTGCTCAGAAAGCTCCAGGGCTTTCACAAGATCAGGAGCATATCGTGCATCATCCTCCGAAATGAATGTGACAGCACAGCCCTTCCGGCCCGCTCGGCCTGTACGCCCAACACGGTGAACATAATCTTCATAGTGATTCGGCACGTCAAAGTTTACCACAAGCTCTAGCTCCTTAACATCAAGACCTCTGGCAGCAACACTAGTGGCTATCATAAGGTTACAGACATTACTCTTGAAGTCCCCAATCGTAGACTCACGATCAGTTTGATCCTTGGCCCCGTGAAGGGAAAGGCAAGGATAACCGTGCCGAATCAAGTCCTTGAACAAAGCATCACATTTATCTTGCGAATGAACAAACACAAGGATCTTGCCCCTCTCGTACCACACTCCTAAGAGCTCCAAGAGCCTTAAGAACCTCTCATTTTCTTGTCTGACCTCAACTAACTGAGATATGTCTTTGTTGACAACACTCCTCCCCCCAACCTGGATTTCCACAGGCTTGGTCAGGACCTTACGTGCCAAAATCTCGACCTGGCGAGGAAAAGTAGCAGAAAAGAGTACGGTTTGACGGTCTGGCCGTGTATTTTGAACTATCCTAGTAATCTGGGGCTCAAACCCCATATCGAACATTCTGTCAGCCTCATCCATAACAAGATAGGTAACCCTGCGAAGGTTTGTAATTTTCCCACCACTTGTACAAAGAATATCAATCATTCTACCAGGAGTGCATACAACTATTTCAGTGCCTCGCTTTAAATCACTAATCTGTTGTGCTACACCCGAGCCCCCATAGACCGGCACACAGTTGATGCCCACAACTTTGGCAAACTTCTTAATGTCACTGTGGATTTGTTGCACAAGCTCTCTAGTGGGAGCCATGATAAGCCCGATGGGACCGTCTCCAGGCACCACGGGAGGCTGGTCTTTAATATGTCTCAACATTGGCAATACAAAAGCTAAGGTTTTACCTGAACCCGTCTTTGCAACCCCTATGCAGTCCCGGCCACTCATAATTATGGGAAATGCCTGAGCTTGGATAGGCATGGGCTTCTCAAAGTTCTGCTTCTTGATGGTGTCGAGAATCTTGCTCGTCATTCCAGTCTGATTCCATGTTTTGATGGGCTTCGGCACATCCTTCCCGTGTATCTTCAATTCAAGTTGTTTCCTATAGGCAGCAACCTCCTCGGGTGTCATTCTCGTTATCTCCTTAACTTCGATATAGAAATTCTTCCTGAATGGTGGGTATTGGATCTTCGAATGGTCGACTAAAGAGAGCTTCTCTGCCTTTGTTTTCTTCACTCTTTTGATGAACTCGTCATCGTCTTCATCTTCTTCAGGGCCCTCGTCATTTTCAGCATCCTCATAATCAGATTCAGAATCTTCACCGGGCATAATTCTTCCCATTGAATTCTTCTTCGCATCCTTCTTCTTCGACTGAACCCCATTACTGATCCTTCCTTTATTAGCCTTTCCAGAGTCGTCCTTCATATCATTGTCATCAATTTTCATTGGAATACTCTCCGTGGTGGTCTTAAGCTTCTCCACTTCAGGAATCACCATAGAGTTCATGAAAGCATCGAGCGGGTCGATCTCCTCCTCCACATTAGCCTCCCCATTGTCTAGAGCCATGGCAGCGTCACCATCAGCGTCGGTGACATCTGGCTTCGGGGGGCCCTCCTCCTCGTCTATGGACATCTGCTTGGTTGCTTCTTCGTCGTCGGACTCCCCCTCCAGGGTCCAGATCTTACGGGACTCGGACAGTTGTTCCTCCTCGGCATTGTTCGTCTTAGCTTTCTCCTGCTCCTCCTTCCTCCTCTTGCGGTCCTGCCACTCCTGGACCCTCCGGCGCCTCTTGTCCATCTCCTCATCGAGCTTCCTCTGCTCCTCCTCGAGATCCTCCTCGCGGGTTTTCTTCTTCATCTCCTCGTCCATCTCTTCCTCCTCCTCTTTCTTCCTCCTGCTGGCGGTGGCAGCATCTTCGCTGCTTCCTTCCTTGTGCCTGTGGGAACGGCCACTCCTTTCACGGTCGCGGGAGCCTCCTCTCTTCCGCCTCTTCCGATCTTCTTCATTGTCGTCTTCAAGATCTCTCTCATCCTCGCGGCGGCTCCACTTCTCCCTTGCCCTCTCCCTCTCTCTTTCCTTCTCCCTCTCCCGGTCCTCCCTCCGCCTCGCCTTCTCCCTTTCTCTCTCCTTCTCCCTTTCCCTTTCTTCCCTTTCTCTTGCCCTTTCTCTCTCCTTCTCCTTCTCCTTCTCCTTCTCCCTCTCCCTCTCTTTCGCTCTCTCTCTCTCCCTCTCTCTCTCTTTCGCTCTTTCTCTCTCCTTCTCCCTCTCCCTCTCCCTCTCTTTCGCTCTTTCTCTCTGCTTTTCCTTCTCTTTCTCCTTCTCGTTCTCTCTTTCTTTTTCCTCCTCCTTCTCTCTGTGGTCTCTATCGTGATGGCGAGAGTCTCGATCCCTCTTGCGGTGCTTGCTGTCGCGGTTGTCGTGATGATGGTGCTTGTCGTCGTTGGAGCTCCTCTCCTTCTCCTTCTCCTTCTCCTTCTCCTTCTCCGAGCGCCGGGCCTCGCTTCCTTCTTTATCCTTCTTGTCTCTGTGCCTATGCCGATCTTTTCTGGAGGAAGAGGAGTCCTCTTCTGCTGCTTCCCGATCGGACCTTCTGGATTTGGAGGAGTGCTTCTTCTCCTCTTCCATCTCCTCTCTTCCTCCCATAACAACAACTGCAACAAGAAGAAGAAAAAACCCGTTCACTAAGTAGAGGCGAGACGAATTTAGGGTTTCCTACACTCTTGTTTCTGCGGTACTGGGGAAGAAAAGGAAAATTAGTGGATGGGTTGAGGGTCTTTTGTAACCCTAGCTATGGTTTCGGTTCAGTTCAGTTCAGTTCGGTTCGGTTTGCTTTGGTTTGGTTTGGTTCTACCTGGGGTAATTATGGACAAATCAAATTATTGTTAGGTGTTGGATTCCGATGAAATTTACTTTCTTCTAAGAACTGTTTGGTAAGTATGAAATGGATTTTGATTTTGATTTTGATTTATAGTTTTAAAATTTTGGACAAAAAATTGTTTGGCTTTTGAAATTGGAAGCGGACATAATCTAAATTTTGTGTTAGGATAGTAGGATATAATTATAAAAAAAATATTATGCTTAACTAATAATATCAACAGTTGATATTAATCAAATATTATGATTAACTAATTAAATATTATAATTTTATAAAAATATTAATTACCTAATAATATGGTATACTCGTGATCATATTATATATGGTTAACTAATAATTATAAAATATTAATTATCTATTTATCTAATTAACAAAATAGTATGGTTATCTAAGTACTTATGATTAATGTGAACAAATTCAATTTATTAGTTAATTATAACTTAAAAAATAATTAATTAATTTAAATTTAAATTTTACTCAAGTATTCTATGTACTATAATAATATAATAGTATATATGTAGAAGCATGAAAAATCTTCCAAGTCTACATCCTACACTAGCGGAAAAAGCAGCACCAAGAGGCTCCCGCGGAAAGCCAAAGCCCAAAAGACTCCAGCGAAAGACCTAGTGCATCAGCATCCGCAGAAGACCCAGTGCATCAGCATCCACGGAAGACATAGTCCACGTCATCCCCGTGGAAGACTCCAGCAAGCACTCTCTAGCGGAAGGAAGAGAGAAGCTCAGCAGGTCACATCCACGTGACAGGCCATATGTTGTAGGCGGCATGTCACCTCAAGCACACAGACCATCATTCGGCCACATTAGTCATGTCAGCATTGAAGCGATGGAATTTCTCTTTCCAACGCAGTATACTTTCGCGGGTCTTCCATCTGCGAAAAAAAGTCCAACGAGCCACATCTCCCCCAGTGGAATACATGAAGCGGAGTCCCCCTTCCACAACTCCCACGATGCCACATCTTCCTCAGTCTACAGCATCCACGTCTTCTACAACTCCACAAAGTCCATGTTTATTGCAATCCTATGAGGTCCACATCTCTCGCAACTCCTCAACTCCCATGATCTTCGTCCACAGTTGATGACGTGGAAGGTATTTTATCCACTTCCTCCACTTTCGCCACTCTCTCCTCTCAGAGCTCCACCCCAACTGTGTACGTGGGTAGCCGTTCGTCAACCGCCGGCCATCATCTATCTCCCACAACTCTAACATGTGTCATAACTGAATCAATTGCAAGACACCTGGCATCTCAAGATAGAAGCGCTCATTTTTAGGGCCACAATCCCTACCGATAAAGTTGGAATATGGGCTACACACAATCTGTTACAGGCCACGATCGTATCTAAGGAAGCTCTCCACTCGGCGACTATGACCGGACGATCATCTCTCTATAAATATTTAGCCCTTTGCAACTTTTCAAAGGAAGGCTAACGCGACAGCAAAACAACAGTCTCAACACCAAGCTCATGTTAGTCCCCCTGCTAAATTTTCCATTCTAGTACTCTGTCCAATGGTCAACGGAGCAAAGAGATCGTTCTGATCCGACATCCACATCCACACTTTCCTAAAATCTCGTGCTTGTTATCATATCATTGTTGTCACTGTAGCACCCCGTTCTCCCGGTGCAGAGAGCGCGGCTAAGAAATACTAGACGGTATCGTTCGATCGGGATAGATTGAATTAAGAACTCGTCCTCGTTATGGATTTGTTTCTTCGGAATCGATTCCCATATTCAGTGGACCGTGCCCCAAGGATCGGCTTAGCTGCAGAGTCAGGAGGGACCTCTCCGCTGCTATCTTTTATTGTCTCGGTTTTCGATGTCGCTTGTTGCTTTCGTGCTTTGAGTTGGTTTTGGGATTTGCTTGTTTTCCTTGAACGGTTTCGATGGTTTCATTGTTTTCGTTCATTGAACTGCATTTCAATTCCGAGATTGGAAAGAGAGGAAGGAATATTAATCGAGTTATTCATGTGCAGGTGAACGAGCAGTAGGCGGCTTACGAGCGGAGTCGTGAAGCGCCTCTTTCCTTCTCCCTTCCAACAATCTAAGTGAGTGGCTACCAACCCGATTAGCTAGCCCTGCTTCCAAGCTTCACACTCAAAATCTTGCATTCTTCTTCTCCCCGATCAGACGATACCAAGTAATAATAAAAGATACCAAGATAAAAGAGAATAGACTTGAATAATACTGCTTGTCAATCAAACTTGTGAACGGTTATATCTTTGCATGCTTGTTCGTTCGGAATGTTCATTATATGCATAGATACAGGTTTGAATGTATACTTCTCTTTTATATTGTCCTGATGCGTGGATTGAACGTAGATGCAAATGTAAAACGAATCATGCAATACTGCTTGTCTTATGCTCACGTAGCCTTCGGGCGAATGATTGTTCACGTAGCCTCCAGGCGAATGATTGTTAACGTTCGATCACGGACAACTTGTGCACAAGGTATAGTTCCTGCGGGCAGCTGCTGGGGCACTGGCACCGTTCCGGCTCCGGACGGAACTCACGTTTAGTCTCACGTACTTGGACAAGGTGGTATGCGGCGCCTCACATACTTGCACGTAGCAAACCATCTTCGACACAGACTAGTCCATAATGGCTATCAAGCCAGTGATCATCTTGTATATTTAAACCTGTTACAAACTAACTTGTGTCTTCGTGGCAGGGAAGGCATGGTAAGTATTGTGCAGGTAATTCAGACGAGCAGGTAAAATCTACCGAACGGTGGCACGTTCATTTCAATAAATTATATATGCTGCTTACTTATAAATGAACTAAGGCAAGATAGAAACCCACAAATATTCATGCTTCATTAAAACAATGTGTTGATTGGTATAGTTCGGCTAGCTCGCCTTCACCAGTATGTTTCGACATGCTGACCCTCGTTGAAACAGGTTCTCCGCACCAAGGCGAACCGAGCGAGGAGCCGAAGTCGTCTTCCCGATCCAGTCCAGCTGTTGGCGCATCTTCACCGCGCCCTTTGAAGCATTTTGAAGACAGGAGCCTGCAACTCTTCATACACAAATGCAGCTCCGTGGAAAAGCTATCATCCAGCCTGGAGGTCTATATCTTTTGAAGTTTAGTAAAGGAATATAATGTACAGGACTGCTATCTCATTTTGAGTCATCTCTTTTGTAAGTCCGTGCGGTATTTTAGCTAACTCGTTCAAGAGTTTGTAATAGATGTTCATTATCAATAAAGAGAACTTTTCCATGTTTCAAATCTGTGTTTCAATTTATCTGCGTACTCTGAATATGTGCTTGCTATGCAAATCATTAAAGCCTTGTGTGGGCGCAACCCCAGGCCCGCACGGCGGTCACGATTCGGGGGACGCCTCAAACGATTCTACGGAATCGGGTCGTGACATAATGGTATCAGAGCATAGATTCAAGTTCCTTAGACTTCGTGCTGGAAAAGTTTCTTTAACGATCAAATTCCTGTGCGAACTCTTGAACTCGCTAGGCCAAAATGAGATACGTTCATGCAATAAGTCCATAATACACTATGATTCTAATGTAATTTACCTTCTTTTGAAGGAATGGCACCAGCGCAATCTGCAGCGCAAGCACCGAACGAAACACAAGAGAGTAGTTCGGGCACTTCGGGAAGCTCGCGGAGCCAGCGTGGCATATCTCAAGTCGACCCGCTAGAGCGGGTGATGCAAATGTTAGAATCGCAACGACAAAGAGATGATGCTCGCCAAGCCAAGTTCGAAAGAAATTTAGAGACCCAATTCTCAGTCCAACAAAAGTAGGTAGATGCCCTGCAACATATCGTTCAGACTTTGGCTTCCAACCATTCCGCTGCAACTGCAACGACTCCAGTAGAACAGCCATGCTTGAAGTACAGACGCCGCAAATTCCAAGGCCGAGGGGCGTGACTACCTTCGACTTTGGCTACTTCAAGAAAGTCTGCAACACCCCATTCAATGGGACTGAGGAACCCATCGTGGCCCTAGATTGGCTGGCCGAACTTGAAGATCACTTCGCTCTGCTAGAGGTCCCCGAAGAGAAGCGCTTCGCCTGCGCGCAACTTCAGCTCCGCCTCAACGCGCACGATTGGTGGAACGTGCATCGACGATCTCTCCAATTTGATCACGGAGAGGAGGCGATCTCGTGGACGACTTTTTGTGTCGCATTTGAAGAGGAGTTTATACCCCCTCCGGTACAACGTCAGATGGAAAACGAGTTCGTGCAACTGCGGCAGGACAATATGTCAGTTAAGCAATATTCTGCCGAATTCAACCGACTCTCCAAATTCGCTAGGGCCTATTTACCTGATGCAGCGAGTCGAGCTAGAAGGTTTAAAGGTGGTCTACGCCCTGCCATCCATGCACACGTAGTCGTTAATCAGTATCCGACCATGCGTGAAGTCATAAATCACGCCTTATCGCTAGAACCACAGTATCCTCATGTTGTTGCCAGTGCTGTGCATACATCTAGTCACAAACGCCAAAGCAACGAAGGAGGAAACACCGCTGCAAAGTACCGCAACAACGGTGGTCCGCAGAGAGGGCAGCTATGTCACTTCTGCAAGAAACCAGGGCACCTGGCTAACGAATGTCGTCTGAGACAAGGATTATGCCTCATCTGTGGTGCTACAAGCCACAAAATGCGTGACTGCTCCAATTACTCTGCTAAGCATCCTCAACGTAACGTTCCCTGACGGTAAGCATTATTCCTAAGTTTCGGGATGAAACTTCCAATTAGTTGGGTAGGATGTAGCGCCCCATTCTCCCAGTGCGGAGAGCGCGGCTAAGAAATACTAGACGGTATCGTTCGATCGGGATAGATTGAATTAAGAACTAGTCCTTGTTATGGATTTGTTTCTTCGGAATCGATTCCCATATTCAGTGGACCGTGCCCCAAGGATCAGCTTAGCGACAGAGTCAGGAGGGACCTCTCCGCTGCTATCTTTTATTGTCTCAGTTTTCGATGTCGCTTGTTGCTTTCGTGCTTTGAGTTGGTTTTGGGATTTGCTTGTTTTCCTTGAACGGTTTCGATGGTTTCATTGTTTTCGTTCATTGAACTGTATTTTAATTCCGAGATTGGAAAGAGAGGAAGGAATATTAATCGAGTTGTTAGTGTGCAGGTGAACGAGCAGTAGGCAGCTTACGAGCGGAGTCGTGAAGTGCCTCTTTCCTTCTCCCTTCCAACAATCTAAGTGAGTGGCTACCAACCCGATTAGCTAGCCCTGCTTCCAAGCTTCACACTCAAAATCTTGCATTCTTCTTCTCCCCGATCAGACGATACCAAGTAATAATAAAAGATACCAAGATAAAAGAGAATAGACTTGAATAATACTGCTTGTCAATCAAACTTGTGAACGGTTATATCTTTGCATGCTTGTTCGTTCGAAATGTTCATTATATGCATAGATACAGGTTTGAATGTATACTTCTCTTTTATATTGTCCCGATGCGTGGATTAAACGTAGATACAAATGTAAAACAAATCATGCAATACTACTTGTCTTATGCTCACGTAGCCTTCAGGCGAATGATTGTTCACGTAGCCTCCGGGCGAATGATTGTTAACGTTCGATCACGGACAACTTGTGCACAAGGTATAGTTCCTGCGGGCGGCTGCTGGGGCACTGGCACCGTTCCGGCTCCGGACGGAACTCACGTTTAGTCTCACGTACTTGGACAAGGTGGTATGCGGTGCCTCACGTACTTGCACGTAGCAAACCATCTTTGTCACAGACTAGTCCATAATGGCTATCAAGCCAGTGATCATCTTGTATATTTAAACCTGTTGCAAACTAACTTGTGTCTTCGTGGCAGGGAAGGCATGGTAAGTATTGTGCAGGTAATTCAGACGGGCAGGTAAAATCCACCGAACGGTGGCACGTTCATTTCAGTAAATTCTATATGCTGCTTACTTGTAAATAAACTAAGGCAAGAAAGAAACCCACAAATATGCATGCTTCATTAAAACAACGTGTTGATTGGTATAGTTCGGCTAGCTCGCCTTCACCAGTATATTTTGACATGCTGACCCTCGTTGAAACAGGTTCTCCGCACCAAGGCGAACCGAGCGAGGAGTCGAAGTCGTCTTTTCGATCCAGTCCAGCTATTGGCGCATCTTCACCGCGCCCTTTGAAGCATTTTGAAGACAGGAGCCTGCAACTCTTCATATACAAATGCAGCTCCGTGGCAAAGCTATCCTCCAGCCTGGAGGTCTATATCTTTTGAAGTTTAGTAAAGGGATATAATGTACAGGACTGCTATCTCATTTTGAGTCATCTCTTTTGTAAGCCCGTGCGGCATTTTAGCTAACTCGTTCAAGAGTTTGTAATAGATGTTCATTATCAATAAAGAGAACTTTTCCATGTTTCAAATCTGTGTTTCAATTTATCTGCGTACTCTGAATATGTGCTTGCTATGCAAATCATTAAAGCCTTGTGCGGGCGCAACCCCAGGCCCGCACGGCGATCACGATTCGGGGGACGCCTCGAACGATTCTACGGAATCGGGTCGTGACAGTCATGACCTGCACCAACACGATCGGGCACGAGTTCGTGTGTACGTCCAGCCTACGCCACAGTATCGACGGTAGAACGTTGTCTAGGTTATCATTATCTATCTATCTATCATAATTATATAACCAGTACTACCATGTACTCAATCACAATAATATAAAAAAAGAATAAATAGGAAAGATAATCAATAACATTCTACACGGAAAGAACTAGGCAGGATATGGGAAGAACACTAACTATAACTCTACAAAAATTACCTCAAGTCCATTGGGTAATAGCAGTCCAGTCTAAGGCACCATTCTGAGATCCCGAAATGGAGATCACAATAATTACTGAAAAATATTATCTAGTCTGGATTGGATCAAAGTACACTTTTAACAACAGTTCCAATAAATGATAAAAAATTATGTATCAGTAAATAAAGAGCATATACAAGATGAATAGAGCATGGCAGGAATATACATGAATAAGGAAATACGGGAAATACATACAAGAGATATGAACATCATATATAGAATCAAGAAATACATCTAAGTGAGTGAGTACTAGTGACAATATGTGATCGACTTAGGTACTGTAACCTCTGTATACTGAGATTCTAGCTTAAATGTTGTTTTTAGGTTAATTGGGGCTAGTTAGATTTTTTCAAAAAAAAATTGTTAATTAAAAACTAGTAACACTAATTTTCTAGGACTTTCAAGAATTTATTTTAGGTTCAAACTTAAATAAAAATATCCCAAACTTTTATTTTAGGCTCTAAATAATCAAATATATTTTCTAGAAATTTTTTATTATTTTTAACATTTATTTTGAGTTAATTAGGGAAAACTGAATTAAAAACTATTTTTTGAAAATAAAAACCCATAAAAGTAATTATTTTTGCCCAGTCAGCCAACATGGGCCCACCCGTCAGCCTTCCGCAGCCAACGAGGTAGGGCCCGCCTGTTAGTGACAGCGAGCTGGGTGCAGGTGCAGCCGAGCCGACCCAGAGCTGAGCCGAGTCCGAGTTTAACTCGGACTCAGCTAAGCCAAGCCGGGACAGATCTGGATAGTCCGATCTGGGCGGGGCAGCGGGATGGCTACCACGTGGCAGGCTCACGAGCCGCGGCTTCCCTCTCTCCTCTATATATATAGGATTAGTTTATAATTCTAGGGTTTTCTTTGAGCCAAAATTTAGGAAATTGCCATCTAGGGTTCCTTCATCTTCCAGAAGCCATTGCGCATAGCTCCGAACTCCAAACGAGACCCAGTTTCTTGCGATAGAATGATATTGAGGTTAGATTTCTGATTATATAAAAATTTTTATGAAATTATGAGTATTAAATTCTAGAAAATTCGTAGAGCACAGCATGTCCGTAAATAGATATGTCTCGATATTTTTGCGATTTCGGGAGAACCAGGAATCAGAATCATGAACCGTTTAAAGTTTAGGAAAGCTAATGTCGAGATCATTGACATATATTTTTACCAGAATTTATTTCGACATATTTATATACTGTTAATTTTGTAGAACTTCTAGGTTAGAATTTAACCATCGGTGCACGATACGAAATTTGTATGTGCCATAATTTCCAAACGAATTTGAATTTGGATGAACCGTAAATTCCAGTATGTTTTTGACACTAAAATATACAGGAAATCATGTATGAAAGTTGAGTTTGTGTTGGTTGACTTTTCGGTCAATAGATCGCCTCGATTTGCGTGCTATGAGTCTCGAGTCGATAAATTTTAGGTTCTTTTGGACAAAATTAGAATTTGACCTAAAAATCAGAATAATAAGATTAAAATAGGATTTTAGAGTAATTATTCCATAATTAAATAAATTAAAATAAATTATCTTTTGACATGATAAATTTGTAATACAGGCTATTTGGACTGTGACTAGGATTCTTATTCATACCAGCTAAGGACCATAGGCGAGTACATTTCTGTGATTACTTTCAGTACTTGATAGTCTCTATAATGCATGCTTAGTATTTATTATTTGATTCTTGACACTTGTTACAATGATTGGTATGATAGATTCTTATTATGAGATAAGTGATTATTCTGGATTTTTTTTTTCTTCGTGACTGATTTGGAATCCATGTGTACCTGTGGGGAGGGAAAATACTTAGTGGACATATGAACTACCCTTTCTATCCTATGGTCTTTTTTGGAATAATAGCAGCCATGCACGACACGTGTGGTTTGCCGGATATTACCCCCTAGCCGTTCACATGTCAACAAGGTATTTCAAATCATATAGAGTAGTTGTTCCTATCTGTTCTTCCACCCATTGTAGTTATTTCTTTTGTTGTTTAGAGATATTGTACTATATGTTGCCATGACAGGACTTCACCATTTGGTTATTCTAGTTGCTTTATTGTGAGTTCAGTTTGTTGCTATCATATATTCCTTGCTATTTATTGTCTTATAGCTTCTACCATGTGTTGGAACTATTTTCATTGTGATGTACTCGTTCCTTTCCTGACTGGATAAACATTTTAGGTGACTACATTGAGGATGAAATCCCTACACATTATGGACCGTATGCTAACGACATAATAGAGCCTGATCTTGCCCTTCCGGATGATCAGGGAGAGTTAGCAGCTCAGATACCGTTTGCGATGGAGTAGTTTATTAGTAGTAGATTTTGTTAGTTATTTGGATCGGATTATTCTCCGACAGTTTCCTAGAGTATTTTAAACATTGTATTTGGATAATTAGTTTTAGGAAAGATTCATTGTACCCACATCAAGGTTATTATTTTAATATTATCTTGGTGTATTCTTTTAAACTAGTGCCTGTGATTGAGTATAATGTAGAGATATATATGTTGTGAGTTATAGATTATTTGTGGCTTATTGTACAACGTTCTACGCCGAAACTGCGATATAGGCTGGGCGTACTCATGACTCATGCCCAAATCAAGGGTGCGGGTCGTGACACGTTTTTAGTGGTGGCCCATGCAGGTCTGATTTCGCACAAGGTTGCGAACTCGTGGTGGTACTCAATTTAGATGTACGAATTCGAGCCTACAATATGATATATATACTAGGAATAAAAAAAATACTCAATCACAACTAGGGATCCAATATACTCAACTTGCTAACCCTTAATAATTCCTTTCGAGCAATCGAACCTCTTTCATAGTTGATTGTTCTCCTTGGATACTTCCTTATCTTGTGCCATATCAACTTTATTCCTGTTGTTTTCAACCTTTCAAAATGCCACCCAAGACCAGAGCACGCAGTTCCAGAGAAAATGGTGCTTCCCCCACACTATCTGTATCGCAGGAGGCCTCATCAGCTGGATCAGGGAGTCTTTTTCCTCCTCCTCAGCCATTATATGAGCTCTTCCGCAGCATGATGGAGGCTCAAAAGGCTCAGGCAGAGGCCCAGAGGCAACAGACAGAAATACTGAGGGCATGAATAGAAAATTCCCAACAGGTTGCCCTAGCAGCTACGGAGAGGGTTGCCCAACAACTACAACAGCAGACCGCTCAACCGAAGGTAGGTAAAATCCAGGACTTCAAGAAGATGGAACCTCAGACATTCAAGGTGTCACGCCCCAGTCCCAAAATATATGGAACCAGGCCACGTGGTATTGGCCAGCTGACACATCTCCGAGGATATCCCAATTTAATGGATCCTAACGAAGCGTGCTACGCTGTCCTAAATCTAACAAGTCTAATATCAACAACAGGCAGAGTCTAATCTCATCCACAAATATAGCAAGTAAAATACTGAAATGAAAGACTGGAATATAAGAACAGAGTCGAATGTCATAGTACAAACCAAAATATGTCCGGTGGGAACAAACCCACTATAAATGATGAAAATAGAGTACTGAAGACTGAAATAAGAGTGTGACTGAAACAACTGCTAACTAGATAAGAAGCTCCAGTCCTAGGCGGAAGGCCTACGAAGATGATCAGGGATACTCCGATGGAAGGACCTCTAGCTCCTCCTCTAGAGCGTACCTCGTCTCCACACCTGGTCCGTACACAGTGGGGTAATAGGCCTCGTCCAGATCTGGAAGATAACCAGGTCCTCAGAAGGACGTAACAAGATACAAAATGCATGCCAGATATAGTACTGAATAAAATAAAAGGGGGTGTGCTAACCATCTAAGTGAATGCAATGTAAGGACAACCTCGGAACGTATAGGTAGGTGTAGGCATAACGTCCAACGTCCTCTAGAGTGTGGTATCTGCAACGTCCATCATTCCGAAGAATGAGGTATATGTATATGTATAATGTCCAACACTCTAAGGGACGTGGTATCTGCAATGTATATACGTCCGTAACACTCCGAAGAGTGCGGTGTCTGAATATAGGAAGTCATCGAGTATGTGGCTCCTCTGGATACCATGGAGTCCGATGTGTGTATCCCATACGTTTATCAGTTGTCCTTCCCGCCCAATGTGGGTACACAAGTCGAATATACGACGTGAGTATCCCGTATCTATATGCCAAGTCACATCTAATTATTACTCTAGATTACGTGCTAGTCCATGATGCATGTCGTACGCACCGATAGCGAATCGGATACGCGGACCCGTATCCCAATATGAATATACCATCGTGATACGTGTAAAGTGTCACCGTCTAGGAAGATATCAAAATATTCTCACAATAGTAGGTGAGTCAGCTTGCAGCTAGGTCAAGTACACTACTCATCGACGCATTCATCGACTGCACCCGAGTCAATCTCGGACGCGCATAGTTTATGTATATTGCAATATTTAACATTTAATTTAAACAGTAATCCAGCAAGGTATATTTGCCTGTCCCTGGTAGCTGTGAAAGCCAATGTCCTGCTCCTGAAGCCTCGGCTGTACGGTCCAGTAGTCCTATATATGATATAATATTTTCACATCAGTCGCTACAATAGCACGACCAAGACACACTACTTGTAGCAATAACTGACACAGGGTCTAGACTGTACAATTAGTGGGACCCCTTAGTACATATATTTATATATAGATATCACAATTATATATATGTACACTAATACATATTTAAATATATTAAAATAATATTTATTTTTAATAGTACATTTAAAATAGCATCTTTATATTACTTAATAACACACCAATACATATGTATATATACACATATTAATAATTACATATATATGTATATAATAGATAAATACATAACATCATATATCTATACATATACATATATTTAGATACAATTTATGTACATAAATAAATATACACAACATTATTTATATGTATTTAAATAGTAATTTTATGTACCTAAGTAAATATACATAACATATTTATATATATTTATATATATATATATATATATATATATATTCATACACATACTAATATTCACAAGTATATATGTATATATTTATAGATATACACCCATATTTATATACTAAGTACACAATATATAATAATATATATATGTAGGCATATACATATATTTATTACACTAATATACTAAATATATAAGGTAGATATATATTTATATATATACAACATACATTTATATACACAAAATACATATATACTTATATACACAAAATACATACATATACCAACCAATATATATATTTATATATTTATATATTTACACAACATATAATAATTATGTAATATACTAATATATAAAACGTATTTCTGAAATATATACATATATATATATATATATATATATATATATATATATATATATATATATATATATATATATATATATATATATATACATATTAGGTATTTAATAAATATAAAGTATTTAGACTCAAGTATATATATATATACTAGGTATATACATACATTTTATTATGAAATACATACATATATATTTCTATTATATATAAGATATACTCAGAATATAGTAATACAGTATATACACATATTTATATACATAAATACTACAGAATAATATATATACTATACTGAATACGTATTTAAATACAGAAATAAATACAGAAACTATATATATACATGTACATAACCAATGCAACCCTAAATACGTATTTAAATAAATGTATTAATACATAAAATATAGTACCTAAACGTAGCTCAGGTCGAGGGGGACCCGGTGGCTGGCCGTCGACGGCGGGGATGGCCGGGCGGAGCTCCGGCAGCGTTCGGGGCGGTCGGCAACAGCATCAGCGGTCTGTGGCTCCTCTGTGCTGCGGGGGCGAGTGTCACGCCCCAATCTCCCGCAAGCTCGATAGTCCCTAATGAACGTGAATCACCACATTGCAGCTCTCCCGTAGGACAATCGTTCCCATCGGGACGTGATGCCGTACGAGCCTGGAGTTGCGCTCGTACAAGGCGATGTTTTCAAACACCAATGTTATCATCGAAACAACCAAGTTACAGCGAAAGCCGTTTAGTGTCCCAAGCACACAAACAGAGTATACGCAGCGAAGCTCACAATAGGGTCCAAATGAAATGCCCCGAGTCAATGCCACAAAGGCGATGCCACGGAGACGATGAAATACTCTTGCTCTTTTCTCTAGCCCACAAAGGTACTTATAGTTCATACATCTTGTCTCGTATATCCAAGCAGCGCCACTACGCTTGTGTACCTGAAATAATGCCCACAAACGTGGGTCAGTACACAACCGTACTGGTGAGCGGGGTAACCCACTCGCCTAAACCGACACTAAGTAAAAATAGTGAATGCACACAGTTAAATGGTGATCTTTCTAGTTGAATCCTAGATTCGTTTCATGGCAGATGAATGACATGTTATGGAAAGCAGTAAATCAGTTTAAGCATGCAAACATTCAATCTCAAACCAAACGACAAGCATTTATAAATAACCGACCCGTCTAACTCAATGCCATCGCTTGCACGATAACATATCGAACCATCAGTCTCTCCTCAATATACATCCTCAACCAACAGTTTATATATATCCAATCTCGAGTGCACACTCTTGCCAAGGCAAGGTGGCCGTGCCTACGCGAAGCACAAACCATCCAAAGTAAAGCAAACCAACTCTTATCTATATGAAGTCACTGGTCAAGCCATAAAGGACGTATGATCGGACTGATCATATGCGGTTCTCCTCAAAACAGCGCTAAGTAGCTAACCCACCTGGATCGATTGCCAACCGCTGGCACCGCGCCCAAGACGCGTTACCCAGTTGTCTCCTCCATGGCCGAACGGTCCCGGTGCCCCGGAGATCCCGTTCGAGGAGACCAAATCCTATGCAATACAGGTTGTCCGTGACATGCAGACACCAAGTAGGTATGACGAGAGGATCGAACATTCTCGCCCCACCAAGCGATCCTAGACTCGTTCAACCAATATCCAACCAAATATCCATAACCATTCTTCCAACATATCCAACCAAGAGATCCAAATCTCGACCTCAACATATAGCCCAAGGTAAGTGTTTCCATAGGCACGATGCCTCTTCTCAACACAAAGTCCAAATTGGTGCAACACCCTTGCTCGAAGCAAACCCATGGCACAATGCCGTTTCAGTGGCACAATGCCCCATTCGTGGCACGATGCCCCATCAAGCGACACAACGCCCTCGCCGATGCAGTTGTTCGATTTCGAACCACAACTGCTCGCTTTGCAAGACAAAGCGACTCAGTGATACTCGCG
The DNA here is from genome assembly GCA_036927795.1 of Iris macrosiphon. Lineage (NCBI taxonomy): Eukaryota > Viridiplantae > Streptophyta > Magnoliopsida > Asparagales > Iridaceae > Iris > Iris macrosiphon. Next base: position 39,139,832 of record JAYESA010000003.1, read on the forward strand.
CACGGATGCACGTTCGCTCGCCCGAATTCCCGATATTCCCATTGCCTCAAAGGTATCATTCCAACCGTCCAAGTAAAATTCCAAGTATCCAACCGACTGCCTCAAATGTATAATCCAGCTATCGTCCAACTATCCAACGCATAATCGTTTCAAGCCACAATCCTACCAAGCCAACAACGTACACTCTATGCATGCCTCAGTGTGGTGATTCTCAATGTTCCAGCCTAAGTGTTCAAGCCTTTTTACGTATTTTCTATATTATTAGGCATGAAAGAGTAGAGGAGAAGGGAAAGAGCCCACTCATAATGTTCGATCCCGTTAGGCATCCTGTCCTGCCGATACGGCCAATCCCTTGAACCCGTGGTCCGATGCAAGCGCGATCTACTCAACAGGTATGACCGTACGAGCAGGCCGTGCTCTCCAAATCATTCGACCGATCGGATTAAGGAAGACGACATTATCGCTTCCATTCAGCTATTCAGTATTGTTCCTGAACGAACACCTGATTTCCATCGAACCCGCTAGCCATCTGCACATTGAAACCAACTCGATTAATCCTTCTTCCCAAAATCCAACATTTCAAATGTAACCAGCATTTGATTCATTCAATCCGACTCAACGTAACGCTCCGAGCGGTTGCGGGGCGTTACATAATATACCACTTAGAATCAGGTTCGTCCACGAACCGTGCTGGTACTCATTCCTATCACAAGTCACAATCCATTCCAAGATCTGCTCTAATCAACTCACATATTCACGATTTCCGACTCTGCATCTCGTCCTGCTGAACGCTCGTACAATTTTCACTAATTCCCACATCCTCCTTGCAGCTCAATACGAATTCTTCGTATCGCTTAGTTTTGGATCGATACACATATTTAAGGCGTCCCTAAAATACATGCATTTCAGCCGAGCTTTGCGATAGCAAATTTGAACAAGTTACAAGGGTATCTTTATGTTTCGAGGCGTCCATTTGCTTTGCTCCCAATTGAACTAAATCATGATTTTCATTCCAACATATTCGCTCGAGCTTTATTCTCAATTATGCAGATTTTCCACCGACTCAATGAGTTCGCGTTCCAACTCAAACCATCCAACTATTTCTGAAAATCAGTACTAGCCACATCTCCAAATAATATCTCATGCACCGAACAATAATCTCAACTGATACTACCCAAGCTAGGCGACTAGCCAAAAATTAACTTTGTCTTGATCAGCTCAGTCCAACACATTTCCTGCCATCTCAAAATCTCACTGGGTGAACATCTATATTGAGGTTCGTGTGATCCACGAAGATCTCGCTGCCATGCCAAAGGGATTGTGTCACCACGATTTCAACGTGGACACACTCGCCACAATTCTTAGGTTGCGCATGGAATAGTTCTTCGCACTGCTTCCACTGCCTCGAAGCATAGAATATCACCTTTGCCTTCCGAACGAGCACGCTTCCCAGAATAAGTTTCGAGACATCTTGTAAATCTGAAGCAAATATGTCCCTTCCAGTATTCGTAAAGATTTGATTTGAACGAGCCGCCATAGTCGTCCATTCATATAAATGCTATTTCCTTCCAAAGCACGATGAGTCAGAGGCAATGCCATCGATATAAATCTGTGACTCTGAATCTCATCAGTTGACTTAGGCCAAACCCACCATCGCTTCGATCTTCCGGCTGCATCTTCAGCTGAAGACTATCCCAAGGGTCTCTCAAATCCAACACTCAATCAATAAGCCAAATCTCATTGCTCACATCTGCCCTCGACGCATTCCCAAATATGCCGCCTCAAGGGTCGTTCTATGTGTCTACCATATTCATATCCGATTCGACGGGCAAGGTCGCTTAGGGTCAGCTGTCCCGAAGCTACGCTTGATAATTGTAATCATCACGATGGACAGTTACTATAAACCATGCTACATCTCATCTGTAAATCCGAATCAAAATTCTAACCATTCCATCCGAGCGAAGTTTTCGAAACCGAGAACCGCGCTCGTTGAAACTGTCTTCCATCAATCCGTCTTACTGTCCTGAATCCATCAAATTTCCGAATTGCCATGTTCCACAATGCACGTCTGTAAACCCCCTAAATTTATTCTGTAGATAGTTAGAGTGGGCCAGGAAAAATTTTGATAGAAGATATTGAGGTTTAGAGTTGAGGATATTTACCTGGAATTTTAAATCCAATTAATTAAAACTTTGAGACACCCTATCTTTGTCTATTTATTCGGAGCCCATTATCAGCCCATAAATTTCGTACAAATATTGTACACTCGACTCAACTCGCCAAATTAGGCACTGGACTTTTCTGACTGTTAAAATCAACTTTTGTGTGCTCTAAATTAATTGCGCAACATTCCGAAATTCGTAACCTGTATTTAATTCCGTGTCGGACACCTGTGTCGTTACCCTTGATTTTTGGGTACCAACTTAACCCGTTGAGCCGAACCAACTAAAAGGTCCAAGACTGACTCCAAGCCCCCACCATTTTTGTCCTTTGCGCCATTTCCGGATTTTGACCCCGCGGGCCCCAATTAAATTAAATTCGCGGGACGCGTTATCTCTATTTAAATCGGGATTTATCAACTCTATAAATCCTATTTTAATCCTAAACTAATCCCAATGACCTTCAAATTAGACCCACGCCTAACACGCAACACCCCCTCACCATGACAATTTTTAAATATATTTTTCTTCGCAATTTTTGCGTCATTTCATGTGTCCATGCAATTTCCAGAATTTACGGGGGCTAAGTCGCAATTATCAAATTATGTGGCAACCTCCTATTGGACATGAATATATGAGAGGGTCCCAAAATAGGGTCCCAATCACATCCCCCTTCATGAAGAAACCCACTTCTCTTCATAATGAATCTCAACCCTACATTTTTGAATGACACCATCCCCACCATCCATCATTTCACAAACTCCTATAAAACAACACTTCACCCCTTCACTCCTCCCAAGCCGGCCCTAACCCCAATGCTTGGGAAACCCCACCCCCTCTCTCTCTCCTCCCTCTTCATTACACAAATCACAGCCACCTCTCCCATTCCATATTTCTTCCTTTCTTCTTCTTCTTCTTCTTCTTCTTCTTCTTCTTCTTCATCCTTCCACCAAGTGTCATGACCACCCTCATTGAGGAGCTCGGCCATGGCGAACCCGAACCCGTAGGCGAGCTCGTAGATCCCTCATCCTCGAGTCGGCCGACTGAATAATCTCTCCGCCGGATCTTCACGGATCTCGACTGACTCCAGCGGCCTTCACCGGCTTCCTCCTCCGCGAGAAGGACATCAGGAGAGGAGTCGACTGCATCAATGGCAGAACTGCCGACGAACTGACCTCCTCACTGCACGCCAGTCGCCACCCCAACGAGCCGATCCGACGTCGTTGACCAATGCCGGCGCACCTCCAGCCGCGAGGAGTACTACAGCCTCGAGCTCCGACAGACTGCCGATCCGGCCAGCCTATCCACCGCATCTCAGCCGCTGCAATCCCCGCGGGCCTCCCTCAGCGGCTCCGGCGTTGTGCAGCCAGCAGCTTCGACGAGCTGCTGCCCCGGCGTCGAGCCATCGACTCCACAGAGCATATCTCTCCGGCCGAGTACCCCCCTCGACCTCCTTAGCAGCTCCACGCTCCAGCCGTGCTGCTGTCGAACTGTCCCTCTCTCCCGGCCGTTTCCTCGACCCGACCGAGCTGCCGTTCCGGCCGAGCCACTCCCTCTCTGGCCAGGTCGCAGCCACGAGGTCCGGCATCCAACCACATCCCTCTGGCCGAGACTCCTCCATCGACATTCCGGCCAAGCAATACATCTCCACAACTCGCACCACCCATTTCCGGCATCCCCACCACCGCGACCACCCTCCACCGGCCGTGCTCCGGCGTCGACAACCTCGTCGAGGTCGAATCTCCCCTCTCATGTTTTATTTCCAGAATTTATTAACATTTTTAAATAAGATTCATTTATATGCATAGAAATGTGAATGTTAGTTAGGGTGGTGTATCTATGATATGGATATATATGGTTAGTGTGGAGAATACTTGAACTATGTGATTGAGGTTTATATTGGTTAAGTCTAATGATGATGGATGCGAATATGGATTTTAATGATTCGAGTTTGTGTTAAGGATGTTTAGTATGTTTTAGGGTTTTTGGTTGCATAAATTAAAATAGATTTCAATGATTCGCATGAAGGTCGAGGATTTGAATTTTAATAAGATATTATGAATATTATGGAGGTGAATGAATTTTAATTGGTTTAAGGTTTAAATATGGTTCGTTGAGTTTGAGGTTGAATGCATCAAGATTTAGAGTATATTACGTTATTTTTACATGTAAGTTAATTATCCTTGAAGAGCCGGTAATTTATGGTAAAAGGAGGGGATGTCTTTTAGATGCCCATTATTTTGAGGACTTGATAACTAGTGACGAAATTCGATTGAGGAATACGAATATGTAATTGTGTACCATACATTGTGAGAAAAGTGTAATATCAAACCGATAGTCATTGATTGGAAACCGGGAATTAATAATGAATATATTGGAGGAGTAGATACTGACGGTGTTTATAACCGAGGGTTTAAGTAATTATTAATAACCAGTTACTCGAGGATAATTATTTTATTTAAAGATGATGTGTAATATATATGGTAATGACTGTAAGGACTAGAGTGGAATTTGAGGATTTGATCCTGGCTTGAACTACTGAACTTTGTGATGGACTTAGTAAGCTTGAGGTTTGGATTGATGATATCGTATAGATATTTAATTTGATCAGATATAACTTGCTCCGAGTCTACTTTGGTCAACCCTCTAGTGTCTTGTCCCTGAGAGTCGTAGCTGAGCTTGAGTTTAGTTGTGGATGCGTGTCGCATCCCTGTTTGTCGTAGAATAGAATATTGATTCTGGTTTGTATCTCATCTCTAGGTACTGCGGGACCTGAGGACTTGGACGCGGTACCAGATCCCCCACATCAGCAGCCGCACGCAGGCAAGTGTACCTTGCCACCCTGTATTTCAGTTTTCAGATACTTGTTGTTCTTTATGTACATTGTGCACATAGTTATGTCGAAGTTCGGTACTTCGCGTCCGGTTCACAACCGGGTGAAGACATACGTCGTAGCGTCCTAGGAAGATTGTTGGATGATTCGTAGTTTCTCGATATGCGTACCTGAGTTTATCGATACCCCAGGACACACTCATACACTGTGATCGTGCCAGATTCTTGTATCCTGATACTGACATCATGACCAGAGACTGGGACAACCTTAGGGTCGCGTCTGTTGAGTTATTTTTCCTTGTGTCGAGACTGTAGTTAGAGGTTCAGGTTCAACGCACAATCGTTGACCGCTTGGGAAGGGGAAGACAGTTACTAGACGTTTGGGCTACTCTGCACGCGCTTATATATGTATATGTAGTGATCCTGTTTCATAGTGTAGTGATCCTGTTTCATAGTGTAGTGGTAACACCCGTGTGTCTCTATGCTCGGAGCTACGGTACGACCCGTGTGTCTCTGTGTTCGGAGCTGCGGTTTTATTTTGGACAGCCCACGCGTCGAACATTGTCTTTAAACTGTGTCACACTAGTTGGTTATGATAGAGTACCCTATCGTGCACTTGTACTTTCTGTTTACTTGGCATGCTATATTTCTGTACCTTGTTACGTCCCTCTGAGGACCTGGTTCCCTGCCAGTTTTGCAGCATAGACGATTACGGAGTATTTGGAGATACAGATGGAGTGGCATATCTTGCAAGCATGGTACCAGGTACTCACATTATATCTACCGGCATTATGGTTATATTACATTGATTATTCATCTGCTGTTTTAGCCTAGTTTTGTAGACTCATACTTTTTCTCGAGTCTATTCGAGTTAGTGTGTTATTGGGCGGCCGACCTTAGCACATATAGCTCTTTCTTGTAGACTGATGTACATTATGGATTGAGACATAGAGGTTTACATATATGGAACAGTCTAGATAGTGCCCTTTATATTACAGCTTATACGTATTCGAGTCAGACCAGAGTCTGGTCGAATGCGTAGCTGGCGTGTCACGTAATCCTGGTCCTACGTATTTTGGGACTGGGGCGTGACATGTTTTTGTGGTGGCCCATGCAGGTCCGATTTAAATCGTCTTGGTCACCTGACTGTGCCAAGCGAGCCTGCAAATTAGGAATAGATGTTATGATTGTTGAGTAGGATCTCAATCCATAATCGATTTTAAAACTCTTTGTATGTGATTATCGCCCTTGGACTTCCACTTTGCATTCGTTCAACCTTTGTCAAATATCGCTATCCTTGTTTCTCGTCCCCTATTGTTCGGGGAGACGAATGTTTGAGACTGATGTTTCCCTTCAGAAGAAGATTGAAGACCAGACGACAGGAGACAGAATTCGTATACCTTTCTTGGAGAAGAGTGCTACCTTATCAGGACAGATTGATAGGATCTTTGGATTTTAGAACTAGAGTGGAAGTCTGGCAAGAGAGTTGGACCTAGTAGTACCCTACCCGTGCTTGAGATAGCAGTGATCTTGGAAGTACTGAGAGCTGGAAGGATTGTTGATCATGACCTAGAATGATTTATGTGAATGCATAGCCTAATGATAGAAACTAGTGGTTGTATATGATAGCAATACCAGGAATGATATTATGGACTAGAGGAGATAAAATTTCAAGCTCTCACTTGGATGATGATGATCTAATACCAAAAATTTTAGTAGGTGCTTGGGTGACATCATTATTATAATTGCACTATGTGACTTGGACAGATAAATAACGAAAAGAAGGATTTTGAGGAATAGAAATTTAGGGAAAACTTTGAGGAGAAGAGAATTATACATTAGGCAAGGAATTTTTTTTTTCCTTTGAGGATTGATGTTGGAACAGGACGGGAGAAATTATTTTGAGGTTTAGTCTAGACTATGACCTTATCCTAGACATGGATTGATTAAGCCAATACCACGCGATGCGAGATTGTCGACGTGATTACATTATTTATGACCACCAGATTACCCTGAGTTTGAGTTGCTTCAGGGAGCCCAGGAGTATGGTGTCCATCTACCTTAGTGGTATACAATTCAGGAGGTGAACCAGTGTACCACCTTGTTATAGCAGAGTTGAGGATGTTTTCTAGATAATCTTTTAGGCCTGCCACCTGACAGAAAGAGTATGTTACAGAGTTGACTCCAAGAGCCGAGCCGATTATTTTCTGTCTTCAGACTAGCACCGACAGAGTTAGGTTGAGTTGGAAGTCCATAATAGAGGACCTCTTAGACAAGGGTTTCGGTCGGGCTAGTGTTTTTCCATGAGAAGCAACCATCTTATACTATCGAAGAAGGACGAGACGGTACGTCTACGTATTGATTTCAGGGACGGTATGTTTATGTATCGATTACAGGATTTAATGTAGTAACGGTAAAGAATAAGTACCCATTGCCGCACATCAAAGATTTATTTGAATCAGCTAAGTGGCGCATATGTATTTTGAAAATCGATCTCAGATCCAGCTATCATCAGATCTAGGTTCGAAGAGAGGCCATTCCTAAGGCGACATTCCGGATGTAGTATGGATACTATGAGTCTCTAGTCATGCCGTTTGGCTTAGCCAACGTGCCAGCAGTATTTATGAGCTTGAGGAACAAGGTTTTCCACCAGTACTTGGATAAGTTCGTGGTGGTGTTCATCGACGTCTTGATGTATTCCGAGGACCAGGAGAAGCACGGGAGACATCTCAAGATTGTGTTGGAAACACTGAGACATGAGAGGCTGTACGCCAAACTCAGCAAAGGTGAGTTTTGCTTGGATAGAGTACCATTTCTGGGACACATAATCACCGGAGATGGACTATCAGTTGATCCGGAGAAGATAGCTGCAGTAGAGACCTGGCCTACACCTACATCAGTTACGGAGGTTAGGAGTTTCCTCGGACTTGCCAGATATTACCGGAGGTTCGTGAAAAACTTTTCGAGGATAGCAGCGCCTATGACGTGACTGACGCGTAAAGGCGAAGAGTTTATCTGGACCGACGAGTGTCAGGCGGCTTTCGATGAGCTGAAGAAGCGTCTGACATCAGCACCGATTTTGACACTACCTTCAGGATCAGGAGGATTTATAGTGTACAGTGATGCGTCAGGGAGCAGATTGGGATGTGTACTGATGCAACACGGCAGGGTGATAGCCTACGCATCGAGACAGCTGAGAGTTCATGAGAAGAACTATCCGACGCACGACTTGGAGCTAGCTGCGGTGATATTTGCACTAAAGCTATGGAGACATTACCTTTATGGTGAGCGTGTTGAGATTTATACAGACCATAAAAGTCTGAAGTACGTCTACACACAGAAGGAGCTCATATGAGGCAGAGACGTTGGCTAGAGTTGATGACAGATTATGACATTGAGCTACAGTACCACCCTGGCAAGGCGAACGTCGTAGCAGATGCCTTAAGCAGGAAGCCCATGGCATACTTTTTGACGACGCAGCGACAGTTGCTAGAGGATCTCCAGGAGCTTGGAATAGAGATCATACTGCCAGGCATGGATGGACAGATGGCCAGTCTTGAGGTTCAGTCTACTTTGATTGAGAGGATCAAGGCAGCATTGCCTACAGACGCGAGATTTCGGCGTCTGCGAGAGAGAACAGAGGCCGGCCTGCAAACGGGACTCAGGATTCATGAAGACGGAACGCTGAGGTGCGGAGATCGCCTATATATTCCGAGTGGCGAGCTACGCCAAGAGTTGATGCCTGAGGCTCATAGCTCGATTTATTCCATTCATCCCGGGGGTACGAAGATGTACCGAGACTTGAGACAGCATTTTTGGTGGCATGGGATGAAGAGGGAAATTACATGATTTGTGGCGAAGTGTTTAGTTTGTCAGCAAGTCAAGGCTGAATATCAGAGGACTGCAGGATTATTGCAGCCACTCCCCATTCCCGAGTAGAAGTGGGAACACATTACCATGGACTTCGTCACAGGATTCCCGCGAAGCCCTAGCGGGAAGGATGCAGTTTGGGTTGTCGTAGACAGACTCACCAAGTCTGCACATTTCTTGCCCTTCAGAGTTGGGCAATCCGCAGAGATACTAGCTGACATGTATATGAGGCAGATAGTACGATTACATGGAGTACCTGTTAGTATCGTATCGGATCGTGATTCCAGATTCACGTCACATTTTTGGCGGAGTATGCAGGAGAGCTTAGGAACTCGTCTCAAGTTCAGTACTGCGTATCATCCACAGACTGACGGACAGTCAGAGCGCACGATACAGATATTGGAGGATATGTTGAGAGCGTGCATGATTGATTTTGGAGGATCTTGGGAGGACCATCTACACTTGGTGGAATTCTCCTACAATAACAGTTACCAGGCCAGCATACAGATGGCACCCTATGAGACACTGTACGGCAGAAAATGTAGGTCGCCAGTTTGTTGGAGTGACGTGGGAGAGCGTCAGATACTTGGGCCCGAATTGGTGACACAGACAGTAGAGAAGGTCAAGCAGATTCAGAGCCACCTGCGCGCAGCACAGGACAGACAGAAACACTGGGCAGATGCGCACCGCAGACCATTGGAGTTCAAGGAGGGTGACCACGTATTTTTGGGGATATCGCCCACTCGTGGTACCATCAGATTCAGAGGCAGAGGCAAGCTGAGTCCGAGGTATATCGGACCGTTTGACATTTTGGAACGAGTTGGCGAAGTGGCATACCGTCTTGCATTACCTCCATCATTAGAGGGAGTACATGACGTATTTCACGTATCGCAGTTGAGGAGATATGTCGCAGACCCTAGCCATGTACTTGACCATTCGGAGATTACAGTCGGGCCCAGCCTATCTTACGTAGAGCAGCCAGTCGAGATTCTCGATCGCAGCGAGAAGACTATGAGAGGACGGACGATTCGACTGGTCAGAGTGGCATGGAAGCACCATTCACCAGGCGAGTCTATTTGGGAGCGCGAGGATTCTATTCGGCAGCGATTCCCGTACTTATTTGAGGAGCAAGGTACGAATTTATGTACGGCAATTTAATTCCTAGTTATTTTAAATTCTGTTAGATATTATCGTGCTTTACTTTTAATTTCGGGGACGAAATTTTTCTAAGTTGGGAAGAATGTAAACCCCCTAAATTTATTCTGTAGATAGTTAGAGTGGGCCAGGAAAAATTTTGATAGAAGATATTGAGGTTTAGAGTTGAGGATATTTACCTGGAATTTTAAATCCAATTAATTAAAACTTTGAGACACCCTATCTTTGTCTATTTATTCGGAGCCCATTATCAGCCCATAAATTTTGTACAAATATTGTACACTCGACTCAACTCGCCAAATTAGGCACTGGACTTTTCTGACTGTTAAAATTAACTTTTGTGTGCTCTAAATTAATTGCGCAACATTCCGTAATTCGTAACCTGTATTTAATTCCGTGTCGGACACCTGTGTCGTTACCCTCGATTTTTGGGTACCAACTTAACCCGTTGAGCCGAACCAACTAAAAGGTCCAAGACTGACTCCAAGCCTCCACCATTTTTGTCCTTTGCGCCGTTTCCGGATTTTGACCCCGCGGGCCCCAATTAAATTAAATTCGCGGGACGCGTTATCTCTATTTAAATCGGGATTTATCAACTCTATAAATCCTATTTTAATCCTAAACTAATCCCAATGACCTTCAAATTAGACCCACGCCTAACACGCAACACCCCCTCACCATGACAATTTTTAAATATATTTTTCTCCGCAATTTTTGCGTCATTTCATGTGTCCATGCAATTTCCAGAATTTACGGGGGCTAAGTCGCAATTATCAAATTGTGTGGCAACCTCCTATTGGACATGAATATATGAGAGGGTCCCAAAATAGGGTCCCAATCACATCCCCCTTCATGAAGAAACCCACTTCTCTTCATAATGAATCTCAACCCTACATTTTTGAATGACACCATCCCCACCATCCATCATTTCACAAACTCCTATAAAACAACACTTCACCCCTTCACTCCTCCCAAGCCGGCCCTAACCCCAATGCTTGGGAAACCCCACCCCCTCTCTCTCTCCTCCCTCTTCATTACACAAATCACAGCCACCTCTCCCATTCTATATTTCTTCCTTTCTTCTTCTTCTTCTTCTTCTTCTTCATCCTTCCACCAAGTGTCATGACCACCCTCATTGAGGAGCTCGGCCATGGCGAACCCGAACCCGTAGGCGAGCTCGTAGATCCCTCATCCTCGAGTCGGCCGACTGAATAATCTCTCCGCCGGATCTTCACGGATCTCGACTGACTCCAGCGGCCTTCACCGGCTTCCTCCTCCGCGAGAAGGACATCAGGAGAGGAGTCGACTGCATCAATGGCAGAACTGCCGATGAACTGACCTCCTCACTGCACGCCAGTCGCCACCCCGACGAGCCGATCCGACGTCGTTGACCAATGCCGGCGCACCTCCAGCCGCGAGGAGTACTCCAGCCTCGAGCTCCGGCAGACTGCCGATCCGGCCAGCCTATCCACCGCATCTCAGCCGCTGCAATCCCCGCGGGCCTCCCTCAGCGGCTCCGGCGTTGTGCAGCCAGCAGCTCCGACGAGCTGCTGCCCCGGCGTCGAGCCATCGACTCCACAGAGCACATCTCTCCGGCCGAGTACCCCCCTCGACCTCCTTAGCAGCTCCACGCTCCAGCCGTGCTGCTGTCGAACTGTCCCTCTCTCCCGGCCGTTTCCTCGACCCGACCGAGCTGCCGTTCCGGCCGAGCCACTCCCTCTCTGGCCAGGTCGCAGCCACGAGGTCCGGCATCCAACCACATCCCTCTGGCCGAGACTCCTCCATCGACATTCCGGCCAAGCAATACATCTCCACAACTCGCACCACCCATTTCCGGCATCCCTACCACCGCGACCACCCTCCACCGGCCGTGCTCCGGCGTCGACAACCTCGTCGAGGTCGAATCTCCCCTCTCATGTTTTATTTCCAGAATTTATTAACATTTTTAAATAAGATTCATTTATATGCATAGAAATGTGAATGTTAGTTAGGGTGGTGTATCTATGATATGGATATATATGGTTAGTGTGGAGAATACTTGAACTATGTGATTGAGGTTTATATTGGTTAAGTCTAATGATGATGGATGCGAATATGGATTTTAATGATTCGAGTTTGTGTTAAGGATGTTTAGTATGTTTTAGGGTTTTTGGTTGCATAAATTAAAATAGATTTCAATGATTCGCATGAAGGTCGAGGATTTGAATTTTAATAAGATATTATGAATATTATGGAGGTGAATGAATTTTAATTGGTTTAAGGTTTAAATATGGTTCGTTGAGTTTGAGGTTGAATGCATCAAGATTTAGAGTATATTACGTTATTTTTACATGTAAGTTAATTATCCTTGAAGAGCCGGTAATTTATGGTAAAAGGAGGGGATGTCTTTTAGATGCCCATTATTTTGAGGACTTGATAACTAGTGACGAAATTCGATTGAGGAATACGAATATGTAATTGTGTACCATATATTGTGAGAAAAGTGTAATATCAAACCGATAGTCATTGATTGGAAACCGGGAATTAATAATGAATATATTGGAGGAGTAGATACTGACGGTGTTTATAACCGAGGGTTTAAGTAATTATTAATAACCAGTTACTCGAGGATAATTATTTTATTTAAAGATGATGTGTAATGTATATGGTAATGACTGTAAGGACTAGAGTGGAATTTGAGGATTTGATCCTGGCTTGAACTACTGAACTTTGTGATGGACTTAGTAAGCTTGAGGTTTGGATTGATGATATCGTATAGATATTTAATTTGATCAGATGTAACTTGCTCCGAGTCTACTTTGGTCAACCCTCTAGTGTCTTGTCCCTGAGAGTCGTAGCTGAGCTTGAGTTTAGTTGTGGATGCGTGTCGCATCCCCGTTTGTCGTAGAATAGAATATTGATTCTGGTTTGTATCTCATCTCTAGGTACTGCGGGACCTGAGGACTTGGACGCGGTACCAGATCCCCCACATCAGCAGCCGCACGCAGGCAAGTGTACCTTGCCACCCTGTATTTCAGTTTTCAGATACTTGTTGTTCTTTATGTACATTGTGCACATAGTTATGTCGAAGTTCGGTACTTCGCGTCCGGTTCACAACCGGGTGAAGACATACGTCGTAGCGTCCTAGGAAGATTGTTGGATGATTCGTAGTTTCTCGATATGCGTACCTGAGTTTATCGATACCCCAGGACACACTCATACACTGTGATCGTGCCAGATTCTTGTATCCTGATACTGACATCATGACCAGAGACTGGGACGACCTTAGGGTCGCGTCTGTTGAGTTATTTTTCCTTGTGTCGAGACTGTAGTTAGAGGTTCAGGTTCAACGCACAATCGTTGACCGCTTGGGAAGGGGAAGACAGTTACTAGACGTTTGGGCTACTCTGCACGCACTTATATATGTATATGTAGTGATCCTGTTTCATAGTATAGTGATCCTGTTTCATAGTGTAGTGGTAACACCCGTGTGTCTCTGTGCTCGGAGCTACGGTACGACCCGTGTGTCTCTGTGTTCGGAGCTGCGGTTTTATTTTGGACAGCCCACGCGTCGAACATTGTCTTTAAACTGTGTCACACTAGTTGGTTATGATAGAGTACCCTGTCGTGCACTTTTACTTTCTGTTTACTTGGCATGCTATATTTTTGTACCTTGTTACGTCCCTCTGAGGACCTGGTTCCCTGCCAGTTTTGCAGCATAGACGATTACAAAGCATTTGGAGATACAGATGGAGTGGCATATCTTGCAAGCATGGTACCAGGTACTCACATTATATCTACCGGCATTATGGTTATATTACATTGATTATTCATCTGCTGTTTTAGCCTAGTTTTGTAGACTCATACTTTTTCTCGAGTCTATTCGAGTTAGTGTGTTATTGGGCGGCCGACCTTAGCACATATAGCTCTTTCTTGTAGACTGATGTACATTGTGGATTGAGACATAGAGGTTTACATATATGGAACAGTCTAGATAGTGCCCTTTATATTACAGCTTATACGTATTCGAGTCAGACCAGAGTCTGGTCGAATGCGTAGCTGGCGTGTCACGTAATCCTGGTCCTACGTATTTTGGGACTGGGGCGTGACAATGTCCAACTTACTCGAGCAACATAGTGATTTGTTCCGACGTTGCTATCATATTTAGCTATCTTCAAACGTCCGTCCACGTCTTCCGGAGAATCCGTTTACTATCGTTGCACCATCCTGCCCAAAATTCCATTTTTGCTAAACCTGAGTCAACTTCACGAGCAGCAACATTCAAAATCTTTCAAGTTTGTATGAATCCATCTCATTGTCCCTCCAGACCAATATCGTGTTTCTTTGCTCAACCAACAGCTCAAATGTGTTGCCCAAAATCGTAGTTCGTGCTCGTTATCCTTCTGATAATCCCATCGCTTTGCTCAAGCGTAACCAAAATGTTCGTTCCGATTCCGTCCATCAATTAAGCACAATGATGCTTTCATTTGCATCAGTCCGTTCACGATATGCTCAACTCAATTTTTGCTTGCTCCATTTTCATTCTTCCCAACTCAACCGACGTGCACCAACCAACTTGTATTCTCGTTTTAAAAGTTCGTTCAGGCAATTCCCATAGATGTCCAACCAAAATATTTCCAATGCCTTGCTTAACACGTTTGATCCCATATACCACTTCGAATCAAGTCGCTACTCACATTACGTTATCCTGCACGAATCCAAGATCCGTTCGAACCATTCTCCATGCATGATCATGCCTTTTCCAATCCGAGTTTGACACAAAACTCAGGCAACGCTTGAATTATCCAACTGTTTCTCAAACCGTCTGATACTTTCTCAACACGAGCAATCGTGCAATGATTATCTTCCAAATAGTCCAGTCCAATACCCAACGATTTCACACTTTTGTTGTACGAGCAACTCGTACCAACTTATCCGTATATTCCTGAGCCAAACTCAAACCTGCCCAACCGATGCGCCACAGCCAAAATTCCAACTTATATCCAACACAATCGCTAGACGAGCAACTCGTGCAAGGATCCATTCTCATCGAATGCTTCTACTCAAAACATGCCGCATAACCAAATCTCGTTAGCCAACCAACTGATCCATTGAGGCAATCAGAACTCCCGAACGATAAGCCAACCCAACGAAAGCCCACACTTGTTGCACAAATGCAACAACGCCAACCAACTTGCTGCACGAATGCAACAACGCCTAACGAGACTAAGCGATCCTACAAAAACCAACCAAAGCAACCCAACCAAGAATAACAAGCAGCCACAAAAAGCAATAAATAGACTTATTGCATGAAACATCAAATGCGGCACCGAGTAGAGTCAAGAGCTAAACGACACACGGAAGCTATTTAGAGTTTGTGATGAAGCGAAGGACCAAGTCCGAAGAAATGAACCGGGCGCTCTGATACCAATTTTTCATGCCCCAATCTCCCGCAAGCACGATAGTCCCTACTGAACGTGAATCACCACATTGCAGCTCTCTCGCAGGACAATCGTTCCCATCGGGACGTGATACCGTACGAGCCTGGAGTTGCGCTCGTACAAGGTGATGTTTTCAAACACCAATGTTATCATCGAAACAACCAAGTTACAGCGAAAGCCGTTTAGTGTACCAAGCACACAAACAGAGTATACGCAGCGAAGCTCACAATAGGGTCCAAATGAAATGCCCCGAGTCAATGCCACAAAGGCGATGCCACGGAGACGATGAAATACTCTTGCTCTTTTCTCTAGCCCACAAAGGTACTTACAGTTCATACATCTTGTCCCGTATATCCAAGCAGCGCCACTACGCTTGTGTACCTGAAATAATGCCCACAAACGTGGGTCAGTACACAACCGTACTGGTGAGCGGGGTAACCCACTCGCCTAAACCGACACTAAGTAAAAATAGTGAATGCACACAGTTAAATGGTGATCTTTCTAGTTGAATCCTAGATTCGTTTCATGGCAGATGAATGACATGTTATGGAAAGCAGTAAAGCAGTTTAAGCATGCAAACATTCAATCTCAAACCAAACGACAAGCATTTATAAATAACCGACCCGTCTAACTCAATGCCATCGCTTGCACGATAACATATCGAACCATCAGTCTCTCCTCAATATCCATCCTCAACCAACAGTTTATATATATCCAATCTCGAGTGCACACTCTTGCCAAGGCAAGGTGGCCGTGCCTACGCGAAGCACAAACCATCCAAAGTAAAACAAACCAAATCTTATCTATATGAAGTCACTGGCCAAGCCATAAAGGACGTATGATCGGACTGATCATATGCGGTTCTCCTCAAAACAGCGCTAAGTAGCTAACCCACCTGGATCGATTGCCAACTGCTGGCACCGCGCCCAAGACGCGTTACCCAGTTGTCTCCTCCATGGCCGAACGGTCCCGGTGCCCCGGAGATCCCGTTCGAGAAGACCAAACCCTGTACAATACAGGTTGTCCGTGACATGCAGACACCAAGTAGGTATGACGAGAGGATCGAACATTCTCGCCCCACCAAGCGATCCTAGACTCATTCAACCAATATCCAACCAAATATCCATAACCATTCTTCCAACATATCCAACCAAGAGATCCAAATCTCGACCTCAACATATAGCCCAAGGTAAGTGTTTCCATAGGCACGATGCCTCTTCTCAACACAAAGTCCAAATTGGTGCAACACCCTTGCTCGAAGCAAACCCATGACACAATGCCGTTTCAGTGGCACAATGCCCCATTCGTGGCACGATGCCCCATCAAGCGACACAACGCCCTCGCCGATGCAGTTGTTCGGTTTCGAACCACAACTGCTCGCTTTGCAAGACAAAGCGACTCAGTGATACTCGCGCACGGATGCACGTTCGCTCGCCCAAATTCTCGATATTCTCATTGCCTCAAAGGTATCATTCCAACCGTCCAAGTAAAATCCCAAGTATCCAACCGACTGCCTCAAATGTATAATCCAGCTATCGCATCCAACTATCCAACGCATAATCGTTTCAAGCCACAATCCTACCAAGCCAACAACGTACACTCTATGCACGCCTCAGTGTGGTGATTGTCAATGTTCCAGCCCAAGTGTTCAAGCCTTTTTACGTGTTTTTCATATTATTAGGCATAAAAGAGTAGAGGAGAAGGGAAAGAGCCCACTCACAATGTTCGATCCCGTTAGGCATCCTGTCCTGCCGATACGGCCAATCCCTTGAACTCGTGGTCTGATGCAAGCGCGATCTACTCAACTGGTATGACCGTGCGAGCAGGCCGTGCTCTCCAAATCATCCGACCGATCGGATTAAGGAAGACGGCATTATCGCTTCCATTCAGCTATTTAGTATTATTCCTGAACGAACACCTGATTTCCATCGAACCCGCTAGCCATCTGCACATTGAAACCAACTCGATTAATCCTTCTTCCCAAAATCCAACATTTCAAATGTAACCGGCATTTGATTCATTCAATCCGACTCAGCGTAACGCTCCGAGCGGTTGTGGGGCGTTACAGCGAGTGCGGCCAGCTGCGACGTCGACCGGCTCTGGGAGTTGGCGGGAACGGAGGTGGTCAGTCGGGGAAGAGATCGGTGGAGTTGGACGACCGGGCTTGCTACGACGGCGGAGATATTAATGGTCGGGTGGTCGGGTTAGCTCGGGGGAGTGGGGAGCTCGGGTTGAGGAGGGTGGTTCTAGCGGTGGCTGTAGGCGTCTAGGTGGCGGTGGCTGTAGGTAGAGGATAGGTCGCCGGAGGGGGTCGGGTCCTTGCGGGGGTGGCCGGAGGTGGGTGTTGGCCGGAAGAGGGCGGTCAGGTGATGGGCAGGGGTCGGGTTTTTGGTGAAGGGTTTTAGTGAAAATAGGGTTTTGGGTAGTATTTCCTAGGGTTGTGTGCATTTAATGAGATGTAATATGATGTATATGTAGGAGAGAGAGTAGGGGGGCTGCCTTGGGATTAGGGCCGGCTATGTGTAATTTTTGGGGAGTTGGGGAGGCTTCATCATGATGAGGGGAGGGCTAGGAATTAAGCATTTCAAATGAAGGGTCATGATGTGCCCTCCAAAAAGTGATGCAAGTACATAAAAAAATGGGGAAGAAAAATACATGGTGACCGGTCAAGGAATGTAGGTTCTTTCCCCATGTGGTTGGGCCAATGAGAGGGGGGCACCTCATTGCAATTTTGCACAAAGGCCCCTGAACAAATTAGAATTTGCACAAATTCTAGAATTGGAGATTTTATGTAACAAAACACCATGTTTGGTATTTTGTATTGGGCTAGGATGGTGTATGGTGTTTTGTATGAGGCTTGTGGGTGTGTGTGTGGGTTTGGGTTGGAGTTGGGTCTAATTTAAATGAGGTTAGGTCACTACATTAATTAATTCATAATTAATGCACTAGGTGCCTCTAAATTAATTTAATAAATACCGGGGGTCTAAATTTGGGTTGGACAAGGGTCATTAGTGTGGTAGGCTCAGAGTATAATAATGTCATGATCGGGGTTGGTCAAAACTGGTTGAGGTTGGGTCTCAATTTCGATTGGAACGGACAACGAACGTAAATACGTAATTTATTTAATTTGCGTACGGACATTTGTAACGACTTTTGTGCGACTAAAATCAGGCACAAAAATCAGTATCCGGGGGTTGCTCAAGGTTCATTATGATAGGTTAGTATGTCTAGGCCAAGTATATGAAAATTATTTCAGGGTAACAATTAGGGTAGTGTCCTAAATAACAAAATACTGCACAAATATTATAATACTATATAATAAATATTAATTAAATCTAGTTAACCCTAATTATATTATTTAAGTTAATTAACCCTAATTTCTGGTCGAGGGGGTTTACACAAGGGGACAGAGGGAATCCTTTACGCTGATGAGTGGCTCGAGGATATCGAGCAGATCATAAGAGTTTCCCGGCTTTCGAAGGACCTGAAGATTGAGGCCGTAGGCTTGCAGCTTCACGATATTGCTCGTACTTGGTTCAGAAATGAGCCTAGGATTGCAGATCCAAACATGACTTGGGAGTAGTTCAAGGATCTCTTTAAGAGGAAATTCTTTCCTGTAGTAGCCAAAAGGGTTCTAGAGAAGCAATTCCAGAACTTGGAGCAGAACGGGATGACCGTGGATGAGTATGTTGCAGAATTTGGCAGGCTGAGCTGATTCGCAGAATACATGGTAAGGGACCCAGAAGATAGAGCAAGACGATTCAGAGAGGGCTTGAACCAGGAGGTCTAGGTCCACATTTCTTCGGCCCATACGACTCTTGATGACATATTAGCAAAGGCTCAAAGGGTGGAGGTGGATATGTGTCTTCGGAATAAGAGGAACAGGGATGCTATCGGCAGTGTTAGTAGTCAAGGGAAGGAAAAGCGCCCACAGTTTCAGCCAAGGACCTTTCAACAACAGTAACAGTACCGTACCCCAGTTAGAGCCCCAGCTCAGCAAGTGCAGCAACAGCTAGAGAGACCAGTGCAACAAGTTCCCTCATGCAACTATTGCAAGAAGACAGGACATTCATGGGAGATCTGCCGGAAGACATTAGGCATATGCTTATATTGTGGATCACCTATGCACTAGATGAGGGAGTGTCCTACCGCACCTCCTTTAGGCAGATCCTCAGCTCAGAGAGGACCAGGTGGACCACCAGTGTCCCAGCAACCAAGAGGACCCAACCAAGAGGACCCCCACTTCCTACGCAACATCAGCAATTCGCTCAGCACCAGCAAAGGGGAGTACCTCCATGGGGCAGAGCCTTTGCCATGATCGTAGAGAAAGCTGAGCCGGCTGGTGATGTGATAACAGGTTCTATTCTTCTTGATTCTATTCCTGTTATTGCCTTATTTAATTCTGGTGCATCGCATAGCTTCATATCTGTATCCTTTGTGCTTAAGCATAGTTTAGTATCTGAACCCTTGAGTAAGAGTTGCAAGATCATGATTGGTGGAGGCACTATCCTAGTCAGTGATACTTGTAAGGGGCATCGTGTTACCTTGGGAGGCCATAATTTGGATGCTAGTTTACTCATAATGCCACTTTCGAGTTTTGACATTGTCCTTGGAATGGATTGGTTGAGTATGCACCATGCTAGCATAGACTGTCGTGGAGGACGTGTACTATTTTGCCCTCCAGGAAAGCCAAAATTCGAGTTTATTAGGGGAGGATTTGAGCAGAGTGATAGAATTATTTGTGGAGCCATGGTAGCAGAGACGGACTTGCCACACTCGATTATTGCAGAATTTTTAGACGTATTTCCTGAGGAGCTACTCGGATTGCCACCGGACAGAGACCTTGAATTTACTATAGACTTAGTGCCTAGGGCAGAACTGGTGTCGTAGCGAGTCTACAGGATCAACAACAGCGAGCTGACAGAATTGAAAAATCAGGTGGATGATTTACTAGACAAGGGTTTTATTAGATCGTGTTCCTCGCCTTGGGGAGCCCTGGTCTTATTTGTACCAAAGAAAGATGGGTCGGTGCGAATGTGCATTGATTATAGGGCTCTGAACAACCTCACCATCAAAAATAAATATCCGCTACCAAGGATAGACGATCTTTTCGATCAGCTGAGTGGAGCGAGGGTGTTTTCAAAGATCGATTTGAGGTCTGGCTATCATCAGTTGAAGGTGAAGAAGGAAGATATTCCAAAAACTGCATTTCGGACAAGATATGGCCAATATGAGTTTATGGTGATGCCATTTGGGTTGACTAATGCTCCGGCAGTCTTCATGAACTTGATGAACAAGGTATTCCATCAATACCTTGAGAAGTTTGTAGTAGTATTCATAGATGATATTCTTGTCTATTCAAAGACACCGGAAGAACACGAGAAGCATCTAAGTATTGTGCTAGAGACCCTCCGGAAGGAGAAGCTCTATGGGAAACTCTCAAAATATGAGTTCTTCCTGGATAAGGTAGAGTTCCTTGGACATGTGGTAACTGGAGCCAGGATATCGGTGGATCCAAAGAAGATTGCTGCTGTAGAGTCTTGGACCACTCTGAGTTCTGTTGCAGAGATCAGAAGCTTCTTAGGATTGGCCGGATATTATAGGAAATTTGTAAAGGATTTTTCACGGATCGCGGAGCCGTTGACTAGACTCACTAGGAAGGATGTACAGTTCAAGTGGATCGAAGAATGTCAGGCTGCATTTAATGAGCTAAAGAAGAGATTGGCCATAGCGCCTATATTGATGGTGCCATCGGGGACAAGAGGGTTTGTTATTTATAGCGATGCTTCAGGGAAGGGCTTGGGATGTGTTCTAGAGCTGTCACGACCCGCACCCAAAAAATCGGGCATGAGTCGTGGGTACGTCTAGCCTACGCCGTAGAATCGGCGGTAGAACACTGTAAAGGTCCATTCTAGGTCACAATATCTATCTCACAAAACCTGTCAATATAGCCTCTCCAAAAGGAGGGCAACCACGCAATATATATGTCTCAATCACAATATCTAGGGGAAGAGTATAAGCACGATAAGATATCACAAAGAAACAAGGAAACGAAGAGCAAGTGCAATATCCAAATATACAGTCCAAGTCTAAAGTCTACAACATCACAGAATAACAAAATAATAAATACAGTCATCCAAAATAACAACCGGGAACAACCTAGGAAAACCCACCTAGCTAACTAGGGCGCTAACGGCGTCTCCTCGACGGGCTCCTCCTAAGTCTCGGGGTCACAATACTCCTCGACGCCCGGCCCGTAGAATGTCGGGCAGAAATCCTCAGGATCCTCTGGAACAAATATGCCCAGTCAGGACTGGAGTGAAGTACATAACTCTAAAAGCAACTCCAAATACATAGTAAGGTGTTTATGACTAGCAATAGAAAAGTATACAAGATGCACAGGAAATAAATACATGATGGAGCAGATAAAGTAGCTGCAATATAAACTGGAGAACAATACAAGTAGAGAAGTAACTGCAGGTGAGAAAACATGAATACTAACTAAGTGCCTTGAGCACAAGTTCGTTATGTGATCGGCTTAGGTTTCACATGAATAATCTACGATAACTCTGTTATGCGTGAGTTGCATAACCGACATACACATGAATACTGTTTGGCTTTGATTACATAACCAACTCCTACTCCCCTCCCCCACTAATACTCTTGGATCCAACCACGGCACGCTACGTACATGATAAATAGCTCGCGCACATGAAGGCGAGAGCACAAGAAGCACATTACATGAGAATCAATACCCGAAGCACATGATGAAATACACGTGATAGAGTACCCACTGAACACGGTAAGGAGGATATCATCTCATGACGGGATCTACTAGTACCAGCTCGTGTAACAATGTGTCAGAATCAATTATTACAGTTCTAGAATAGTTGATATAAATGCTATCATAAAATGGAAACTATCAGATATAGGGTCCTGAGCAACTGATGAGGATCGAGATCCGGATTGACGTCGCAAGAACCTATTGCGAAAAATAGAATTGAACAGGGTTCTATAGATTTAAACTGATATAAAATAACTAGAAACAAGCTTCTAGGGTTATTCTAGGCCGAACGGGTCAAACCGGTAAAATTCGGGTCAAAAAGTCAACCCGGGGTCCAAAAAGTCAACTCTAGGTCAAAACTAGGTCAAACGTTAACTTTTACGGTCAACGGGGACAATTATGGTCAACGCTAGGTCAAACTAGGGTGCCCCTAAAATTCTAGGTCAAAAATAGCTCATTAAGCTAGTAAACCCTCAAACTCGCCTCCTCGAGATACCGGGATACCCTCGTTATCCGATACCTCGACCTAGGCTACGCACCCCACCTATACCCGCTAAAACCTATGCTAGCACGCGTAATTATATATACCAATACATAAAACCCATCTCTAAACTTATCCCTAGGCAATTGCTCAAAAACCCCGCTCGAAACTCAATACTTTGGATATCTCAAGGTATTGAGATACCTTGATATCTCAAGGTATTGAGATACCTCTCTAAACCCTCACTAACTACCCCTCTAGCTAACTATATAAGCATATAGATATACACTTAGCTATATGTATAGGCTAATATATATATATATATATATATATATATATATATATATATATATATATATATATATATATATATATATATATATATATATATATATATATATATATATATCACATATACATATATACCTAGATATCTACATATATATATCACACATACACACTTATACATATACCCACTCTCATATATATATATATATATATATATATATATATATATATATATATATATATATATATATATATATATATATATATATATATATTTATCTATAACTATGCATCTATCTAGCTATATGTATATATATATCTATACATATAGATATATATATTTAACTATATATCTAACTACCTATCTATCTATCTATCTATCTATCTATCTATCTATCTATCTATCTATCTATCTATCTATCTATCTATCAACATATCTATCTATCTATCTATTTATCTATCTATCTATAAATATATATCTCCCTCTCCCCCCTAGCTACTAGCTGCTACTGCCACTACCCCTGCAATGCAACGCGCTTGCGCTCGCTGCTGCTGCTGCTGCTAACACTGCTGCTGCTGCTAACATTGTTGCTGCTGGCATTGTTTCTGCTGCTGCTGCTGTGTGCACTGCACAACAGCCCCCCTCGCTGCACGCTGCCCCCTTCTCGACACACCTCACACACACGACCACACACATATATGTATATATATACACCAACGTATATATACATATATATATATACACAACTATATATATAAACACACACTTATACATATATACTTACACACATATACACATATGTATATAAGTACACACACACACACACACACACACACACAAACACACACACACACTTATATATATATAAACACATATATCTATATATATATAAACACACACAAACCCATATATATATATATATATATATATATATATATATACACACACACACACTCACATAGATCTATATACACAAGCATATATATAAATACACACACATATATAGATATACAAACACACACACATATATATATAAATATATATATATATATATATATATATATATATATATATATATATATATATATATATATCACAACACCACAACACAACACTATATATATATATATATATATATCACAACACCACAACACAACACTCACCAACGCTCGTCCAACGACCCCCTACACACACACACACACACACACACACACACACACACATATATATATATATATATATATATATATATATAAAATATAACCCAAGAACTCTAGCACACACTCCCCGAAGCTAACCCAACGTGCGCACAAGCCCGAAACTAAGAAACCAAGTCGAAATGGCCGTTCGGTCATTTCGACGAACACGTGGTGTGCGGTTCGGAAAACCTCCTGAAACGCATACCAAACCAACTCGGAATCGGTCCAAAATTTACCCACGGATTATAAACAATGTCTAGATCCTAGAAAAAAATGCTAACTCGTCGATTCTAGGCCCGTGACAAAAACGCGCACGCACTTAGAACCGACGACGACAAAAACCCCGAAAACGCCCGAAACGCCTATTTCTCTGCGGCACGACTTTATGTGTCCGAACAGAGACACGTACTACCCCTCAAGACACCCGACAATATCTATCTGGGTCCGTCTAACCTAGGGCATCACCCAAAATTGGGCCAATCTCGGATTTTACCCGAAATTGACACAAAATCTAGTGTTAAAGTCTCCAAACACAACCAAACTTGCTCCAACTTTCTCCCACGGGTAGTCTTAGGGTTTAAGAAGGTTCTAAACTACTAATTATACTATATTAGAGCAATTAGTAAGAGAAAAGTTAGGGTTTACCTCTTAAGAGTTGGAATCCCAAGGCCAAAGTCTCCAAAACACTTGAAATCACCTCCCTCAAGCTCCAAGCCTCCAAATATAGCCTCCACACTAAGTCTAGGCTCTAAACACCTAGGTTGGGGAAGAATATAGGATTAGGATTCACATCCATGAAGAATAGAAGAAGAAAGAGGAGAAATGGAGTACTTACTTGAACTTGGGAGAAGGAAAGAAGAAGAAATGGAGAATGGAGAAGAAGAAGAAGAAGAAGTGAAGAAGAAATGGGGGGGGGGCTGCTGTGTGCTCGGTCTGGGAATGAAAGGAGCCGGCCACACATAAGAAAAAAGGGTTTTACATAATACAAGAGACCAAAATGCCTTCCCCTTTAGGATACAAACTTGGATTTTGGGTTTGGCGTTCCAAAAGCACTCAAACGAACTCCTAATCTCTCTAACTAACCTATTAAAAATATAATAAATAATTCTAAACCCAAAAATAGGTCTCACAAGAGTATTGGTCGGGTTGGACATGGGTCCACTAGGGTCTGACACGGGTCCAGACTAGCCAAACCCCTAAAACAATCAATAAAAAATAATACAATCACTAATTAAATATAAATATAATTAATTATATACAATACACAATTTACCAAATAAAAAAACCCCTATTTTCTAGAATTTGGTAGTGACAAGAGCAGAACAAGAAGGTGGTGGCATATGCTTCTAGACATTTGCGGCCACATAAGAGAAACTATCCCACTCACGACTTAGAACTAGCAGATGTTCGCTCTAAAGCTATGGAGACATTATCTGTACGGAGAGCGTGTGGAAATATATACTGACCACAATAGCTTGAAGTACATCTTTATACAGAAGGAGCTGAATATGAGGCAACGCAGGTGGCTAGAACTGATGAAGGATTTTGATATTTTACTACAATACCATCCAGGGAAGGCTAACATAGTTGCCGATGCATTGAGCAGATATCCAGTAGCGATGTACTTGACAACGGATCGTCACTTATTAGCAGAATTGGATAGCCTGGGCATCGAGATTATTACTCCAGGAGTGGAGACACAGATGATGGGCATGCAGATTTAATCAGGAAATGGAGAAGATTCGAGAGACGTAATACTAGGATGAGGGTCTGCGAAGCCTCAGAGCTCAGGTACAGGCATGATTGATAGATGACTTCTTTATTGCAGAGGATGGTTCTCTAAGGCACGGGACTAGATTATGTGTGCCTAGTGGGGACCTACGTGAAGAGATCATGTAGGAGGCTCATCGTTCTCAGTATTCTATACACCCGGGAGCTAACAAGATGTATAAGGATCTGAGAGAACACGTGTGGTGGTATGGAATGAAGCGAGAGGTAGCATATTTTGTCGCCAGATGTTTAGTGTGCCAACATGTCAAAGCCGAGAGGCAGAGACCAGGAGGATTGCTACAACCACTACCAATTCCTGAGTGGAAATGGGAGCATATCACGATGGATTTTATTTCCGGACTTCCACGCACTCTAGGAGGGAAGGACGCAATTTGGGTCATTATGGACAGGCTGACCAAATCAGCCTACTTTTTGCCTTTCAAAGTAGGATTGTCCACGGAGAAGCTCGCTAATTTATATGTAAGACAGATAGTCAGGCTGCATGGAGTTACAGTAAGCATCGTGTTCGATCGGGATAGTAGATTTATGTTCCACTTTTGGAGGAGTCTACAGGCTAGCTTGGGGACCAAACTCAAATTTAGCACGGCTTACCACCCTCAGACGGATGGACAGTCAGAGAGGACTATTCAGACGCTCGAGGATATGCTTCGGACATGTGTACTAGATTTTGGTGGCTCATGGGAGGATCATCTTCACCTGGTAGGGTTTGCATACAACAATAGCTATCAGGCTAGTATCGAGATGTTTTCTTTCGAGGCTTTGTACGGTAGGAGATACCGAACTCCATTATCTTGGGATGACGTAGGAGAGAGAGTACTTTTGGGACCAGAGATGGTAGTTGATGTTGCAGAGAAGGTAAAGAAGATTAGAGAGAGACTTCGGGTGGCTTAGGGCAGACAAAAGCAGTAGGCCGATAGCCACAGGAGACCGCTAGAGTTTGAGATATCAATTCGTTTATTTAAATAGTTATTACGTTCTTAGATCATGTGTTAAGTTCCTGTTTTGGCATAGGTTGGCGACTTAGTGTTCTTGAGGATCTCTCCGACACGTGGAACAATTCGTTTCGGTGGAGGTAAAAAGCTTAGTCCAAGATTCATCAGACTTTTTAATATTCTAGAGAAGGTCGGAGTAGTAGCTTATCGACTAGCCTTACTGCCTACATTGGAAGGATTACACAACGTGTTCCATGTATTCCAGTTGAGACGATACATGGCAGATCCTAGCCATGTATTAGATTATTCGGAGCTTGAGGTTGGACCCAGCCTCCGTTATCCGGAGCAGCCAGTGGAGATCCTTGACCGCAGAGATAAGGTGCTTCGTAACCAAGTAATCCCCTTGGTTCGTGTTGCTTGGAGGCATCATTCTCCCGGTGAATCTACTTGGGAGCGGGAAGAGGAGATGCGAGCGCGTTACCCCTATCTTTTTGCACCATGAGATAATTTTTCTTCTTATTTGTTCTGCCTTAAATTTTGAGGACGAGATTTTTCTTAGGAGGATAGACTTGTAACCTCCGTATCATGAGATTCTAGCTTAAATGTTATTTTTAGGTTAATTTGGGGCTAGTGAGATTTTTTCAAATTTTTTTTGTTAATTAAAAACTAGTAACACCAATTTTATAGGACTTTCAAGAATTTATTTTAGGCTCAAACTTAACTAAAAATATCCCAAACTTTTATTTTAGGTTCTAAATAATCAAATATATTTTCTAGAATTTTTTAGGAATTTTTTGATTATTTTTAGCATTTATTTTGAGTTAATTAGGGAAAACTGAATTGAAAACTATTTTCTGAAAATAAAACCCAAAAAAGTAATTATTTTTATCCAGTCAGCCAACAGGGGCCCACCCGTCAGCCTCTCGCAGCCAACGGGGCGGGACCCGCCTGTCAGTGACAGCGAGCTGGGTGCGGGTGCAGCCGAGCCGACCTAGAGCTGAGCCGAGTCCGAGTTTAACTCGGACTCAGCTCAGCCAAGCCGGGACAGATCTGGATCGTCCGATCTGGGCAGGTCAGCGCGAATGGCTTCCACGTGGCAGGCTCACGAGCCGCGACTTCTCTCTCTCCTCTATATATATAGGATTTTTAGTTTATAATTCTAGGGTTTTCTTTGAGCCAAATTTTGGGGAATTGCCATCTAGGGTTCCTTCATCTTCCAGAAGCCATTGCGCATAGCTCCGAACTCCAAATGAGACCTAGTTTCTTGCGTTAGAATGATATTGTGGTTAGATTTCTGATTATATAAAAAGTTTTACAAAATAATGAGTATTAAATTATAGAAAATTCGTAGAGCACATCATGTCCGAAAATAGACACGTCTCGATATTTTTGCGATTTTAGGAGAACCAGGAATTAGAATTATGAACCGCTTGAAGTTTTGGAAAGATAATGTTGAGATAATTGACATATATTTTTACCAGAATTTAGTTCGACATATTTGTATACTGTTAATTCTGTAGAACTTCTAGGTTAGAATTTAACCATCGGTGCACGATACGAAATTTGTATGTGCCATAATTTCCAAACGAATTTGAATTTGGACGAGCCATAAATTCCTGTATGTTTTTGACGCTGAAATCTACAGAAAATCATGCATGAAAGTTGAGTTTGTGTCGGTTGACTTTTCGGTCAACAGATCGCCTCGATTTGCGTGCTATGAGTCTCGAGTCGATAGATTTTAGGTTCTTTTGGACAAAATTAGGATTTGACCTAAAAATCAGAATAATAAGATTAAAATAGGATTTTAGAGTAATTATTCTAGAATTAAATAAATTAAAATAAATTATCTTTTGACATGATAAATTTGTAATACATAGGCTATTTGGACTGTGACTGGGATTGTGACTGGGATTCTGATTCATACCAGCTAAGGACTATAGGCGAGTATATTTCCGTGATTACTTTCAGTACTTGATAGTCTCTATAATGCATTCTTAGTATTGATTATTTGATTCTTGACACTTGTTACACGGATTGGTATGATGGATTCTTATTATGAGATAAGTGATTGTTCTGGATTTTTTTTTCTTCGTGACTGATTTGGAATCCAAGTGTACTTGTGGGGAGAAGAAATACTTAGTGGACATGTGAACTATCCTTTCTATCCCATGGTCTTTTCTGGAATAATAGCAGCCATGCACGACACGTGTGGTTTGCCGGATATTACCCCCTAGTCGTTCACATGTCAACAAGGTATTTCAAATCACATAGAGTAGTTGTTCCTATCTGTTCTTCCATCCATTATAGTTATTTCTTTTGTTGTTTGGAGATATTGTACTATATGATGCCATGACAGGACTTCAGAATTTGGTTATTCTAGTTGCTTTATTGTGAGTTCAGTTTGTTGCTATCATATATTCCTTGCTATTTATTGTCTTATAGCTTCTACCATGTGTTGGAACTGTTTTCATTGTGATGTACTCGTTCCTTTCCTGACTGGATAAACATTTTAGGTGACTACATTGAGGATGAAATCCCTACACATTATGGACCATATGCTAACGACATAATAGAGCCTGATCTTGCCCTTCCGGACGATCAGGGAGAGTTAGCAGCTCAGATACCGTATGCGATGGAGTAGTTTATTAGTAGTAGATTTTGTTAGTTATTTGGATCATATTGTTCTCCGACACTTTCCTAGAGTATTTTGAACATTGTATTTGGATAATTAGTTTTGGGAAAAATTTATTGTACCCACATCAAGGTTATTATTTTAATATTATCTTGGTGTATTCTTTTAAACTAGTGCCTGTAATTGAGTATAATGTAGAGATATATATATATTGTCACTACCACTTTTCCATATAAGGGTATTTCTGTAATTTAGCTATTTTAAATAATTTATGTATTTAATTATTTTGCTGAGTTTTATAAACTAATTATATTTATTAGTGATATTTGGTTTATGGTAAACCCTAGAACTCATTAGGACAGACCCTAGTGAGTCAACCCTAATTTGTAAACCCTATTCTATCAAAACCCTAGAATTTTAAGTTTAGGGTGGACCTTAAACTCTAGCAGACCTAAACCTTAGTCAATTAGGTTCTACATGACTTAACATAAAGGTTTAACCTAAAACTAAGCTTGGAAACCCTAACCTAGTTGTTTATATAAAAGGAAGCCTCTTTCTAGGCTATTCTTCACGTAGAGAGAAAGGAAACCCTAGCCTCCATAAGAGAAACCATCCCCCACCCCAAATTTTCGAGATCAAACCCTAGGTTCCATTTTCTCCTCCTCCAAAGCAAAGAGAAGCAAGGAACGTGGGTCAGGAAGCCTTGGAGAAGTAGAACCTCGTTGAAGAAACCATCTCTGCAGGTGAAAACCCTAATTTTCTTCATTTAATTCCTGTTTTCAGATGTTAATGGTTATTAGGAACCCACCCCTATACTGTGAAATTCGAATTTAGGGTTTTGGATTAGGTTTGGTGACCCGCATGGGGTTTTCCCCAATTTTTCAGGAACCCTAACCCTAGGATTTGTAGGGAGACTGATTTCACCCTCCTACGTATAGGTTAGATATTGATTTAGGGTTTTGTTTGGGTTCTTCATGTGTTCTTATGTAGATTCATCTTTCTGCACTCCTTGTGCTCGATGATATGTTTAGTAGGGTGTTTAGCTTTTAGATCTATTCGAATCTTGCTATGTTGATGCAAGATATATGCATATGAGTAGATGTGCTGTTGTTTGATTCACTGTACTGTGTGTGGTCGGGTATTGGGGTGAGTTAGAGGAGGTAGAACCTGTGTGTTTCAATATTTATTTCTGTGTATCTACCAATCTCAGTGTTAGATATATACCTGTATGGTTGTGTGCTGTGCCCCTGTCCACAAGTGCATTTGTGTGCACATAAGGATGGGGGAAAACAGGTTTTAGTTGGTTTGATTGTAGGGACCTATGTACTGTGAATGTTGTGTCTGTGTCCTTGTGTATTATGTGTCAGTCGAGTGTGAATTGGGGGAAGTTTCCGAGCTGTGAGTATATGTGGCTGTGTATTTGGGGTTTTGAAATTGTCTAAGTGTGTGAGGGAGGTGCAGATTGGTTACAGTATGTGAATGTTGTGTATGTGTCAGGGAGTGCCTCCATGTAGCAGAATCCAATTCAGTGTATGTATGTAACTCTGAGAGAGAGAAGTGTTACCTGTGTACACTGTGCAGATTTGGATTGGGTAAATGGGTTGTGTGCAAATTCTGTGCACAGTGGGGTTGATGTGTGTGTGTCCAGACTAACTTGTGTCTGTGTGCACATGTGTGTGCGTGAATGTGAAGTTCAGTGTCTATGTTCAGTAGAGTGTTTACCTGAGTGATTAGCCTTCCCTATTCACTGTGAGGCATCAGCTGTAAGGAGGGGGACACTAGTATCAGTGAATTATCGTATATAGCAGTGTGGAGTTGTGGTGTATCAGTTCTCATTAACTGGTACTGTGAAGCAGTATCTGGGAGTTAGAGTATGTTTTAGAGTATCAGTATAGTGAGGTATTAAATTTCTGTGTCAGTATGTGTTCAGTAAGACTGTATTTTTCCTGTGTGTGTGTATTGTGTTAGGAAATTTCTGTATTGTGTGTGTATGTGGCTGTGCATATAGTGTGTGAGGTATTTTCAGAAACTGTGTACAGTTGGGCAGAGTGTGGCTGGGTATTCTGTGCATAAAGGTTAATTGTCTGTGTGAGACTATAAAGCACTTTAACAATCACTATTTTGATGGCAAATGCTATATATATATTTCTTCATATCTAACTTGAACCAATTGCTTTACTTTTATGATTTTAGGAGCAAGAGTTGTCATGTCTTTCCTTATTATCTTAATTGTATCTGGGCACAATGAGGAAGTAATTTATTACTTTCTAGAGCAAGGTCAATGGATCTATGTACAACATTACTAGTCCTTTCATTGTGAGTGCCCACTGATTTGTCTTTGACTTGTCTGTGTGAACCTAGCTAATTCTGTGTGTAACAGTAGGTGTGAAGGAGAGATAATTCCCAGGTTTTTATGAGAATTCTGAGATGTGTGTGTGTGGATCTGTGTGAGTAGCCAGTGTGTAGAGGTTCAGTGAGATACATGTGTCTATGTGTGTCAGTTTATGAGGTGTACAGGTGTGTGTGTGTATTAATTCTGTAGGTGAGAGTGTTTTACCTAGGAATGTATGTGTGCAGGGTGACTTGAGAGTCTGTGTTCCCAGTTTTACCTGTGTGTGTAGAGTGTCCCAGGTTCAATAGAGGGTTCTATGTGTTTATGTACCAGTGTATTTGAATTGGGGGTTAATTCATGAGAACCAGTGTGTAGGTGTAAGGATGTGACTGTATGTGTATAGGTAATGTGATACTAGTAGTTAAGTTATTGATTATATGTATACCTAACTATATATATTGTGTGATACTTAGTATCCTTAATATTTAAGGAGATCTAATCTAGGTATTGACCAATACTAAGATATTGTGGTTCAGGGTGAGATATTCACTATAGGTCAAGATATTTTAGGTAACAGGTTATATATGGGTGAGATAAGCTTGAAACTTGCTAGTATGGACTTAGAAACCTAGGTACAACCTAGCTTGTCTAGTATTGACTAGTTTGACCACAAAAGCCAACTTTAATGGTAATATGGACCTTGTTTGACCTAGAATAATTTAGAGACCTAGTATCAGCTAGTGTATCATATTTATAATTTCAAAACACAATTTTGACTTTTAATTCATATATAGGTCTTCGAGATATCATTCCAGACATTGTTGACTTTCAGCACCGGATTACAGGCGAGTACATTCTCTGACAGTTTTCATTGTTGATTACTTCTATAAATTGTAGTGTATTACATACTTGATTCCGACACCATGGATACACGGGTTAGCACCCTAGATCCCCATCACGAGGAGTCGTGGTTGGAATCCATTGTGCTAGCTGGGGGATGGGGAACTATTAGTAGATTATGTGATCATATCCAAACATTATATGCACCATAGCTCACCCCACTTCTCACGTCGGGTGCAGCCTGACCACTTATATGCTCCATAGCTGTTATATATGATTAGCCTGACCATTATATGCACCATAGCTAACCATGCGGTTAGCCTGACCTAAAAGAATCATAGCTAATCATATATAACCAGCCTGATCCAGTCCCAAGCCGATCACATAATAAACTGATATTTCAATCACTTAGCTAGATGTCTATTTTATTCAGATTTACTTGTTCTAGCATTCACTATTATTGCTCATTGCTAGATGCTCTTTTGTCTATTTCATTTTCTCCAGTACTTCACATGTTCAGCTTTTATTTCCATCTTGTATCTCTTACACTGTTTATAGATTTTGTCAATTTAATGAAACTGCTGTTAGTGCTTGTGCTTCGCTCCAATCCTGACTGGATAACAACATTTTCAGAGAACCTGGAGGACTTTTGCCCTACTCATTACGGTCCCGGAATAGAGGAGGATTTCACTCCAGAAATCCCAGAGGAGGTGCCTATCCTAGAGGAGAACTTGCCTGCCCATGCTTAGATTATTGTCTGCATTATTATTTTAGACTGAGACTGAGACTGGGATGTATTTATTTTTTATTTGTGACTTTGTGAGGTCATTTAGACCCAGGATTTGAGTTGGACTCATTGTGGATGGTTTTTATTAGAACTCTTTCAATTCTCATCGTGCCATTATTCTTATAGCTGTGATTGAGTATATTATAGACTTGTGATTTATTTATCATTGTCCTCCGTACGGAGTTGAGACTATTGACAGGATATACTATATTTGTGACCTAGACAGCGTTCTACCGCCGATGCTGCGGCGTAGGCTGGACGTACCCACGACTCATGCCCAAATTCCGGGTGCGGGTCGTGACACGTTTTAGTGGTGGCCCATGCAGGTCTAGTCTCCAGTCAGTAGTCTTAGAATCACATTAGAGCGATATTGTAGTAATAGGAATTAGGCCAAGGATATGCTCAATCACAATTAGGGAATTCTGATTCTTATGATACTATTCTTAATGATTTTTCCTTTAGAAATTTTTCTGTCCTTCCTTGATGATATCGTGTCTATTGCCTTAATTAAATCTTTCGATCTGTCTTCAGGATGCCGCCAAGAAGGTCCCAGAGACTCGGAGCAGCAGATTCAGAGAGGTCTGCCACCTCTCGCGCTGCCGGACAGACATCCGCAGCACCTCCTACATCTCCAGGACAGGTGGGAGTGTCTGCAGCATTCGGGGGTCCTCCACCACCAGTTCAGAGGGTCCCCACAGCTACGACGGCACCACCACCTCCACCACCACCATCTCAGCATCCAGGTGTGCCCGTCGATGGGGCACAGATGTTCGCTTTGATACAGGGCATGGTCGACGCCCAGAGGACGTCGGCAGAGGCCCAGAGAGTGCAGGCTGAGGCACATCAGGCCCAGACAGAGATGATGAGGGTGAACATGGAGAATGCTCACCAAGTGGCTCTCCAAGCTGTGGAGAGAGTCACTCAGCAGCAGCAACAACCTGGTCAGCAACAACAGAGGCCGGGCACCATTGTGGACTTCAAGAGGATGATGCCTCGGGAGTTCAAGGGGACAGAAGGGATACTCTACGCCGATGATTGGCTAGAGGACATCGAGAGGAAC
This sequence comes from Iris macrosiphon, assembly GCA_036927795.1. Lineage (NCBI taxonomy): Eukaryota > Viridiplantae > Streptophyta > Magnoliopsida > Asparagales > Iridaceae > Iris > Iris macrosiphon. The sequence continues at coordinate 39,174,395 of JAYESA010000003.1, forward strand.
TTGCGTTTGGCGCAGATTCCAGAGGCGCTCAAGATCGAGGCCGCTGGCAGCCAGATGTTCGACATTGCCTTGACGTGGTTTCGCACGGAGCCGAGACTCTTGCGCGGGGGACTCACTTGGGAGGCTTTCAAGGAGCTCTTCAAAGAAAAGTTCTTTCCTGATGTCGCCCTGGGAGCTTTGGAGAGTCAGTTCCATGACTTAGCCCAGGGGAGCTCGTCCGTCGACGAATATGCCGCGGAGTTTTCCCGCCTGAGCCGCTTTGCGCCATCGATGATTAGAGATCCGGAGGACAGGGCCCGGAAATTCAGAAAGGGGCTGACAAGAGAGATCAAGTCTCGCACGTCGGGACGTCGCACAGCTACCTACGAGGGCATATTGATGGATGCCCAAGTAGCCGAGGATGACTTGGACCTCAGGCCCAAGAGGGGACGCGATGTTACCGGAGGGGCAAACAGTAGTGCGGGAACAGGCAAGCGTCCACACTTTCAGCAGCAGCAGAGACACTTTCAGCAACAGCACCAGGCACCAGCTCGAGGGCAGGTTCAGCAACAGCAGCAGAGGCAGACTCAGCCCGCCATCCAGTGTGCGTACTGCGGGAAGATGGGACATACTAGAGATATCTGCAGGCATAGATTGGGCTCATGTTTGTCCTGCGGATCGACGACACATCAGCTAAGGGATTGCCCTACCATTCGGACTCGTCCAGGTCAGGGTAGAGCAGCCGCCCAGAGAGGACCAGGCAGGGTACCAGCAGCACCAGGAGGCCAACAGCAGAGGGGACCACTTCCACCGCAGAATCAGAGGTTTGCCCAGCATCAGCAGCAGAGAGGTGCACCCCAGGGGCGAGCGTACGCCATGGCAGTCGAGGAGATCGAGCCAGCAGGAGATTTGATCACAGGTTCGGTTCTTCTCGATTGTATTCCCGCATTTACCTTATTCGATTCTGGCGCTTCCCATAGTTTTGTGTCTGTATCATATGCACTTCGACATCATTTAGACACAGAACCATTAGCTAGGACTTGCAAGATCATGACTGGTGGAGGTATTATCCTAGTCCGTGATCACTGCAAGGACCGGAGAGTGTCAGTAGGAGGCCGAGACTTGAGCGTGAGCTTACTCGTCATGCCACTTCCGGGGTACGATATTGTACTCGGAATGGACTGGTTGAGTAGGCATCATGCTACTATAGATTGTTATAGAGGCAGAGTATTGTTTAGACCACCAGGAGAGCCGGAGTTTGAGGTCGTCAGAGCAGCAGCGGAACAGAGCAGGAGCACATTTTGCGGAGCCAGGACGGAAGAAGAGGAGTTGCCACATCCTCTGATAGCGGAGTTCCTGGATGTATTTCCAGAAGAGTTGCCAGGCTTGCCGCCAGACAGAGATGTTGAATTCTCTATAGACTTGGTTCCAGGAGCGGAGCCCATTTCACAACATGTCTATAGAGTTAACAACAGCGAGCTGGCAGAACTGAAGAAGCAAGTCGAGGAGCTGCAGGACAAAGGCTTCATCAAATCCAGTTCATCACCATGGGGAGCTCCGGTATTGTTCGTACCGAAGAAGGACGGCACGGTGCGCATGTGCATTGATTATAGAGCTTTGAATAATATCACTATCAAGAACAAGTACCCGCTGCCGAGGATAGATGATCTTTTCGATCAGTTGAGCGGGGCGAGGGTGTTTTCGAAGATAGATTTGAGGTCAGGTTATCACCAGGTGAAGGTGAAGAAAGAAGACACGCCGAAGACAGCCTTTCGGACCAGATACGGCCAGTTTGAGTTCATGGTGATGCCATTTGGTTTAACCAATGCACCGGCAGTATTCATGAACTTGATGAACAAGGTGTTCCACCAGTACCTTGACAAGTTCGTGGTGGTGTTCATCGACGATATTCTTGTGTATTCCAAGACACCGGAGGAGCACGAAGAGCATCTGAGATTGGTCTTAGAGACTCTCAGGAGGGAGAAGCTGTACGGGAAACTCTCTAAGTGTGAATTCTTCCTTGACAAGGTCGAATTTCTTGGGCATGTGGTATCGGGTGACGGAATCTCGGTTAACCCAAAGAAGATCGAGGCAGTAGAGTCGTGGGCTACCCCCAGTTCGGTAGCTGAGATCAGGAGTTTTCTCGGGCTAGCGGGATACTACAGGAGGTTTGTACAAGACTTCTCCAAGATTGCAGCGCCTATGACCAGACTGACTAGGAAGGATGTGGATTTTGTGTGGACGGAGGAGTGCCAGGCTGCATTTGACGAGCTGAAGAAGAGGTTGACGACAGCTCCAATTTTGACGTTGCCATCAGGGACAGGTGGTTTCACCATCTACAGTGATGCTTCAGGGAAGGGTCTGGGATGTGTTCTTCAGCAGCACGGGAAGGTAATTGCCTATGCTTCCAGGCAGTTGCGCCCTCATGAAAAGAATTATCCCACCCACGATTTGGAGTTGGCAGCGGTTATATTCGCTCTAAAGCTGTGGAAACATTACTTGTACGGAGAGCGTGTGGAAATCTTCACAGACCACAAGAGCTTGAAGTACGTATTCACACAGAAGGAGCTGAACATGAGGCAAAGGAGGTGGTTAGAGTTAATGAAGGACTTTGACATCTCATTGCAGTACCATCCAGGGAAGGCTAACGTAGTCGCCGATGCCTTGAGCAGGTATCCAATGGCTATGTACTTGACAACAGATAGGCATTTGTTGGCTGATTTAGAGAGCTTGGAGATTGAGGTGTTAGTTCCCGGTACTGAGATCCAGATGTGGGGATTACAGATACAGTCCGAACTGATGGACAGGATCAGAGGTGCGCAGTACGATGATGAGACTCTGAGGAGTATCAGAGCACAGGTTCAGATGGGATTGTCGGACGACTTTACTATCGCAGATGATGGTTCTCTACGGCACGGCACGAGGATATGTGTGCCTAGCGGGGAGCTGCGCGAGGAGGTTTTGCAGGAGGCACACCGCTCTCAGTACTCGATGCATCCCGGTGCCAACAAGATGTATCGAGACTTGAGGGAGCACGTATGGTGGTATGGAATGAAGCGCGAGGTAGCACGCTTCGTATCTCGGTGTCTAGTGTGCCAGCAGGTAAAGGCAGACCGGCAGAGGCCAGGTGGTTTGCTTCAACCTTTACCAATTCCAGAATGGAAATGGGAGCACGTGACCATGGATTTCGTTTCAGGGCTTCCACGTTCTCCAGGAGGGAAAGACGCAATTTGGGTCATCGTGGACAGGTTGACCAAATCAGCCCATTTCTTACCTTTCAAGGTGGGCACGTCGACAGAGAGGCTCGCAGAGATGTATGTGCGACAGATTGTTAGGATTCATGGAGTTCCTGTGAGCATCGTCTCAGATCGGGATAGTCGTTTCACTTCCCACTTCTGGAGGAGTCTGCAGGCTAGCTTGGGCACTCAGCTCAAGTTCAGTACCGCATATCACCCCCAGACAGACGGGCAGTCTGAAAGGACTATTCAGACTCTTGAGGATATGCTACGCACTTGCGTTTTAGATCTCGGAGGTTCTTGGGAGGATCATCTGCACCTGGTAGAGTTCGCTTACAACAACAGCTACCAGGCCAGCATCGAGATGTCACCATTTGAGGCTCTTTATGGTCGGAGATGTCGTACACCGTTATCGTGGGACGACGTTGGAGAGAGAGCCTTGCTAGGACCAGAAATGGTCGTGGATGCAGCAGAAAAGGTGAAACTCATCAGAGACAGATTGCGAGTGGCGCAGGACAGACAGCGGCATTGGGCCGACAGCCACCGTAGACCCCTTGAGTTTCAGGTATAGATTGTTGTTTTCTGGTTGTGTTGTTTGTTTGTTTAGACTGCATGTTGAGACTATTTTTGTGTTAGGTTGGCGATCTAGTATTCCTACGGATTTATCCGACGTGTGGGACGATTCGTTTTGGTAGAAGCGGGAAGCTTAGCCCACGCTACATCGGACCCTTCGGTATTCTGGCGAGGGTAGGTGCAGTGGCGTATAAACTAGACTTGCCGCCTGCATTGGAGGGAGTGCATAATGTGTTCCACGTGTCGCAGCTGAGACGGTACGTGGCAGACCCTAGTCACGTACTTGATCACTCGGAGATTGAGGTTGGTCCAACGCTCAGCTACCCTGAGCAGCCCGTAGAGATCTTGGACCGCAGAGAGAAGGTGTTGCGGAACCAAACTATTCCCTTGGTTCGTGTTGCATGGAGACATCACTCTCCAGGGGAGTCGACCTGGGAGAGAGAGGACGAAATGCGCGAGCAATACCCGTATCTCTTCTAGACTTGAGGTATATTCCTTTTCTGATTTCATTCTTGTTGTAGTTCAGTCCAATTTCGAGGACGAAATTTCTTTTAGGAGGGTAGACTTGTCACTACCACTTTTCCATATAAGGGTATTTATGTAATTTAGCTATTTTAAATAATTTATGTATTTAATTATTTTGCTGAGTTTTATAAACTAATTATATTTATTAGTGATATTTGGTTTAAGGTAAACCCTAGAACTCATTAGGACAGACCCTAGTGAGTCAACCCTAATTTGTAAACCCTATTCTATCAAAACCCTAGAATTTTAAGTTTAGGGTGGACCTTAAACTCTAGCAGACCTAAACCTTAGTCAATTAGGTTCTACATGACTTAACATAAAGGTTTAACCTAAAACTAAGCTTGGAAACCCTAACCTAGTTGTTTATATAAAAGAAAGCCTCTTTCTAGGCTATTCTTCACGTAGAGAGAAAGGAAACCCTAGCCTCCACAAGAGAAACCATCCCCCACCCCAAATTTTCGAGATCAAACCCTAGGTTCCATTTTCTCCTCCTCCAAAGCAAAGAGAAGCAAGGAACGTGGGTCAGGAAGCCTTGGAGAAGTAGAACCTCGTTGAAGAAACCATCTCTGCAGGTGAAAACCCTAATTTTCTTCATTTAATTCCTGTTTTCAGATGTTAATGGTTATTAGGAACCCACCCCTATACTGTGAAATTCGAATTTAGGGTTTTGGATTAGGTTTGGTGACCCGCATGGGGTTTTCCCCAATTTTTCAGGAACCCTAACCCTAGGATTTGTAGGGAGACTGATTTCACCCTCCTACGTATAGGTTAGATATTGATTTAGGGTTTTGTTTGGGTTCTTCATGTGTTCTTATGTAGATTCATCTTTCTGCACTCCTTGTGCTCGATGATATGTTTAGTAGGGTGTTTAGCTTTTAGATCTATTCGAATCTTGCTATGTTGATGCAAGATATATGCATATGAGTAGATGTGCTGTTGTTTGATTCACTGTACTGTGTGTGGTCGGGTATTGGGGTGAGTTAGAGGAGGTAGAACCTGTGTGTTTTAATATTTATTTCTGTGTATCTACCAATCTCAGTGTTAGATATATACCTGTATGGTTGTGTGCTGTGCCCCTGTCCACAAGTGCATTTGTGTGCACATAAGGATGGGGGAAAACAGGTTTTAGTTGGTTTGATTGTAGGGACCTATGTACTGTGAATGTTGTGTCTGTGTCCTTGTGTATTATGTGTCAGTCGAGTGTGAATTGGGGGAAGTTTCCGAGCTGTGAGTATATGTGGCTGTGTATTTGGGGTTTTGAAATTGTCTAAGTGTGTGAGGGAGGTGCAGATTGGTTACAGTATGTGAATGTTGTGTATGTGTCAGGGAGTGCCTCCATGTAGCAGAATCCAATTCAGTGTATGTATGTAACTCTGAGAGAGAGAAGTGTTACCTGTGTACACTGTGCAGATTTGGATTGGGTAAATGGGTTGTGTGCAAATTCTGTGCACAGTGGGGTTGATGTGTGTGTGTCCAGACTAACTTGTGTCTGTGTGCACATGTGTGTGCGTGAATGTGAAGTTCAGTGTCTATGTTCAGTAGAGTGTTTACCTGAGTGATTAGCCTTCCCTATTCACTGTGAGGCATCAGCTGTAAGGAGGGGGACACTAGTATCAGTGAATTATCGTATATAGCAGTGTGGAGTTGTGGTGTATCAGTTCTCATTAACTGGTACTGTGAAGCAGTATCTGGGAGTTAGAGTATGTTTTAGAGTATCAGTATAGTGAGGTATTAAATTTCTGTGTCAGTATGTGTTCAGTAAGACTGTGTTTTTCCTGTGTGTGTGTATTGTGTTAGGAAATTTCTGTATTGTGTGTGTATGTGGCTGTGCATATAGTGTGTGAGGTATTTTTAGAAACTGTGTACAGTTGGGCAGAGTGTGGCTGGGTATTCTGTGCATAAAGGTTAATTGTCTGTGTGAGACTATAAAGCACTTTAACAATCACTATTTTGATGGCAAATGCTATATATATATTTCTTCATATCTAACTTGAACCAATTGCTTTACTTTTATGATTTTAGGAGCAAGAGTTGTCATGTCTTTCCTTATTATCTTAATTGTATCTGGGCACAATGAGGAAGTAATTTATTACTTTCTAGAGCAAGGTCAATGGATCTATGTACAACATTACTAGTCCTTTCATTGTGAGTGCCCACTGATTTGTCTTTGACTTGTCTGTGTGAACCTAGCTAATTCTGTGTGTAACAGTAGGTGTGAAGGAGAGATAATTCCCAGGTTTTTATGAGAATTCTGAGATGTGTGTGTGTGGATCTGTGTGAGTAGCCAGTGTGTAGAGGTTCAGTGAGATACATGTGTCTATGTGTGTCAGTTTATGAGGTGTACAGGTGTGTGTGTGTATTAATTCTGTAGGTGAGAGTGTTTTACCTAGGAATGTATGTGTGCAGGGTGACTTGAGAGTCTGTGTTCCCAGTTTTACCTGTGTGTGTAGAGTGTCCCAGGTTCAATAGAGGGTTCTATGTGTTTATGTACCAGTGTATTTGAATTGGGGGTTAATTCATGAGAACCAGTGTGTAGGTGTAAGGATGTGACTGTATGTGTATAGGTAATGTGATACTAGTAGTTAAGTTATTGATTATATGTATACCTAACTATATATATTGTGTGATACTTAGTATCCTTAATATTTAAGGAGATCTAATCTAGGTATTGACCAATACTAAGATATTGTGGTTCAGGGTGAGATATTCACTATAGGTCAAGATATTTTAGGTAACAGGTTATATATGGGTGAGATAAGCTTGAAACTTGCTAGTATGGACTTAGAAACCTAGGTACAACCTAGCTTGTCTAGTATTGACTAGTTTGACCACAAAAGCCAACTTTAATGGTAATATGGACCTTGTTTGACCTAGAATAATTTAGAGACCTAGTATCAGCTAGTGTATCATATTTATAATTTCAAAACACAATTTTGACTTTTAATTCATATATAGGTCTTCGAGATATCATTCCAGACATTGTTGACTTTCAGCACCGGATTACAGGCGAGTACATTCTCTGACAGTTTTCATTGTTGATTACTTCTATAAATTGTAGTGTATTACATACTTGATTCCGACACCATGGATACACGGGTTAGCACCCTAGATCCCCATCACGAGGAGTCGTGGTTGGAATCCATTGTGCTAGCTGGGGGATGGGGAACTATTAGTAGATTATGTGATCATATCCAAACATTATATGCACCATAGCTCACCCCACTTCTCACGTCGGGTGCAGCCTGACCACTTATATGCTCCATAGCTGTTATATATGATTAGCCTGACCATTATATGCACCATAGCTAACCATGCGGTTAGCCTGACCTAAAAGAATCATAGCTAATCATATATAACCAGCCTGATCCAGTCCCAAGCCGATCACATAATAAACTGATATTTCAATCACTTAGCTAGATGTCTATTTTATTCAGATTTACTTGTTCTAGCATTCACTATTATTGCTCATTGCTAGATGCTCTTTTGTCTATTTCATTTTCTCCAGTACTTCACATGTTCAGCTTTTATTTCCATCTTGTATCTCTTACACTATTTATAGATTTTGTCAATTTAATGAAACTGCTGTTAGTGCTTGTGCTTCGCTCCAATCCTGACTGGATAACAACATTTTCAGAGAACCTGGAGGACTTTTGCCCTACTCATTACGGTCCCGGAATAGAGGAGGATTTCACTCCAGAAATCCCAGAGGAGGTGCCTATCCTAGAGGAGAACTTGCCTGCCCATGCTTAGATTATTGTCTGCATTATTATTTTAGACTGAGACTGAGACTGGGATGTATTTATTTTTTATTTGTGACTTTGTGAGGTCATTTAGACCCAGGATTTGAGTTGGACTCATTGTGGATGGTTTTTATTAGAACTCTTTCAATTCTCATCGTGCCATTATTCTTATAGCTGTGATTGAGTATATTATAGACTTGTGATTTATTTATCATTGTCCTCCGTACGGAGTTGAGACTATTGACAGGATATACTATATTTGTGACCTAGACAGCGTTCTACCGCCGATGCTGCGGCGTAGGCTGGACGTACCCACGACTCATGCCCAAATTCCGGGTGCGGGTCGTGACATATATATGTTGATGTTGTGAGTTATAGATTATTTGTGGCTTATTGTACAGCGTTCTACGCTGACACTGCGACGTAGGCTGGGCGTACTCATGACTCATGCCCAAATCAAGGGTGCGGGTCGTGATAGGTACTGCTCAAGAACCACAGTCCTGGTTATTCATACGTGCGGTGTATGAGTAACACTATACAAGGAAAACAAGAATAGCGGGGTATGATCACATATCTACACTAAATACTTCCCGCCCCCGACTGGTATAATGGATCCAACCATGGCACGCTTTGACATGGGATTCCACAAGAAGGGTGTTGATCTTCTCATGAATCAGTGTCCATACATGTACAAGAACAATGGGGCTCGCATAAGAAATATGCCAAGAACTACCAGGAATAATATCTCATGACGGGATCCAGAAAATACCAATCAATGTAACCACGTATCAAGAAATCAAGAATATCTACACTAGATACAAGAAATATAGAGGATATCATAAACAAAAAACTGTCAGAGAATGTACTTGCCAGAAATTTGAGATGAAGTGTCAACCCATATCTGGATCAGTGCCTCGAAGACCAAAATATGGAATATTGTATCAACACATGGTTTTGGAATGAATACAAGTTAAACTAATCCAAATCTAGGTCATTAGGCCAATTCTAAGTCAAAATAGTCAAACTAGCTATTTCTAGGTTGTATGAGTCCATCTCTAATATATTGGGTCCATACGCTATGTGTCACTACCACATTTTAATGAAAATAATATTTTGGTCATTTTATAATTAATTAAGTATTGTGCATGTTGTAAATTTATTTATTGTATTATTTATTTATTATTAGATGTTACTTTATTATTTTGGACTTGTGTTAGTGGACCTAACTAGTTTAGATTAGATCCATGGACCAATATTTATTCTAGTTAGAATTGAGCCCAATAATAAGCCCAATCATTAGGAGGATGATTAATTAAGTCAAACCAATTAGACTAGAACCTTTCCTCCTTAATTATTTTCTTCATGAGAGGCCCCAAGGGGTATTTTAGACTTTATATAGTAGCTTGAGGAAGGAGGAAGGGGCCGACCATATTTAAAAATGGGGGGAAATTTCTCTCTCTTTATTTTTCATATTAAATCTAGATCTAGAATTTTCTCTTCCAAATTTCTTCATTCCTACATCAATTCTACCCAAATTTCTTTCCAATTACTTCCCAAATCATCATTGGAGGCTATTGAAGCAAGGATCTACAAGGAGGAAGCAAGAATCTAAAAGGAGGAGAAAGGATCTACAAGTTAAAAGCTCTTTTCACTCAATTTGGAGGTTTCATTGGGAATCTATCTTCCAATAAACACAATTCAGTTTTCCCCCTCTAATTAGACTCTAAATCTGTATTTTAATTATTATGAACCACCCCATATGCTAAGGCTACTCATAGGAATTGGAATTAGGTTCATATGAGGCATATGGAGAAAGTTATGTGGTATTTTGTGTCAATTTTGGAGGAATTCCGAGATTGACACAACTTGTGTTTTTCAATAGGTCAATTAGACAAAATTGACATCTATTTGATTGTGTGTGGCTAGTGTCGTATCCATAATTGGATACATGTAGGCCGTATCCAGACAATTTAGAGATGCGGGTTGATTTGGGGGGTTTCTCCGAGACGGGGGTTTGAGCATGTCACATTTTGACACAGACACTTAGATGAGTAATTAGCTCTTCGTATTATTCATAATTATTATTTTAGACTTGCTCGTGTCCGTTGGAATACAATTGGTTGTGTGGTGGAGCCGTATCGCAATCGTATCATAGATCTAGTGTGATACGGGTGCGATGCACTTCACGTATGCGTTCTTTGCATTTAATTCATGTATAGATATTATAAATATAATTATTATGTGAGATATATGTATATTTATATGTTTGATCTATAATTCATATTGATGTGTTGGTGATCATGTGAGAGTAGAAGTTCATGTGCTTCTCTAATATGGTATATATATATATATATATATATATATATATATATATATATATATATATATATATATATATATATATATATATATATATATATATTGTTATATATATGTATATGGTAGAGGAGAGAAGAAACAATGAAAAAATAATGAGAAAACAATAAAAACAGTGAAGAAAAGCAACGATAAGCAGTGGAAGAAAAGCTGAGAGAAGCAGTTAAAAAGCAGCAGGAAGCAGCAGTAGAAGAAGCAGCAGAAGTAGCCGCAGAAAGCAGAAGCAGCAGCGGTAAGCAGCAGAAGCAGAAAGCAGCAGCAACAGCGGTAGTAAGCAGCGACAGCAGCAGTAAGCAGCGGTAGCAACAGTCAATAAGCAACGGCTTATTGAAAAGCCGATAAGCTGTAAGCTTTATATATATATATATATATATATATATATATATATATATATATATATATGAATTAATTAGTTTATAATTAATAAGCTATTAGTATATATATATATTGTAAATAAGTTAGTATATAATTATATATGAGATTATATATACTTAAGTATTAGTTAATATTAGTTAGCATTATTTCTAGATTACCTTGGAGCGCACCAAGGTAATGAGAGTGAGATATCTTGGGTACGGGTATTAAATATCAAGGAGATGTTAGTTTACAGTTAGAATATTATTGTTATAAGTTTTTAAATACATATTATTTTATAGTGAGGAATATGGGTAGTAATTATAAATTAGATATTGAAATATCTTGTGATACCAAGGTAATGTAAGGTATTGGGTTTTATTCAAGGTATTGTATTTGCATATCAAGATGGAGTGTAGGTACTGTGATACCGCTTTTGGTTCAAAGCCAAGGTATCCACTTAACATTAGTTTAGTTAGGAGTATTATATATTATTGTTAGTATATACATATTATGATATTTTTACATCTAATAAATTGCATATCTTATGATACGGTATCTTGTTGATTTCCTAGTATCCTAGTATAGCTAGTATGACCTAGTTACATAGTGTATGGACCCAATATCCTAGAGATGGACTCATACAATCTAGAAATAGTTAGTTTGACCAAGTTTGACCAGTTTGATCTAGAGTTGACCTAATTTGACTGTTTTAACTTAGAAATGACTTTATGACCTAGAAGTTGACTAGTTTAACTTATTTTTATTCTAAAACCTTGTATTGATATAATATTCCATGTGTTTAGGTCTTCGAGGTACCGTACCGGACATCTTTGATACTGTTTACCGAATTTTAGGCGAGTACATTCTCTGATAGTTTCTCATTTGTGATATCCTCTATGTCTCTTGTATTTATTGTAGATATCCTTGATTTCTTGACACGATGGTTACACGGATTGGTATATCCGGATTTCGTCATGAGATGTTATTCCTTAGTATTTATGGTGTATCTTGTGCAAGCCTTGTTTCTTGTTCTTCTTATACATGTACAAACATTGATTCTTGGGAAGACTAGCTACCTATCCAGAGAATCATGTGTCATAACGTACCATGGTTGGATCCACTATACCAGTCGAGGGTGGAGAGTATGTAGTGTAGATATGTGATCATACCCTCCTTGGGCAGTCTTGTTCCTTGTGAGTGTTGATCATACACCGCACGTATAATTAACTAGGCCATTATCCTTGTACAAGTTCCCAAGACGATCATATATTAAAGCTGTTACTCACTCACTTAGTATTAGTGCAAACCTCCTCACCCAAAATTAGGCCTACTTGGCTTAGATAGAGAGATTAGGGCTAATTTGAATCCAATTTAAAATAGAAAATTTTATTTTAGAAGATTTTATAATATTTAAATCACTTAGTGCACCTTACCGTTGCTTCGATAATCGGAGCAATACACTAGCCATTGTTTTCCTATAAATTTTACATCCTTGTCCTAGACGTGCCAGTCATCTATTCTGACCTTTGTGTAACTTATAATTATGCTCTCTTGTGCTACATTTTAGTCGCACAATATTCGTCGCAGACGTTTATATTTAATTCTAAATAAATACGACTTTATATCCATGTGCATTCCAATCGAAATTGGAGACGCAATCTTTACCCGTTTTGTGCAACCCAATTTATGATAATATTCTATTTTGAGCCCTCTATGTCCATGACACTTGTGTTCCACCTAAATTTAGTCCCATGTACTTCTAATTAATTCAAGAACACCTTTTGCATTAATTTTAATTAATTTAATCTAATTTCTATCTTTGTGTAATTTTCCAATTGTTGGGCACTTTAATGCAAAAGTGCATTGAGGTGTCCATACCATTGGACACAATACATAAAGAACCTATTTTTCTCTTCATACAAATTTTTTCTATAATTTTCGGAATGTGCCACGCACAACATCGCCCCCTCATTTAACCCTAGCCTTGCATTTTAAACAATGTAAATTATAGCCCTCCAAACATTCACATGTCAAACCAAGGCCCAACTACCTAGGTTAACACCCAACCATATATATATATATATATATATATATATATATATATATATATATATATATATATATATATATATATATATATATATAATTTCTCTTTTTTTTCTCATTCATTCACCAAACCCAAACCAACCCTAGCCGACCCCTCCCCTATTCCCTGTTCGTCTCCTTCTTTCCGCAGTTGGAGCTCCGGTCACCCCGACCTCCCTCTGGTGAGCCATCCCGCCGAAGCAGCCTCATCCCCACATCTTGCTTCGCCGCTCACGTGGCCGACCTCACCCTTTTCTTCTTCCTCCTCTCCTCATCACCTCCCCCGTCTCTCCTCTTACCGACTTCCTGCACCACACCACTAGCACCGCCACCATCACCTTCCCATCTCTCCACCACCACGATCGTCGACTCTTTCCTCCCAGCTCGACCTCCTCTTCACCGCCGTTCTCCCTCCAACTTCGTCTCCCCTCTTCCCCCGACCCGCTGAACGAACTCTCCGTCCTTGCCACGGCCGAACCACGGTAGAACCGCAACCCTTCACCTGACGACTGCCCCGCCGGGCCTGATCCCGAGCCGCTGTACCCTGCTGAACCTACGACTCCCCTCGGCCCGCCTGTGTCGAGCCGCTGCCAACCCGACCGTGCACCCCAGCGCCTCGCCGGAGCCGACTCACCTGAGATCCTCCACCTGAGCAACACCTGCATCCCGCACGACTGCACCACCACCATTCCCTGTCCTCTCCTTCCCTTCTTCGCCTGAGCACCGAACAGCCTCGTCGGAGCTTCGACCTGACTCCTCTTCTCTCCCCAACGACCTGCCCTCGACTCCTCTCCCCTCGCCGGACCTCCCTGACCGTCGGACCTCCTCCGGCAGACCCATTATTATTATCATCATCATCATCTCTAATCTTCATCATCATCATCATCTCTAATCATCATCATCATCACCCCATCATCACCATCATTATCATCATCATCATCATCATCTCCAATTATTATTATCATGATCATCATCTCCAATCATCATCATCACCCCATTATCACCATCATTATCATCATCATCACCCCATTATCATCATCATCATCTCATTATCATCATCACCCCATTATCATCATCATCTCATCATTATCATCATCACCATCATTATCATCTCATTATCACCTCATCATCTCACCATCATCATCATCTCATCATCTCACCATCATCATCTTATCATCTCACCATCATCATCATCTCACCATCATCATCTCATCATAACCTCAATCATCATCACCCTCGTCGTCATTGTCGTTATCGTCATCCCTGTGCGCGCACCTCGAGGTTCGAACCTGTCCCTCTCCTTTCATTTTATGTGTGCTAGTGTAAATAGCATAGGGTTTAACATATTGCTTCGAGACAGGTTCAGTTAGTTGACATCAGACCCTGAGTCGGTGAACCCAAACTAGTATACGTATGCGTACACATATGCATATATTGTTCAATTGGTATATATATATATATATATTGTATAATTAAGTAAATGCAAAATAATAACTATTACTACATATGTGTTTATTTGTTGTACGATCCTAGGACACTGTGGATTATCCCGTATTTACGTTTGACCAAGTGACCCTAAGAACTTGTGAGAATTGTCTGCCTTATGTATACTTACGTACTGGCTAGACACATGTGTTAGTTGACTGTCTAATTGATACAACATTTGAAGATGTAACACCCGTGTAATTAGACGCACAGTTGACCCTGTTAGTTGACCAGTGTCACCCCTAGTATACCCCTTGAGTCCAGTGTAATTAAGGTTGTGTGTGTGATAGTGTAATGGCTCATGTGTATTGTGTTATATTATATGTATATAGGACCTATTGGATTGTTCTGTGCGACTTTTGGACCAGGTTATTGGTACTACACAGCTTTCTTGCCAGGCAAGTATATCTTGCCACTATACTGTTATTTATATTCCATATATTGCATGCATCTTTATTTTGTCATTTAGTTCATATATTTTAAAACTACTATATAAACTGCGCGTCCAAGGAAACTTGGGTGCAAACGACGGTGTCATCGTGATCTATTTTTATTATGTATATGCATTTACCTTATTTATGAGAACGCCCCATATTCATGAAGCATTATTAGGTTTTATTGGCCGTGACACAGCTGTTACACGAGTGTGTCTCATGTAGGATACAAACTCGCATACTGGGTTGGCCTCCTGTACGTGTGGGCAGTACGTTAGGGATAACTACTGTTAGAAACTTTGCATGCTAGTAGACTTGGCAGTTATTAGAGGTATTATCATGTCATGGATGTGACATGCTTAGAGCATGGGGTGGGGAGAACAACAAGTAAGGCGTATGGGCTCCTTTGCACTTTCCTTTTATGTAACCCGCACGCTCCATCGGAGATGCGTGGTCGTGATGACCCCTATACTACCTAGCGGCCTCTGCCGTTCAAAAGACGACATGCTTTTTAAGCCCTTGAATCTCCAAGAGAATCATGCCAATCCCATTTTAGCCAGATAGCCCACGCGTTGGGAAAGTTATTCTCAAACTGCATTCACTTAGACGGTTAGGTGACCCCATTGGATGTTTATTTACAGTACTTTATTGGCATGCTTCTATGTATCTTGTTATGTCCCTCTGAGGACTGGTCCCTTTCCAGGTGTAGATGTTCATGAGTATTCGTAGGAGCGCAGATCCAGACTGGTTACTTATGTTTCGAGGAGGTCTTCTCTCTGAGTCTCAGTGATTGTTAGTTGTTGTATTTATATTGTGTTTGCTTTTATATTCTAGTTCGGCAATGAATTTGTTTACATCCGACTATTATCCCTTGATACTTCATATTGGGTTTTAGTTACATAGTTATTGGTTATTTATTTCTATTTGATTTCTGTGGATGAGATTTAGATTATGCCTGTGACTTGAGATAGTTTATACCACTTGTGAATGGTTATTCATATTACAGCGTACGCATGTATTTTGGTTTCCATATATTGGAGTTGCCATATCCATGCGGCTGGCATGCTTACGTGTCCTAGTCCTACGTATTTTAGGACTGTGGCATGACATATTTTTAGTGGTGGCCCATGCAGGTCGAGAGCATATTGTCTCGGTTACGTTACTGTACCGAGCAAGCCTATAAATATGATTATAGTATAGGATGTCATCCACATTTGACTATGACTCACCTTCCTTCCAATATGTTCTATAACTGCATCATGCTTGATTCATGTCCTTCCCTAATAGTTCCTTGAGTATAGCCTCTCCTAGACTATAGGAATCCCTGTTGTTAGGATGATAATTAGGGTAATATTTTTACTAAGAATACAACTAGAATTTTAATACATCACTAAGTTTAGAATACCTAATGAACCCTATCCCTTACCCGCAGATTAATCGAACCTTATCCCTTGATATATTTATGAAGGACTTGAGAGTAGTATAGACACTACTAGAGTTAGTTAGAAATTTGACCATAGTGTTTGACCCTAGTATTGAGGAACCAATAGAAATCCAAGGTTGAATATTAGGACTAGACCTAACTTTTAAAGTGAGATAGTATTAGAGAACTACAAAATTAGATTCTTGTCTTGAGATTAGCAGACTATACCTTAGGAAGCCAAGAGGAAAGAATATAACACTTCCCTTGATCATACTTCGAACATAAATATTAGCATACCAGATTTCCTTAGCGAACCATGATCTTATCATGAGTATCCCTATTTAATTTCACACCTTGTTCCTCTGAAACCTTAGCGCACGCTATTTGTGCGACGACTAATTATATATTTTTTCCTTTTCTTTATCTTTTAATTCTTGCCACCTAACCCTCCTGATTGTAGGCCAAATGAATTATTTATGCTAGGATATATAGTTTGCTAGGATTATAGTTGTAATCTTGAATTTGAAATTATGTGCTTAGTAGAACTTGATAGTTGAGTATTCCTTTAGATTATAATTTTATGGTTATCCTTTTGTTTAAATCATGTGATTTGTACCCCCACCTCGATACGAGTTATATCCCCTTCCCCTTGAAGGCCAGTAACTTTTTCTATTCTAACTATTGACACGTGTTCTATAAGCACTATGATTAAGACTTAAGATGACCATTACCTATATAATGTAATAGATATACCCCAATAAGAGTTTATACTTTATTTATAAGGACAATATTATCTTGTAGAAACCCCTAAATGCAGTCATAGTATTAGTTAATTATTTTAAGTTGGGTAGTATGCCTCACAACCTAGTATCACATAGTTCTTTTAACCTATTATTGAAGTATAACTGAATGACATTAACTATATACTGGCATAAGACGATAGTGTTTATTCAGACTGTAGAACTTAGAGGCCCATACCCCTATTTGGTCCACTAGCGACTTAGACAAGGAGTTAGTATGAGAACTGTAGAGGCACAATACCAGATGTGCCTCACCTTCTTGGTAAACTTGAATTATTGTGTACCTTCTCTCATCATAATCCAGCGTACTTATATTTCTGTACTACCTTGACTTATGCTGCTATTTTATAGCCTAGTTTTGCAAGCTTATTCTTTTATCGAGCTTGATCATGATATATGTATTATTGGGGACGCCTACTAATACATTGTCTAATCAGAATCAGTGCATTAAGGTCTAGCTAACCTTAGTGCGCTTGGTTCACTCTTCGCATGACTACTTTACGTGGATTGAGATATAAAGTTGACTAGTAGAAGAATATACTTGCCCTCCAGATATGTCAGAGCATATCATATCAAGTACATAACTGTACTGATGTGAGCATGCGAATAGGAATTTACCAAAATATGATTTCAATCCACAACTGCCTTAACAACTCCCTTTTGAATTCTTTAAACGCCTTAATCCCTATACTTGTATTCTATCACCTCCCCTTTGAATTCTTTATTATTGTTTTCCGTCTTCCCTTATTTTGGAAAGACGAAACCTCATGCTTGGTAGAAGTTTGATACACAGAGAGTACTAGATATACCCTATAGGCCAACCGCATTATTTGATGACTATCTTTGGTAACTAAGGCCATATCATATACGATATATTTGGTGTTAAAACTTTTGAGGATTGAATAACATGATTAAATAATTGAGGAATAGTTTTCTTAAATGTATAGCCTTATGTGATAGATGGGTAAATTCTAAGTTGGGTAGAAGTTACATTGTTAACTTGAGGTGAATTCCTTTTAGATTGTGACCAAGTAAGATTAGATAGAGAGAAATCATGCCTTATTTTAATTTCGAGGACGAAATTGTTTTAAGTTGGGTAGATTGTAAACTCCCTCACCCAAAATTAGGCCTACTTGGCTTAGATAGAGAGATTAGGGCTAATTTGAATCCAATTTAAAATAGAACATTTTATTTTAGACGATTTTATAATATTTAAATCACTTAGTGCACCTTACCGTTGCTTCGATAATCGGAGCACTACACTAGCCATTGCCTTCCTACAAATTTTACATCCTTGTCCTAGACGTTCCAGTCATCCATTCTGACCTTTGTGTAACTTATAATTATGCTCTCTTATGCTACATTTTAGTCCCACAATATTCATCGCAGATGTTTATATTTAATTCTAAATAAATACGACTTTATATCCTTGTACGTTCCAATCAAAATTGGAGACACAATCTTGACCCATTTCGTGCAACCCAATTTATGATAATATTCTATTCTGAGCCCTCTATGTCCACGATACTTGTGTCCCACATAATTTTAGCCCCATGTACTTCTAATTAATTCAAGAACACCATTTGCATTAATTTTAATTAATTTAATCCAATTTCCATCTTTGTGTAATTTTCCAATTGTTGGGCACTTTTATGCAAAAGTGTATTGAGGTGTCCACACCATTGGACATAATACATGAAGAACCTATTTTCCCATAATTTTTGGAATGTGCAACGCACAACATCGCCCCCTCATTTAACCCTAACCTTGCATTTTAAACAATATAAATTATAGCCCTCCAAACATCCCCATGTCAAGCCAAGGCCCAACTACCTAGGTTAACACCTAACCCTATTTCTACATACATACATACATATATATATATATATATATATATATATATATATATATATATATATATATATATATATATATATATATATATAATTTTCTCTTTTTTTTCCTCATTCATTCACCAAACCCAAATCAACCCTAGCCGACCCCTCCCCTATTCCCTGTTCATCTCCTTCCTCCCGCAGCCGGAGCTCCGGTCACCCCGACCTCCCTCCGGTGAGCCACCCCGCCGGAGCAGCCTCGTCCCCACGTCTTCCTCCGCCGCTCACGTGGCTGACCTCACCCTCTTCTTCTTCCTCTTCTCTTTATCACCTTCCTCGTCTCTCCTTTTCCCAACCTCCTGCACCACACCACCAACACCGCCACCATCTCCTCCCCTTCTCTCCACTACCATGACCGTCGACTTTTTCCTCCCCGCTCGACCTCCTCTTCACCGCCGTTCTCCTCCCAACTTCGTCTCCCCTCTTCCCCCGACCCGCTGAATGAACTCCCCGTCCTTGCCATGACCGGACCACGGTAGCACCGCAGCCCTTCACCTCACGACTGCCCCACCGGGCCTGATCCCGAGCCGCTGCACCCTGCTGAACCCACGACTCCCCTCGGCCTGCCTGCATCGAACCGCTGCCAACCCGACCGTGCACCCCAGCGCCACGCCGGAGCCGACTCGCCTGAGATCCTCCGCCTGAGTAACACCTGCATCCCGCACGACTGCACCACCACCATTCCCTGTCCTCTCCTTCCCTCCTTCGCCTGAGCACCGAGCAGCCTCGCCAGACCTTCGACCCGACTCCTCTTCTCTCCTCCATGACCTGCCCTCGACTCCTCTCCCCTCGCCGGACCTCCCTGACCGCCGGGCCTCCTCCGGTAGACCCCATCATCATCATCATCACCATCATCATCATTATCTCCAATCATCATCATCATCATCATCATCTCCAATCATCATCATCATCATCACCCCATCATCACCATCATTATTATCATCATCATCATCATCTCCAATCATCATCATCTTCATCATCATCATCATCATCTCTAATCATCATCATCATCATCACCCCATCATCATCAGCATTATCATCATCATCACTCCATCATCATCATCATTATCATCTCATCATCATCATCATTACCCCATCATCATCATCATCTCATCATCATCATCACCCCATCATCACCATCATCCCCATCATCATCATCATCATCATCATCATCATCATTATCTCATCATTACCTCATTATCTCACCATCATCATCATTATCTCATCATCATCTCATTATCTCACCATCATCATCTCATCATCTCACCATCATCATCTCACCATCATTATCTCATCATAACCTCAATCATCATCACCCTAGTCGTTATCGTCGTCCCTGTGTGCGCACCCCGAGGTTCGAACCTGTCCCTCCCCTTTTATTTTATGTGTGCTAGTGTAAATAGCGTAGGGTTTAACATATTGCTTCGAGACAGGTTCAGTCAGTTAACATCAGACACTGAGTCGGTGAACCCAAACTCGTATTCGTATGCGTATGCGTATATTGTTCAATTGGTATATATATATGTATTATATAATTAAGTAAATGCTAAATAATAACTATGACTACATATGTGTTTATTTGTTGTACGACCCTAGGACACTGTGGATTATCCCGTATTTACGTTTGACCAAGTGACCCTAAGAACTTGTGAGAATTGTCTGCCTTATGTATATTGACGTACTGGCTAGACACATGTATTAGTTGACTGTCTGAATGATACAACATTTGAAGACGTAACACCCGTGTAATTAGACACACAGTTGACCCTGTTAGTTGACCAGTGCCACCCCTAGTGTACCCCCTGAGTCCAGTGTAATTAAGGTTGTGTGTGTGAAAGTGTAATGGCTAATGTGTATTGTGTTATATTATATGTATATAGGACCTATTGGATTGTTCTGCGCGACTTCTGGAGCAGGTTATTGGTACTACGCAGCTTTCTTGCCAGGCAAGTATACCTTGTTATTGTACTGTTATTCATATTCCATATATTGCATGCATCTTTATTCTGTCATTTAGTTCATATATTTTAAAACTGCTATATAAACTGCGCGTCCAAGGAAACTTGGGTGCAAACGACGATGTCGTCGTGATATATTTTTATTATGTATATGCATTGACCTTGTTTATGAGACCGCCCCATATTCATGAAGCATCATTAGGTTTCATTGGCCGTGACACAGCTGTTACACGAGTGTAAGTCTTATGTAGGACACGAACTCGCGTATTGGGTTGGCCTCCTGTACGTGTCGGCTGTGCGTTAGGGATAACTGCTGTTAGAAACTTTGTATGCTAGTAGACTTGGCAGTTATTAGAGGTATTATCGTGTCATGGATGTGACATGCTTAGAGCATGGGGTGGGGAGAATAACAAGTAAGGCGTGTGGGCTCCTTTGTACTTTCCTTTTATGTAACCCGTACGCTCCGTCGGAGATGCGTGGTCGCGATGACCCCTATACTACCTGGCGGCCTCTGTCGTTCAAAGGACGACATGCTTTTTAGGCCCCTGAATCTCCAAGAGAATTATGCCAATCCTATTTTAGCCAGATAGCCCATGCGTTAGAAAAGTTGTTCTCAAACTGCATTCACTTAGACGATTAGGTGACCCCATTGGATGTTTATTTACAGTACTTTATTGGCATGCTTCTATGTATCTTGTTATGTCCCTCTGAGGACCTGGTCCCTTTCTAAGTGTAGATTTTCATGAGTATTCGCAGGAGCGCAGATCCTGACTGGTTACTTATGTTTCGAGGAGGTCTTCTCTCCGAGTCTCAGTGATTGTTAGTTGTTGTACTTATATTGTGTTTGTTTTTATATTCTAGTTTGGTAGTGGATTTGTTTTCATCCGACTATTATCCCTTGATACTTCATATTGGGTTTTAGTTACATAGTTATTGGTTATTTATTTCTATTTGATTTCTGTGGATAAGATTTAGATTATGCCTGTGACTTGAGATAGTTTATACCAATTGTGAATGGTTATTCATATTACAGCGTACGCATGTGTTTTGGTTTCCATATATTAGAGTTGCCATATCCATGCAGCTGGCATTCTTACGTGTCCTAGTCCTACATATTTTGGGACTGTGGCGTGACAATTAGTATTTTTTGTTTATTCCTATGATGCTCATTATTGTATTTATTTTTAGTATTTCTTTATTTTATATCTCTTGTACCTATATATTGCATCTTGTATATTCGTTCTATTTACTGTTACATAGTTTATATCATTTATTAGAACTGCTGTTAGAGATGTACTTTGCTACTTTTCTGACTGGATATTTTTTTCCAGATGACACTGAGGAGTGGTACCCCACTCATTACGGGCCTCAGGATGTTATAGGCTTAGAGCCAGAAAACTTAGCTCAGGAGGGTCTCATCCCGACTGAGACAGATGACCCAGACTCGTAGCATAGTAGTTAGATCTTTTGTACTGGATTTTCTCTAGTATATTGTTATTAGTATTTCTCTGACTCATTGGATATTATTGTCTCATGAGTTGTATTATGACTCTTCTATTCTTTTATCATATTCGTGCTTTATTCCATCTATAGATCTGTGATTGAGTATATTTATATTATATTGGTGGCATTGTTATGTCTTGATTATTAGATAGATAGTTTACCCAAATAGTATTCTACCGCTGATGCTGTGGCATAGGCTGGGCGTTGTTCACTACTCGTGCCCCTATATCAGGTGTGGGTCATGACACATTTTTAGTAGTGGCCCATGCAGGTCTTCGATGTCGCAATTAGTGTGATTCATAGTAGTACTCTTATTTTAGTGCTATTACGAGCCTGTTCCAGGATATATGATGTAGGCTATAAGCTGAGAATACTCAATCACATCTAGGAAAAACTCTTTTGATTCATTTCAACTGTTCTTCCTTGATATTGATATTTGATCTTTAACTATTCTTCCTTGAATGCATTACATCATATGCCATATTGATTCTTTCCTTTTACTTTGCCTCAGGAAGCCGCCTAAGTCTAGATCATAACTGAGGAAAGCATTTTCTGAGAGATCTGCGACTTCCCGAGGGCCTGTACCAGTCACTTCTCTAGTGATTGGTGTATCAATTACGTTTGGGGGTCCACCTCCAGCTCAGAGGACTGTTTTGGCTGTATCTGAGGGACTTCCACCTTCACCTTCCGTGCCAACAAATGCGACTCAGGTGTTCGCATTATTTTACGAGATGATGGAGGCTTAGAGGGCCCAGTCCGAGGCACACCAGAGGCAGACCAACATTTTGCGATAGGGTATTGAGAGTGCTCATTAGCTTTCCCTTGCTGTAATAGAGAGAAGTTTTGGTCCAGCAGCAAGTTATTCCGTAGGTTGCCCAGCTTCGGCCGGGTAATATTCAGGACTTCAAGAAGCTGGAACTTCGGGTCTTCAAGGGGACTAAGGTCATCATCTACGCTGATGATTGGCTCGAGGATATTGAGCGTCTCATGAGGGTGTCCCGTCTTGCTGAGGATCTGAAGGTTGAGGCAGTAGGACTTCAGCTGTTCGACATCGCCCGTACTTGGTTCAGGAATGAGCCACTTCTTGCTGATGCAGGGCAGTCTTGGGAGGTGTTCAAGGACCTCTTCAAGAAGAAGTTCTTTGCTCGGGAGGACATATTAAACTTGGGGAGGCAGTTTGAGGGCCTTACTCAGGAAAGCATGTCCCTGGAGGAGTATGCCGCAGAGTTTGGTAGGCTGAGCCAATTTGCGGAGTACTTGGTGAGGGAGCCGGAGGTTCGAGCTATTCGTTTCTGCGAGGGTCTGAACTAGGAAGTGAAGATCCTCATTCCGTCTTTCTATGAGACCTATTCGGAGATACTTGCGGAGGCACGCAAGGTTGAGCGGGAGTTGGATTTGAAACCCAAGAGAGATCGCAATTCTTTTCTGAGGGCTAATAGTAGCATAGTGACTGCTAAGCGTTCTCATTTCTAGTCCAGTCCTTTTCAGTAGCCACAGCAGCACCAGACTCTAGCTAGGACGATGTTTCACCAGGCACTATAATAGCAGAGACAGTCACAACAAGCTTTTTGCCACTTATGCAAGAAGTCCGGTCACATCTGGGAAGTTTGCAAGAAAAGGTTGGGAGTTTGTTTATATTGTGGTACCAGGGGGCATTAGCTAAGAGAGTCTCCTTTCAATCCTCGTCGTGACGTTCAGGGAGCAGCTCTAGCTCAGAGGACACATGCGAGGCCACCTGCAGTACAACTGAGGGGACTACTGCTTCTGACCCAACAACAGCGTTATGTCCAGCACAAGCATCAGGGAGGTGCACATCAGGGATGAGCGTTTGCTATGATAATCGAGGAGGTTTTCACGACCCGCACCCGGATATTCGGGCACGAGTACGTGGGTACGTCCAGTCTACGCCACAATATCGATGGTAGAATGCTGTCTGTGTCAACTCTAACTAACTAACATCTCAATAATGTATATATGGTACATGTAAATCATCTCAACTCCAAAAGGAGGAACAATATGGTATCTCACAAATATAACTATACTCAATCACAATACAAACTAAGAAAGATAGAGCATGGATGGAATAACGGAGAAAAGAATGAAGATATAAACCACAAGTCTAAAATAATATACATGTCATGAATCTCAATAAAAGTCTAATACAAATCCACCAAATAAACTAAACCTCCTCAGGCTCTGGAACTAAGTCCTCCTGGTCTATAGGAGTATTCTCTAATGGTAAACCCTCCAGCGGCCCGTAGAATGTAGGACACTGATCTATGAGCCAATCATCTGAAAAAATATATCCAGTCAGGATTAGAGCGAAGTACATACCTCTGAAAGCAGTTTCAAATACATAATCGAGCATATAAAATAGATAATAGAAAAAATACAAGATAACTAAACAACAGAATAAAATGAACTAGAGTGAAAATATAATGTACTAGAAAGAGAACATGCAATAGAATATCTGCAATAAAAAGGAATAACTAAAATCTAACAAATGTGCCTTGGAATACATGTTTATTATGTAATCGGTTTAGGTTGAACACGAATACAATAAGGTAACTCGATTACAAGTGTGGTATATAATCGACATGTACACGAATACACTGGGGCTTTGATCACATAATTAACCCCTACTCCCCCATCCCTAACTAATACTAATGGATCCAATCACGACACGTTACGAACACAAATATGGGCACACTGAACATGAGCAGTGTGTATACACGAATATAAGCACACAAAACACGAGCAGTATGTGAACACAAAATATAATAAATTAATACCCGATACACATGATAAAATACATATGAAGGAGTACCCGCTGAACACGGTAGGGTATAACATCTTCTAACAGGATCCATGTAGTACCAGTCCGTGAAACCACTGTGTCAGAATCAAGTATACAGTTCTAGAACATGAGATATATACACTATTATGAAATAAAAACTAACAAAGAAATGTACTCGCCTGAGGTCATGAGCAAGGTGTGTCTCTCGATGCCCAAGCCGGTGTCACACAGACCTATATATGGTATATTACATCAATACAATATTTTGGAATAAAAATAAGTTAAACTAGTTTAATTCTAGGTCATAAAGTCATTTCTAAGTCAAAACAGTCAAACTAGGTCAACTCTAGGTCAAACTAGTCAAACTTGATCAAACTAGCTATTTCTAGGTTGTATGAGTCTATCTCTAGGATATTAGGTCCATACACTATGTAACTAGGCCATACTAGCTATGCTAAGATATTAGGATACCAACAAGAACTGTATCATAAGTTACGCAAGTTATTAGATATGAAAATACTAATATATATATATATATATATATATATATATATATATATATATATATATATATATATATATATATATATAGTACTCTTAGCTAACTAATGCAAAGTGGATACCTTGGCTTTGAACCAATGCGGTATCACACCACCTACACACCCATCTTGATACTCAAACCCAATACCTTGGCATTACCTTGATATCACAAGGTAATTCAAATTCTAATATGCAATTAACTACCCATACACATAACTATATACTATCATGCATAAAATTATATAATACTCTACTAACTACCTACTAACATACCAATACATATATATATATATATATACATATAACTAACTAGTTAATAATATATATATATATATATATATATATATATATATATATATATATATATATATATATATATATATATAACTACTAGTCTAACAATATGTATACATAACTAACTAGATAACAATATAACTAACTAACTAAACTATCAATAAAACTAACTAACCCTTGCTACTGTTGTGCATCCCCCTAGTTGCTGCCCTTGTTCTATACATGCTGTTGCTCCTCTTGCTGTTGCTGCTTGCTATGGTTGCAGCTACAGCTGCTGCCCATGCAGCAGTTGCTATTGTAGTTGTTGTTCTTGCTGTTAATGTTGCTGGATGTTGCTGCTCTTGATGTTGCTGCTGCAGCTGTTGCTCTTTCATTTGCTGCTGTAGTTGCTCCATGCTGAAAACTACTACATCTGCTGTAGTTGCTGCTCTTGCTGTGGCTTGCTGCTGCAACCTC
This sequence comes from Iris macrosiphon, assembly GCA_036927795.1. Taxonomy (NCBI): domain Eukaryota; kingdom Viridiplantae; phylum Streptophyta; class Magnoliopsida; order Asparagales; family Iridaceae; genus Iris; species Iris macrosiphon. The sequence goes on from JAYESA010000003.1 coordinate 39,200,851, forward strand.
TTATTGTTGCTGCAGTTGTATTTGCACACTGCTACCCGACCCCCTCTCACTGCACACACTATACCTTACAGCCACTTACTCACACTTAGACACAAACATATATGTAAATATGAATCTATACACACACATATATGAATATATATCACTATACATACATATATACATATATGTAACTCTATATATATCTATAACTACATACACACACACACACACACACACACACACACACATATATATATATATATATATATATATATATATATATATATATATATATATATATATATATATATAATTACTAAGTATATACATAATAATAACCACACTCGTAATGCATATGAACCCCCTATCTCTCATGACCACCAACACCTCAAATGAAACATAAACATATCCATAAATATACATATACATATATATCATATAACCATTATAATTATACCATTCTAATAGCTATTACTATGGCTAATTGAATTTAAATACAATAAAATAAACACGTGGAGGGCACCGCAACCGTATCACACTCATTCTATGATACGCTTGCGATACAGGTCTACCACGCAACCAAACTTATCCCGAAGGACACGAGCAAGTCTTAAATCATAATTATGAACAACACGAAGAACTAGTTACTCAACTACGTGCCTGTATCAAAATGTGACATGCTCAAACCCCTAGTGTCGGAAGAAAACCTCCAAATCAACCCGTATTGCCAAATTGTCAGGATACGACCTACACGTATCCAATTGTGGACACGATACTAGTCACACACAAATAAATACATGTCAATTTGGTCTAATTGATCTATTGACAAGCACAAGATGTGCCAATCTTGGAATTCTTCCAAAATTGACACAAAATACTATATAACTTTCTCCATAGGCCTCATATGAACCTAATTCCAATTCCAATGGGTAGCCTTAGCATATGGGGTGGTTCCTTATAATTAAATTACAAATTTAGAGTCTAATTAGAGAGAAAAAACTAAATTGTACCTATTGGGAGATGGATTTCCAATAAAATTCCAAATTGAGTGGAAAAAGCCTCCAACTTGTAGATCCTTGCTCCTCTTTGTAGATCCTTATTCTAATAGCCTCCAATGAAGAATAGGAAAGAAATTAGGAAGAAATTTGAGTAGGAATTGGTATGGAAATGAAGAAATTAGAAGAGGGAAAAATCTAGATCTAGATTTGGAATGACAAATGAGAGGAGAGAGAGTCTCTCTCGACCCCTATGGTGGCCAGCCCTTGCCCCTCCTCCAAGCTACTATAAAAATTCTAAAATACCCCTTGGGGCTTGTCATGAAAAAATAATTAAGGAGGGAAGGTTCTAGTCTTATTGGTTTCACTAATTAATTCATCCTCCTAATGAATGGGCTTACTATTGGGCTCAATTCTAACTAGAATTAAATGTTGGTCCATGGATCTAAACTAAACTAGTTAGGTCCACTAACATAATTCCAAAATAAAATCTAACATCTAACAATAAATAAATAATATAATAAATAATATTTACAATATGCACCATATTTAATATAATAATCCTAAAATAAATATACGCATATCCAATTACCAAACTACCCTTAGTTGGAAAAGTGAGGGTGATAATCCTACCCACCTTAAAAAAAATCGTCCTCGAAATTAAGGAAAAAACTAACTACCAAAAGCAATCAATACAAGCAAGAAATAATTATACCTCACGGCTCAAACAGATAAGGATATCGCTCGCGCATCTCGGCCTCTCGCTCCCAGGTACTCTCTCCTGGCGAGTGATGCCTCTACGCGACACGCACCAAAGAAATCGTTTGGTTCCTCAGCACCTTATCTCTCTGATCCAGAATCTCAATTGGCTGCTCTGGATAGCCAAGAGTAGGGCCCACCTCTTATCTCTCTGATCCAGAATCTCAATTGGCTGCCACGTACCGTCTCATCTGCGACACATGGAACACGTTGTGCACTCCTTCTAATACAGGTGGCAAGTCTAGTCTGTAAGAAACTGCACCGACCCTCTCGAGAATATTGAAAGGTCCGATGAATCACGGACTAAACTTTTTGCCTCCACCTAAACTAATCGTGCCACATGTCGGAGAAATTCTCAAGAAAACCAGACCGCCAACCTAGAAAAAAATACAACCTTAACACTCTAACAAAAATAAACAATCACAAGCAATGCAGAACATAATCTATATCTCAAACTCCAATGGTCTCCGTTGGATATCAGCCTAATTTTGCTATCTGTCCTGCGCCACCCGAAGTCTATCCCTGATGAGCTTCACCTTCTCAGCTGCATCCACTACCATTTATGGTCCCAATAAGGCTCTCGCACCAACATTATCCCATGATAACGGAGTATGGTATCTCCATCCATACAATGCCTCAAATGGTGACATCTCAATACTGGCCTGGTAGCTGTTGTTGTAAGAAAACTCTACCAAGTGAATATAATCCTCCCAAGAGCCTCCAAAATCTAAAACATAGGTGCGTAGCATGTCCTCGAGAGTCTGAATAGTCCTTTCTGACTGTCCGTCGGTCTGAGGGTGATATGCGGTACTGAACTTGAGCTGAGTGCCCAAGCTAGCCTACAAACTCCTCCAAAAGTGGGACGTAAAGCGACTATCCCGATCCGAGACTATGCTCACAGGAACTCCATGTAATCTGACTATCTGACGCACATACATCTCCGCGAGCTTCTCCGTAGACGTACCCACTTTGAATGACAGAAAGTGGGCTGATTTGGTCAACTTGTCTACGATGACCCAAATTACATCTTTATCTCCTGGAGAACGAGGAAGTCCTGAAACAAAATCCATCGTCATATGCTCCCATTTCCACTCTGGAATGGATAAAGGTTGAAGTAATCCACCTGACCTATGTCTCTCCGCCTTTACCTGCTGGCAAACCAAACATCTAGATACGAAGCTAACTATCTCCCGCTTCATACCATACCACTAAACATGCTCTTTTATGTCCCTATACATCTTGTTGGCACCTGGATGCATAGAGTACTGAGATCGATGTACCTCCTGAAGAATCTCCTCGTGCAATGCTCCAATCGTCACACACAATCTGGTACCGTGTCACAATGATCCATCATCTGCAATACTGAAGTCCTCCGCCAACCTTTTCTGGACCTATGCTCTGATGCTCCTCAGAGACTCATCCTCGAACTATGTGGCTCTGATCCGGTCCATCAACTCTGATTGTACCTGAAGTCCCCACATCTGTGCTGCAACTCCAGGAACTAATACCTCAATGCCCAAGCTATCAAGATCGGCCAATAAATATCTGTCCCTCATTAAGTATGTAGCCACTGGATACCTTCTCAAGGCATCCGCAACTACGTTGGCCTTCCCTGGATGGTACTGTAAATAAATGTCGAAGTCCTTCATCAACTCCAACCACCGTCGCTGTCTCATATTGAGCTCTTTTTGTGTAAACACATACTTTAAGCACTTGTGATCTGTAAGGATTTCTACCCGCTCTCCATACAAGTAGTGCTTCCACAATTTAAGAGCAAAAATAACTGCTGCCAACTCCAAGTCATGGATAGGGTAATTTTTCTCATACGAGCGTAATTGCTTGGAAGCATAGGCAATCACCTTCCCGTTATATTGTAACACACAACCCAAACCCTTGCCCGATGCATCACTGTATATAGAAAATCCTCCTGTCCCTGATGGTAATATCAAAATTGGAGCTGTATTCAACCGCTTCTTTAGCTCCTCAAAAGCAGATTGACAATCCTCAGTCCAAACGAACTCCACGTCCTTCCTGGTTAGTCTAGTCATCGGCTTCGCAATCCTGGAAAAATCCTGAACAAATCTTCGATAATAGCCTGCCAGTCCAAGGAAACTCCTGATCTTCGCCACTGAACTCGAGGTAGACCATGACTCAACTACTAAAATCTTCTTCGGGCTACTGAGATTTTGTCTCCTGTAATCACATGTCCGAGGAATTCAACCTTATCAAGAAAGAACTCATACTTTAAAAGCTTGCCATATAGCTTCTCCTTCCTGAGGGTCTCCAGAACTATCCTCAGGTGTTTCTCATGCTCTTCCAGGGTCATTGAATAAATCAATATATCATCAATAAAGACTACCATAAATTGATCCAAGTACTGATGAAATACCTTATTCATCAGGCTCATAAATACCGCCGGGGCATTGGTCAACCCAAACGACATCACCAAGAACTCAAAATGCCCATACCGAGTCCTAAAAGATGACTTTGGAATGTCTTCCTTCTTCACTTTTACCTGGTGGTACCCGGACCTCAAGTCTATCTTTGAGAATACCTTTGCTCTGCTCAACTGATCAAACAAATCGTCAATCCGCGACAACGGGTATTTGTTCTTGATAGTGAGGTTGTTGAGTGTCTTGTAGTCGATACACATGCGTACCAACCCATCCTTCTTCGGTATAAATAATATCGGAGCACCCCATGGTGATGAACTGGAGCGGATGGAGCCCTTGTCCTGTAACTTATCCACCCGCTTCTTCAACTCCGCTAGTTTGCTGTTGTTCACTCTATAGACATGCTGTGATATTGGCTCTGCGTCTGGCACCAAATCTATAGAGAACTCCATATCTCTGTCCGGTGGCAACCTCGGCAACTCCTCCATAAAGATGTCCATATACTCAGCAATTAATGGATGTGGCGGCTCCTACTCTTTTACCAAAGCTCTACAGAAGTCTCCTTCGCTCTGCTCTGCTACTCCTCTGACGAACTCAAACTCTGGCTCTCCTGGCGCCTGAAATAAAACTCTGCCTCCTCGACAATCGATACTAGCATGATGTCTACTCAACCAATCTATCCTGAGTACTATATCATAGCTCGGAAGTGGCATTACGAGTAAACATACGCTCAACTCTCGGCCTCCCAAAGAAACTCTTCGGTCCTTGCAAACATCACTGACTAGGATAACGCCACCCCCGGTCGTGATCTTGCAAGTCCTCACCAACGGTTCAGACTCAAGACGATATTTCAGAGCAAAAGATATTAATACAAAACTATGTGAAGCACCAAAATCAAATAAAGCATGAGCTGAAAAAGAAATAAGATAGACTGAACCTGAGATAACATCACCGACTGGCTTCTCCTCCTCGACAGTCAAGGCAAAAGCTCACCCCTTTCGCTGGGCACCTCTCTGCTATTGCTGGTGCTGAGTGAACTTTTGTTGTTGTGGTGGTAGAGGAGGTCCTTTCTACTGTCCCGCTGGTGGTCTCGTGGGTGCTCTCTGTGCTTGAGGTTCGCTCTGAGCTAGATGAGCTGGAACTTTAGGACAAGCCCTCAATTGATGGTCTCCTTATCCGCATAATAAGTACTAGCCCAATCTTATCCTGCATGCATCTCATCCATGTCCCTGCTTCTTATAAAAAGTGCAAGGAATAGCTGCCCTCTGGATTTGGTGCATCTACTGTACTGACGCTCTAGCTGGTCCATGATATTGTTGCCTCGGATGTTGGAAATGCCTCTGGTGCTGTTGCTGAAAATGATGCCGCTTTATTAGACCCATGTTGGTATTTGATCCTCCTATGTCCCTCGGTCTCTTAGAGCCAAGCTCTAGATCATCCTCTGCCCGCTGTACCTGTCTCAGAATCTCCTCGAAAGTAGCGGTAGGATCTCCATTCGTGTGCGATTTGACTTCCCTGTTCAGGCCCTTCATAAACTTTATGGCTCTTCCTACCCCTCCACAATGCGGCATAATCTGCAACTCCACCGCATACTCTTCCACTGTCATACCTTCCTGAATAAGTTACTAGAACTGGCGCTCTAGAGATGTTAGAGCCACATTTGAAAAGAACTTTTCCTTGAAGCGTTCTTTGAAAGCTTCCTAAGTAACTCCTGGTGCTAAGATCCTGGGGTCCGTCCTAAACCAAGTCAACACAACATCGAGCATCATGCTCCCCGCGGCCTCTATCTGCAACCTCTCTGGAATCTGCTCCAGCCATAGGTTCTGCTCAATGTCTTCTATCCAATCATCAGCATAAATGATCCCTTCAGTGCCTTTAAAGTCCTTCAGCCCCATCCTCTTGAAGTCTATGATAGTCCCCGGCCTCGGCTGCTGTGGTATAAATTGAGGTGGTGCCCTCTGTGGCTGGACTAAGGCGACTCTCTCAACTGCTGCGAGTGTCACGATCCACACCCGATATAGGGGCACGAGTGCATGGGTACGTCTAGCCTACGCCACAGCATTGGCGGTAGAACGCTGTCTAGGTCACAATACTCTATCTAATCAATCTCACACGAATATCCAACTCCATAAGGAGACGCAGATATCACAATATAATATGGAATACTCAATCACAGAAACTAGAGCACGATAAGATCTCAAGAAAAATAACGAAATACAACACAAGTCTAAACAACAGAAATAGTCTAACCTGCAATAATAACATCCAAATCTCCAAGTGTGCCGGAAATAAGTCCTCTATGTCGTCTGAAAAAATATTTTCAGTCAGGATGGAGCAAAGTACAAGCACTAACAACAGTTCCATATATATTGACAAAAACTATAATACAGTATAAAGAAATACAAGATAGATATAAATACTGGCAATAAGAAATATTGGTGAAATAAAATACTAAAAATAGAAATACTAGAGCAGATGTCATCATCAATGGTATATTAGTAATGAACAAAAATACAGGTGCATGCTAGAACAATGAACTAGAATATAAGTAAATTCTAGAGCAATAACTAGAACATAGAGAAATACTAGATCAATAAACTAGAGATACATGTAGAAAATATCTAACTAAGTGTGTAAAACATCAGCATATCATGTGATCTGCTTGGGACTGATCAGGCTTGTTACATATGATTAGCTATGATTCATGTAAGGTCAGGCTAACCATCCGGATAGCTATGATGCGAGCAATAGTCAGGCTAATCACATGTAACAGGCTATGAGGCATGTAATGGTCAGGCTGCACCGATGTGAGGTGTGGGTGAGCTATGATTCATGTAGAGTTGGGTATGATCACATAATCTACTAATATTTCTCCGTCCCCAGCTAGCACGATGGATCCCAATCACGACTCCTCGTGACAGGTCTCAATGATGCCAACTAATGTATCTACAGTGTCAGAATCATGTACGCTATACAACTAGAATCATAGAGATGATTAACATAATAAAAACTGTCAGAGAATGTACTCGCATGTGGTCCTGCTGCTGGCAATACCAATATCTTGTTTCCAAAGTCTTGTTTGAATAATCCAACAGTCCTATAGACATCATATAATATAATATTATAGCATCAGTCGTTACACTAGCACATATACAAACATAATTACACTGAACTCATAACTACACTAGGGGTGATACTAGTCATCTAGCAGGGTCAAGAGTGCGTCTAAATGCACGGGCGTCAGGTCCTTGATTACTGTGCATAATCAGACAGTCAAATACTAACATATGTCTCGCCAGTACGTCAGTGTACACAAGGCAGACACTCACAACCACTCAGGGTCACATGGTCAAGTAAATACGGGATATCTACAGTTAAACTGGGGTCATACAGTATATATATATATAGTCATAACTAGCATTAGCATATAATTACTTAAATATATATCCATATATTTATATATATATATATCAACTAATATTATATGCATACGTACATACATGTACGAGCACACTAGTCACTAGGTTCACCGACACAGGGTCTTATAATCAACCAACTAAACCTGTCATTGTAGAAGCATGAAAAATACGCTGCAGAGTTATACGTAGTATTTTAGTGCTGGGCAGTATAAAATATGACTTCAGAGCCATCGGCGTACAACAGGGCTTCATCACTAGTACAACGTAAAATATAAGCCCCAGAACAACTCGCATAATACAATATTTTCAGATTGCTTCAGCGTAAAAAGGTTGTTACATCGCCTTTATGGCGTAAAATTTATCTGCTTTTAATACAGTGGGAAGTATATGAGGAACGCTTCGTATTCCTCGAATGAACCTGTCAGATCATGTAGTAAACCTGACTCCTGACAACAAGTACTGCACAGCTATCCAGACGACGGCTGTAATAATGGTGTGACACAGAGACCTAGACCGTCGTTTAGTGCCGTTTTCTTGATACATAGTACCTTTACGCATACAAGGGAATACGCTGCCTAGTTTTATACAGGTAGATGTAAGCTTTTACGCTCAGCAGAAGACAAAATAAACTGCCACGTAAAAGCTGCTCTTCGTACAGAGCTCGAGGCATGTCTCTGCATTTAATGCGCAGAATGGAGGCACGTCTCTGCATTTAATGCCAGAATGGGGGCAGATCTCTGCATTTAATGCACGAGATTTGGTTATATCTCCAAAGACTGGGCGAGCCATAATTACGGCGAATACTTCCACATCATTACCTTTGCACATTACGCCATCAGGCTAGTTTCAGCTATAGGAGCACGCTGTACGCTATCTCCTTGAAATACGCCATCGGGCTATTTTCAGCTATAAGGAGCACGTCGTATGCTATCTCCTCGGATTATGCCAACTCAGGCTATATTTGCATTGGCGTGTTATAAGGCTATTTTTGTCCAGAATACGCTCAAGACCTCAGTCAAGAAAGGAGGATCAACTATCTTTTACGCTAGCTACCTATCCATGCAGCATCAGGCATCTACGCCTACAAGGCTTCTACGCCTATTTGGCTTCTATGCCGACTCGACAACCACTTGGCTTCTACGCCAACCTGACAACTATTTGGCTTCTACGCCATGGTGACAGTTATTGGCTTCTATGCCAACCTTTTTTATGCAAGGGGCAGTTACCTACGTGGCTTGCATGCCGTGATCTTTGCAGCAGTTATACGCATTTTCTCATTATGGGACACACGTCACACGCAGATTCAGAAGATCATCTATACGTGGGTGGCAGTTATTATAACTGCCGCATAAAAAGTACTATACCCTCCACTGTCCGGCTTCTACGCCGACTGGACGGTTATTGTCACTAAAACCCTATAAATAGAGACCCCTATTGACAGAGGTCCAATGTCGCAAATTCCAGAGTTGAAGAATCAAGGTCGGAAAAAGGTCGAAGAACAGAGAGAGAAGAGCTCAGACAGAGAGTAGTGATCGACGATTTTGGCATCGAGCATCCACTTCCTCTTGCAATCCTTGAAGCATCTTCTTCTTCTACAACACTTCTTCATCATCGTGTGGTCCAAGGGACAAAGTGATCGACTGCAGATCAGACTCCTATAGAAATATTTACCCAGATTAAAATTTGTACTTGACATCCTCATATAGGATTAATTGTACTTCTTGTTTGTAAACCTAAGAAAGGGTTTTGTATAAACCTAATTTTATTTCTTCCGTTTATTATCAAACACAAGATGGCGACTCTGCTAGGGACCTCTTTCTCATCTGACGAGAAAGCAATTGCTCAACATGATGCAGTATCAGTAGGATCAATGAAGAAGACCTTGTTCGTCCAGTTCGACCAGTCTGCCTACGAAGATATGCTTCGAGCAGGGGGTAGCTCTCACTCTCTCTCCGTCCAAGATAATAGAAAATTACGTAAGGTCTGGATGCCCCGGACATCCCCTACCGTTCCTGCCGACTCTCTGGTTTCTCCGACCAACAAGGTTGTAGCTTCACAACCTCCGCGCCCCACGCGTAAAACTCTGTCTCCCGTTTGTGACGTGGCAGACAAAACTTCTGGTGATGCCTCAGTGCTAATCCAGAAGTCTACTCCGCGCTCTGTGCGTAAAATTCAGTCCCCCGTCTGTGACGAGGCAGACAAAATTTCTGATAATGCCTCAGCGCCAAATCAGAAATTCCAATCACGCTCTGCGCGTAAGAATGCATCTGCCCTCTCCGGAAAAGCAGATGGTCCCTGCAATTTACGCAAGGGAAAATAAGTGGCGGACTACTCAACTTCTCGGCCTTTACGCCAGCAAGAGAAGAATCTGCCCGCTCTCCAGATTACGCGAGAAGCGGATGGCCGATTGAGGGCTTCCTCAGTTTTTCGCCAACCTGAGCAGAGTTCCAATTTACGCCGGGTTAAACCCCTCAGCGTAAAGAAAGCCCGATTTGCGGAGAGACAAACTCCTCGGGGATTATCCGCTACTCAGATGGCTAACCTGTTGTATACGGGTGGCAGGAAAAAGGTTATGGTTCCCAATATCCGCATGCCAACTGATGTAAATAAGAGGAACAAGCCATCTTTCTCTTCCTCTTCAGTCAATCCTCCTGACTTGCGTGAATATCTGATCCAGAAATGCAAGGATAGGGCATCTTTCAGCATGTCTATTATGCCTCCTAGGGAGCACTATTGTAATAGTCATAGGATTGTAGTTAATTATTGCTATTCTGAAGCAAAATGGTCGGTTTTCGACCGGTTAAACTACTCTCTGTCTTTCCAGGAAGAAGAGCCTGCACATGCATCGGTGAACATGGCTTCACACGTTCCTAGAGGAAGGTCGAATTCAAGACGTCATCCTTCTAGAACTCCAAGCCAAAGGAGATTCAACAAACTCCTTGAGAACATTAAAGCTGGGGTGTTCCAAAATACTCGTTCGAGGTCACGACAACCAGCTTCGTATTCTTCTGATTCCGAAATTGGGGGTCGCCAGTTTCCCGAATCAGATGCTGAAAGTATAGAGTCATTCTCTACAGAGACCTATACTAGCCCTTCAATGACATCCAGAGAAATGGGAGTCTATGCCATTGAAGATGAACGCGAAAAGGCTTCCTCGTCAGGGAGTACCGAGCAACGCATCGCTGTGTTGAAGATATTTCTGAAAGAGATACAGTCCATGATGGAGAATATGCACCAGATGATACTGACTCAATACACAGCTGCTATAGCTCAAGCATCGGTCCCTCCGACTCAAATACGTATAGGGATGGACTTACCATCATCCAACGCAAATAAGGATCCTGGTCTAGATCAAGAATCAACAGCCCCTCCTAATTTGGAGAATGTATTGCCTCCTGTTGAAGTTGCAATACAACCGATCTCTCACCACTCCACGGTCTCTCTGCCTGCTGAAGATCCTATGCAGGTTGTACATGAATTGAAGGCCCAATTTGATGCCTTAAAATATAAGGATCAGTTAAAGAAATTGGGAATCAACCACCCTTACCCAGCTATCTGGGATGAAGTCCCTTTCACTCCTAAATACAAACCACAGACTATGGCTTTGTTTGAGGGAAAGACATCACCGAGCCAGTACATGAACTACTTCAGTATGATGATGGTGTTACTGCAAGGGAATGAAGCCCTTCTCACTCGAGTGTTCAAAGGCTGTCTCTCGGGAGTGACTTATCAGCGGTACCGTAGTCTTGCGGACAACTGTATTACTTCTTTTGAAGATTTCAAGACTTTGTTCTTCGCACGATTCTACGAATGAGGGATGGACATGTCTATGTCCTCGCTCATTGAAGTAAAGCAGAAGGAGAAAGAGAACGTTCGCATATTCATCGAACGTTTTCGTCAAGCCACTTTGCAAATGCCTCCGGGAGTTCCAGACTCAGCATTGGTGGACATTTGCAGGAAGAATCTTTTCCCAGTGATCTCGGTGTTTACAGGACCATATCAGTTCCATGATTGGCCCTCGTTCATCATCTCAACGGTAGCCGCCGAAGACAACAGTCGAAAGGCGCGTGATAATGGAATTATGATATCTACCTCTGATAGAGGCAAGAGGTCATCCTCCAACAGCGACCATTCCCATGTTTCCAAAGGAAAAAAAGCTCTGGCGATCAATACGTCCAGGCAAAAGACTGCGGCAACCACACAAACAAAACCTGGGAATTCCAAGCCCATTGAGGTGTACTCTTTTGACGACGAAGATATTCCGAGCATATTCAAGTGTCTCGTCAAAAGCAGCAAAATTACCCTCCCTGAGGTGAAGCGGCCTAATGAAGTCGGCAGTAGCAATAACCCCAAGTACTAAATTTTCCATAGGTCAATACATCACCCCACAAAGGCGTGTTATGTACAGAAGAGGAAAACCCAGGAGTTGATCAATGCTAAGGCCATCACTCTGCACAACAGCGAGAAGACGGTTACAGCCAACATGATCTCTCTTCAATTTGGCAATCTGCCTCCTCAAGAAGTTCCGGATGGTGTTATACCTATTTCCCGGACAATGATGAACATCGTTAATCTTCCTCCAGTCAGGGGTCAAAATCATGACCTGGTACCCCTAACTACCCAGCAAGGCAAGATTATGTGGGTTCATCCAGATCTGGTGTCGAAGATCTAGAAAGAGACTCAAGCTGCCAAGGCTAAGTCTAAGAAGAACTCGAAGCGTAAACCATGTCATATGGTTATGGCATCCTCGACATTAGAAGATGAGGTCTTGGCTACTGGAACCCGTTCAGGGAAAGCCTACCTCAAGGACTATGGAGGAAGTCAGGAAGAAGCATCGACAGACGCTTCAGCTGCCAAGCCTTCATAACTGAAACCTGCCATACCAGAGGCCGGTCCTTCGAGACCAACTTCGGTGGACAAGGGCAAGCAAAAAGAAGTGCGCTTTGATAAAACTTTGAAGAATATACAAAACAAAGGTTTGGAGAAGCCATATAACTTCGACATCCTGGCCCAGTTGGCTCATACACCAGCCAGATTGTCCATTTTTGAATTACTCAGGCTCTCTAAAGACACTCGTCAAGCCCTGAGTGAAGCATTAGTGCAGGCGGATACATACTTGACCTAGCTCAAGTCCCCTGATGAAGAACCTGTGGCATGTCCTCAATGCCATAGTGTGATGGAGGTGGTCCCGAATATCACTTTTACTCAAGATGACATGCTGTTGAAACACAACAAGCATGACAGACCCCTCTATTACACCGGATATGTCAGTTCCATGGAGGTTGACCAGATTCACATAGATCCGGAATCGTCGATCAGCATCATTCCTCATAGTCTGCTTAGATCGCTGAGGATTCCTACTAGCGAATTGGCTTACACTACCACTACAATCGTGGGTTTCAACGCCCGAAAAAGTAAGCCGTTAGAGAAGATTCGTCTGAGGATCCAGATTGGCGATCTCAGATCAGTGGCTACATGTTATGTCATTGATTCAGAGGTGTCCTACAATATTCTGCTGGGCAGACCATGGATCCACAACCACAACATCGTGCCTTCGACTCTACATCAATGCTTTAAATATGTAGATGCCCAAGGAACAGTACAAACAGAGTTTACTGACCTTAACCCATTTAAAGGAGTAGAATCCTACTACTCTGATGCCATGTTGTACACCCAAGACTACACGGAGGAGGTGTCAAGCAAGACAGAGGAGGAATCCCACCGGGAGACAGAAGAACCCTCTGCCGAACAATCTTTGTCAATCAAGGTGAAAGGGCGAACTACTCGTCCGAAAGACATGGAACCCCTGGCCATCCACCTGAACAAAACCAAGTCAGGGAACAGAGGTGATCCTCTATTGATCACTTTGAACCAGAAGCCTCCACCCTTGGTCATCAACCTTCGGCGCAACAAGCAGCCGATTGATGTAAATACAACCAGGAACGTGATTTCTGATGATAATAAAGATCCTCTTTTCCAGTACATTGACGTTCAAATCCCTGATCAGGAATCCTCTCCATATAACGATATAAAACCTATAGCACAAGGATTCTTGAAGGCTATAGATTCTTATCATCCGTATGTATGGGAAGTAGCGTCACCATCTAATGTCGTCACGACATATGGGCCACTTGAGGAGTCTATCTTTGTTGTCCTACCTACTCACAGCAGTTAGCGTTCAACAGTCTTCGGTCGCATGCGTAATGAACCGTCTGTACAAGAAGATTCTCCCGATGACGATGCTGGTAAAATGCAGGTTCACAGATATAGCCCGCAAGCTTTGAAGATTATGCAAAGTATGGGTTATGACTTGAAGCGGGAACCAGGCCTCAACTACGGGAAAGGCAGGCAAATACCGTTGCACGATGATCCCTACTGTCAACGAACTCATTTTGGGTTAGGGTATACCACATCCCTTACAATTTTTGAGTCAAATAAGGATATCTCTTCATCTTCTCAAGATGGCTCAACGTCCTCCGGCTCATCAGATGATCCCGAACGAGCATTATCAGTAAATATGGTATAGACAGATTCTCTCAAAGCAGACGAACAAGAATCTGAACCATTTGAGAATGACTCTTGGGCTCAGCAAATGGATACACAATGGGAACTCTGGTTCGAACAGAGAGAACTTTCCACTGAAGATAAAGTTATCCAAATCGACGTTGGGAATGAACTTTCACCAAAGCCGATATTTATCAGTAACAATCTTTCTGAAGAAGAAAAAAAAGAAATAATCCAGCTGATAAGAGAATATATCGACGTCTTTGCGTGGAATTATGAGGATATGCCAGGTCTTGATCCAAAAGTGGCTACTCATAAGCTCAATATATTGCCCAATTCGAAGCTTGTGAAGCAACATCAATGCTGGTTCCGTCCAGACATGATGGACGCCGTTGAAGCTGAAATCAAGAAGTTGATAGCCTACGGCTTCATCCGGGAAGGACAACATCCCGACTGGGTTGCCAATGTTGTCCCGGTCATGAAGAAAAATAGGAAAGTACGTGTCTGTATCGATTATCGAGATCTGAACGCAGCCTGCCCCAAGGATGAATTCCCTCTTTCCATCACAGATGTCATGATCGATAATACATGCGGTTTTGAACGCATATATTTCATGGACGGATTTTTAGGATACAATCAAATCAATATGCATCCTGAAGACGAGAAGCATACTGCCTTTCAAACACCATTGGGGGTATATTGCTATACGGTCATGCCCTTCGGACTGAAAAATGCTGGAGCTACGTACCAACGAGCTATGAGTAACATATTCCATGAACACCTACGCAAAATAGTAGAATGTTACGTGGATGATATATCTGTCAAAAGTTGCCGCAAGGATAATTATATCCAAGACCTGAAGACAGTATTCGAGTTGATGCGCCAACATTAACTCAAAATGAATCCTACAAAGTCCTTCCTGGGTGTATCAAGTGGCAAATTCCTGGAATTTGTCATAATCGCCAAAGGCATTCAAGTGGACCCTGATAAAGTCATGGCCATCTTAGAAATGCGACCACCCCGTAATCTGAGAGAACTCAGGGGATTTCAAGGTCGTCTGGCTTATATCCGGAGATTCATATCCAACCTCTTGGGGAGATGTCAGCCTTTTTTTCGTCTCATGAAGAAAGGTGTATCCTTCGTATGGGACGAAGCCTGTCAGTAAGCGTTTAATGATATCAAGCGCTACCTCACTAATCCTCCAGTTCTGGTGCCTCCCATCATAGGAAGACCATTCTTGCTGTATGTTCGAGCAATGGATCATTCTTTGGGAGCTTTCGTCGCACAGAAGAACGATGAAGGTCATGAACAGGCTATCTACTACTTAAGCAGGATGATAGTCGGAGCTGAACACCGGTACAATCCAGTGGAAAAAGAATATTTGGCCCTAATATTCGCTATTCAGAAAATGCGACACTATGTCACAGGGCAAACTATTCATATCATCTCCAGGATCAATCCTCTTCGGGTATTAATGAACAAGCCAAGTGTTCTTAATTCCCGACTCGCGACTTGGGTGATGTTATTAACACCGTATGATATGGTATACGTCCCTCAGAAGTCCATCAAAGGCCAAGCATTGGATAATTTCCTAGCTGCTTATCCGATTCCGGAAACCTCCAAACTATACGAGGACATTCCTAACGAAGTTGCAGAATGTAATTCTGCGATGGAGAGTGATGTATGGCAGCTATTCTTCGATGGTGCCTCCAGAACTGGTCCTAGGGAAAATATAGTTTCAGGAGTAGGAATTGTCCTGGTTACTCCTGAGAAACTCGTCATCTATCGAGCATATTCTCATAGCGAACCCTGCTCTAATAACGTGGCAGAATATAACACCCTACTAATCGGGCTTCAAGTCGCTAAAGAGTTGGACGTCGAATACCTGGAAGCTTTCGGTGATTCTCTGCTGATCGTCAATCAAGTCAGAGGAATATATGAAGTCCGGAATCCAGACCTCATCCCTTATCACCAAGCAACGATCGAAATAGCCATGTCTTTTAAAGGGTTCTTCCTAGAGCATGTGCCTCGATCTCAGAATCTGGAAGCTGATACCCTAGCCAGTCTAGCTGCAGATTTAGCTATTCCTATAAGAAGGTAGAACTCGGTGATCCTTCTTAACAGAGATTTATTCTGTGTGAAAAACAACTTTCATATAGAACACAGCTACGCTGTGAACACAGATCCTCCCAAGAGAGACTGGAGAAGTCCCTTTATAGATTTTGTAGCATACGA
Source organism: Iris macrosiphon (assembly GCA_036927795.1). Taxonomy (NCBI): domain Eukaryota; kingdom Viridiplantae; phylum Streptophyta; class Magnoliopsida; order Asparagales; family Iridaceae; genus Iris; species Iris macrosiphon. Next base: position 39,217,138 of record JAYESA010000003.1, read on the forward strand.
AATCTTACCGGAAGATCCTAAAGAAGCAGTATTCGTCAAAAGACGATCATTACGCTTCTATTTTGATGCGTCTTCACAATGTCTATATCGCCGGACTTATGACGGACTATTATTACGATGTCTCTCTGGTGATGAGGAACAGCGGATTATCCGTGAAGCTCACGACGGCATATGCGAAGCAAATCAACCCGGTCCTAAGCTACATGATCGTATCAGAAGGATGGGTTATTACTGGCCTACTATGATCACAGATACAATAAAATATACAAGACAATGCAAAGCCTGCCAGGTTCATACAGATTTTATACATCAACCTTCTGAACATTTATATCCTACGGTGGCTTCCTGGCCTTTTAAAGCATGGGGTATGGATATCATTGGTCCTATTCACCCGTCTTTTTCCAGGGGTCATCGGTTCATATTAGCCATCACGAATTATTTCTCCAAATGGACAGAGGCAGTCCCTCTTGCTGAGGTGAAGACATCTAACGTGATCAACTTCATTAAGCATCATATCATTTATCGCTTTGGGATTCCCCGAAGGATAATTCATGATAACGGGCCTCAATTCATCAGCCAAGCGTTTCACCGATTTTGCGATAAAAATCAGATACAAAATGTGGCCTCTACGGCATACAATCCTGCTGCTAATGGTCTGGCGAAAGCTTTCAACAAAACCATTATCAAACTCTTGAAGAAGTTCGTCTCTTCGAATAAAAGAGATTGGAATGAGAAGCTAGGAGAATGTCTCTGGGCATACCGTACAATGGTACGAACACCGACGGGTTGTACCCCATTCTCACTAGTTTACGGGAGTGAAGTTGTTCTCCCCATCGAAATTCAAATTCCGTCACTCAGGATAACAGTGGCTAATGAGTTGACATAGGAAAAGAATGACCTATTAAGGCTTCAAGAGCTAGAAGGATTAGATAAAAAATGCCTTCAAGCCTAACAGCGCATCGCGTTCTACCAGGCACGCATTTCCAGAGATTTTAATCAAAAAGTAAAGGAAAGAGTGTTCAAAGTTGGCGAGCTAGTTCTAGCCGTGAGAAGGCCAATGATCATTACTCACAAGAGTAAGGGTAAATTCTAAACCAAATGGGAAGGTCCTTATGTGATCGAGATGACGTTCTCAAACGGCACTTACAGATTAGCCAAGCCTAATGGAGACTTGTTAATGGCTCCTATCAACGTCAAATTCCTGAAGAGGTACTATGCTTAATCTCCTTTGCTCAACGGACTATGGTGAAGATCTCACCCTGACAATACTACTTCCAAAATTTTAGTTGGATCATATTCTATCATGTCCATATAACCTCTGAATAGATATGTTTAACTAATTTGGAACTTCAAAACCTATCACGTCCATATTACTTCTGATAGTATTTTGTGTACAAATTCTTGTTGGAGCATATTCTATCATGTCTATATAACCTATGAATAGATATGTCCAGCTGAAGCTTACCGAAAGTATATCACGTCCATATTACCTCTGATATCACTTTTACCCTATCCTATCGTTTATATTCCAAAATGATAGGTCCACCAAAGTCAGATAAAGCCTCTTTATTATCTCCAAAAAGAGCAAATTACATAGAAAAACAAAAAAAATACATCATTTGGGGGGGGGGAGCAGTTAAGTCACGAATCTGCTGCGCCAGAGTAACCATTCTCTCATCCCTGGAGTTCAAGACGTCGGCGCGAGCCCGCTCCAACCTTGCTACCTCATTGTTTAAAGCAGATAGCTCGGACCGAGCATGTACAAAACCTGCGTGGATGACACCCACATGTGTCAGGTTTTGCTAAGCCGTCTCTATTCGATCCTTCAATCGCGAGCTGTTGATAAAGAGAGAGCCTTCTCCTTGGCCTTAGCGAGGTCATCTTCCAAATTGCGGATCCTCGCTGCCTCTGCCTCATAATCGACTTCGTACTGAGTCAGCTGGGGAATGACATACTCCAATTCGGCACGCTCTTGATCCATCTCCTGCTGCTGTTCCTGGACGGATTTATTCAGAGATTCTATTTGCCCAGCAAGCTCTGCAGTTAAGGAGTCATACCTAGCTTGAACGAGACCGTCAATGCTGCCTCGAGATAGCTGCAAATAATCGTTAATGGGTTATTCCAAACCATTAACTATTTGCTTCAGTGTATCAACTCTCCCAGCGTCGTTGAAATCTCTTATCGGCGCTATCGCAAACTAGGAGGACCTCCTCAGAGCCTCGAAACCTAGATTCTTCTCCAGCACCATTGAAATCAGCCTTTTCAAGGTGGTGTAGAAAATACTAGTATACTGCTCAATTAGCATGGCGAGATCCGAATGGATGCTAGGAGTGGCTGCAATATCGGCGAACCCTCCAGGAATGACTGCAGACGATGTTGCCACAGTCGTCGCCTCAACAGATGGTGCGACAAAAGAAGAAGCGCCAACAACGCACGAAGTGGCCGGCGTACTCAAAGGAGGCATTATCGTAATGACAGGCTCATCCTCCTCTCGAGATATCGGAACTATTTCGGGCGAGCCGGCACCCGAAAACATTTCCTCTTCAAACTCAGGAACCTCCGTGTCATAGACAGGAGCGGAAACAAAGCCGAAAGTTGCGTCGACGCTGTCATCCCCGTAGATATCTTCCCCTGAAAAGAAGACAAGAGAAAGTTAATATCAACCTGATGTTAATTTTTTTAAAAAGAGGCATAAAGACGACATTTACCCATGGCCGATGATGTATATGTCGCATCTGTAGCCAGTACAGCTAAATCATTTCTTAATGATGCTAAGCGAGCTGTCATACCTGGAGAGGAGGGTGCACCAAATGACGACTGAGGGTAGTCATCGAAGTCTTCACCCAGATCCAATCGAGGTTCATCAGGGGAATCTCGCTGGGTATACTTACAGACGCGGCAGGGGTTTCTCCCGTTGCTGGTCTGGATAAAAATATCTTTACTTGGCTCAGCCTCGAAGGTGATCTCGTACCACTACCTGAAGCGGTAGCAGCAACAGCAGCCTCGAGCAAAGATTCTCCAGCACTGTCAGCCGGAACTGTGGAGGTTCCCTCCCTAAAAGGCGAGGAACCTCTAATCAAAGGATCGTCCCCAACAGAAAAAACAACAGGCTCACTTCTAGGAGCCTCATGATTGGAAGTCCTGTCAGGACCACTAACAGTCTTCTTTTTCTTGCGAGGGGAAGTCTCCTTCAGAACATGAGCCCTTCGCTTACCAGAGATAACCAGAGGCTCTGCAGGCAGAGGTATTTTGCCTCTCGGTACTACCAGCAAAGGCTCATCTAGATTGACAGAGTCTTCTTCTTTGTCAGATAAAACTGATGGGACTTCGTCTCTTCCTGCGAATTTAGAAAAGGGCATCCTAAAACTTCCACGCATATTAAAATCATGATGGAAGGTATTGGTTGCCACATAAAACTGGGCATACGAATGGAGGATGCGCAACTCCATGGAGAGTGAAGTCGCGGGCACAGTAAAAGCTACTCCAGTACAACCCATTATGAAGTATCGCCATCCTCTCGCTTCATCAATGAGTCCACCCCTGGACTTGAAGCTGGTGACAGCATTGCCCACGTGCAATTGGTCTTACCCAAACTGCCTGGCAAACCGACTAGGCAGGTAGGGCTCCAAGAAGCATTGGTCTTCACTTTTGTACAATAAATGGGAAGGTCTAATACAGACCAACTAGTTAAAAGCTTCAGGAGAAAGAATGGTCTGCCCTTCACCTGAGTCCTGAATCCTTCTCCCCTGTTGATTGAGATGTACAGAGGGGATGGTGCAGAAGAGCTTTCAGCTATGAGCAGAATTTAGTGCCCGCCGACAGTCTAAAACTGTGGTCACGTTCCAGGGAGAATTCTTGTAATTCAACAAAAAATTACTCCCCGAACTACTGCCAGAGCCGGGAGACATCACCTTGGGATTATGGAGAATTAACCATCCCATCAAATACAGGAACGGTAATTCTACCCTGGGAAAGCTGTCACGCCGTGTTTCATCGGCAAGCAGCCCATCAGTAATGGCCCTCAGGCCAGCTTGTATGCGGTATACCATGGCAGGGAGCAGGCCCAGTCTTGCCCCGAACACCAGACGTACCGCAGGCCATAAGATATTGCGGTGAATGCGATCCGAAGATGCAATACCGGGTACTACCAGTCGGCGCAGCCATATAGAGAGGAAGCCAGCAAGTTGAGCTTCCTTGGACAGAGGCCTGGGGCAATGCCTCAAATAACTATAGGCTTTAGTGCCTGCAGGATATTTCCCTATCCCTTCGTCGAGAATTTGATCTGAAGCCCCAGCGTCTTTAATAAGGTCATCGACTACTTGAGCACTAAGCACGCTCAGAAAGCTCAAAGGCCTATCCCTGCTATCCACAACTTTGTCTGGCTTAGCAGCCCTGGCCTGATGGAAGAAGAGGTAGGACGCCCATTTGTTGGTATGAGCCAAATCAGAGGGCTCATTATAGAAGGCGGTGCACGCTAAATAGTGACACATCAGCTCCTCATACACTGCCACTACCCGAGGGTCTGTTTCCCCCAGCTCCCTGTTAGTGGGAACATACTCTTCATAAGGAGTATCCCCCATCGGCAGTCTTGAAATCTCTACCATTTCGTGAAGGGCCAATCCCAACTCCACCAGTGGAGTGGCAAAAGTCCCAGTGAGTGAGATATATCGCTCCATCAAAGCCAAAAATAGGTTGGGGTTGAGAGGTAACCCAACACTGGTAGCACTCACAGCCGCGTACTGACCAATGCTCTCCAGCTCAGTTTGAAAATGTTTTAGGGCCCAGGCAGCTAAACGATCCCATCAAAGATTTGTAGCGGTAAACCACCCATTGGTCCGAGGATTAACCTTGGGGTATACTCCTCCATGCCCCATAAAGTCATTGCAGAAAGTCGGTAATTGGACTGGTTGGAGCAGTGAAGTATCTTCACTCGGGACACTGCCCGAATATAATCCCCTGAACGGCATGACCGGGCCGGAAGGGCGGCTTACAAATAACCCTTGGTCGGATCCTTTCTGGTAAAATATCTTCCCCGACTGGACGTGAAGATTGGGAGTCAGGGTCCACGACATCCTCCTAGGATGCGTGGCATAGAAGAATGCCGAGATAGGGTAATCTCTCAGCATCTTGGGCAGATACAGGACCAGACCCCCGGCAGAAAAAACCCAGTTTTCTTTCTTGGGCTTCGTTTGGGATTGTTTGTCAATCATATCCCCGAAGAGAAAAGTCGGTTTTATATATTGTGCCCCGTCTATATACGCCTGGGGCTCTCCGTTGATCATGCTCAACAGCATTCGCTCTCCTTGAGACGATATCAGGATTCCCCTTCCTTCAGGATATTGGGGTCCAGAAATAAGAAATCTCACATGGGACAAATCCTCCAGGTAATTGGAGTGTAGCATCCCAGCAGCAGAACCCATCACCTCAGCCAACGGAGATATATGCAAGTTAACTACAAAGTACAAGAAAAACACGTCAGTTTCTATACTGGACCTCATAATCTTGCAGCTTATGCCAAAGAGCAACAGTCTGTGCTTTTACGCCAAGACTGTAAAAACTTGACTTTTTACGCTGGAATCTCATTCCAAGGCGTAAAATTTAAGATTGGCAGTATACACAAAAATCAGACAGTCTGTGTTTTACGCCAGATTGCCAAAGTTTGAGTTATTATGCCAGAATTTTCATCCAGAGCGTAACATTAAAAGTTTGTAGTATACGCCAAAATTTGACAGTCAAAGCTTTTATGCCAGACTGCAAAAATGTGGAGTTTTTACGCTGACACATTAGAAATGTGGACGTAAAAGATGAAACATCTCTGTGCATCATCTTCCTCGAAGAGGCTATCAGCACAGAAGATGATCTAGCGCGTTCATGTACAACATGTGCGAAGGGTTTTCTTTATTTTTTTCATCCCAAAAGCTTTACCTATAACGCCCGGTGCACAGCTCGTCGGTGGGACACTTCGTTCAGAGCGGGGTTCGCCCTGCCCGATGGGAGTCGCTCTTGCTTTGGCAGATGAGCAAGAAGAGGAGGCAGCCTTCTTTCCCTTAGAGGAGGAGATTGGTTTTGGTGCCATTGCTAAAAACTCAGAATGCTCAAAGAAGAAACGAAGGAGAATACTCAAAGAGACGAAGGTTTTCTTTTGCAAAAGACAGGTGAATTGTCTTCTCTCTGGAAGCCTTGGGGTATTTATAGAGTTCATATAAACTCCTCGAATCCCTAACCAAATTCGATATTTAATATTCGGTTATGATTGGGGACTACGTCAGCCTATTACTCAGGGAAGGCGGACAGTCAGCGAATTCAAAAAGTTTTCGTGTAGAGCAGATTCGTGATTTTACGCCAAGGAGCTTTTTACGCTCGGAAAGCTACAAATCAACAGTTTTACGCTCAGAGGCTATAAGTCTACGGTTTTATGCCCGGATACTTTTACGCTCGTTAGCTTTTACGCTCGAGAGGCTACAAACCTATGACTTCATGCTCAGAAGCTACAAATCTATGATTTCACGCTCAGAAGCTTTTTTACGCTCAGAGGCGACAAATCTACGACTTCACGCTTGGAAGTCTTCTTATCAGAGGCTATAAATCTATAGTTCTACGCCCGGATGCTCTTATGCTCAGCAGCTCTTACGCTCGAGAGGCTATAAACTTACGATTTTACGCTCATCTACACTACGGATCTACGACTTTCCACATATCTTAAAATACGCAGGTCAGAGTATGCGTATATCTGAACAATTCTCATGACGACAACTACAAGGATTCACGCAGAAGATACTCCTTCTTGGCCTCAAAATATTCCAAGTACCCAAAGTATACAGAGGTCAGCATAGAAAATGACTCTTCTTCTTGGGTCGATTGGAAGTTCATCCAAAATCCAGTCTGAATATTTTCTCTACAGTTTAAGATGGCAACTCAGTTTAGACAGTCATTTTTTACCCTATCTCAAGGGATTTTCGGGAAATCATTCTTGAAGATGATGGTCTGAACAAGAATTCTTCTTATAAAAAAAGTGACAAGTTCAGAATTCTACGCAATCCCTCGTTCAAAACAGCATAACAGTTCGGATCTTCGACTTAAATTGCTAAATAGTTTTCTACGCGTCCTCAGTTAAGTATAAAAGACGGGACGAGACCAGGTACTCTTTTATCAGAGTCGGCGTAAAGTTATTCAGATGTGGCGAAGCTACACATATTCGGACTTCATCACAACAAAGAATCTGGCAAAATCATCAGATGCGTAAAAGAAGACAATTTTATTAATCATGATTACATATGAGGGAAATCCAGTCTACAAAGTGTTTTTCATCTTCATGATTACATGATTACGTATGAGGGAAATCCCGTCTACAAAGGATTTCTCATTCCTCATTAAAAGATCACACCCAGAATCTGTTCTGTCAGGTTCTCGCATTGGTGGAGATCTTTATCCGTCTTCTACAGCAGTTCATCGACTTCCACAGTCGATGAACAAGAAAATGGTTAATGGCGGGAGAATACAAAACTGGGCCTGTATAAATTATTCAAGAGCCCATCCTCCATACGCCATGACAGATTGAGTTGAGGTTTTTGACCCAACTCAATACTGAAAGACAGGGCTAGTTTGTCTGCCCTCGTCCACGAACAACGGGAAAAAATACAGCTTGCAAGTTGTGTGGTCTAATGTGACCCTTCCTCTCTCCTGGACGAATCGCCATATGAAGTTGCTGATTAGCCCGAGTAAAGGAAGTTATGATATCCTTCCCTGATCCATCGTTGCAGAGGATATTTGCTCGAAGACGCCTTCTTTTTTGGCTCCTTACATGTTGGAAGAGCAAGATCTTCTTCTTCCTCAAGTCGACCCGACAAAATCTGACAATCATCTCTGTATGGTGAAGGAAATATGGGAAGAACAAGTTAACTCATCAGCCTTTTTATAGGCAAAAGAGAACACACCGAATCCCAACAAATCCCAAAAAATCCGCCAAGAAATCAGCCTCGAGGAGCGAGTCAGACTTGACCGTTTCATGCTTCATTCAAAGTGTTTCAAATTACGAGGAATCTAAAAACTTTGAAGGGGGTCTTGTAGAAGCATGAAAAATATGCTACAGAGTTATACGCAGTATTTTAGTGCTGGGCAGCGTAAAATATGACTTCAGAGCCATCGGCGTAAAACATAGCTTCATCGCTAGTACAGCGTAAAATATAAGCCCCAGAATAACCCGCGTAATACAGTATTTTCAGATTGCTTCAGCGTAAAAAGGTTGTTACATCGCCTTTATGGCGTAAAATTTATCTACTTTTAATGCAGTGGGAAGTGTACGAGGAACGCTTCGTATTCCTCGATGAACCTGTCAGATCATGCAGTGAACCTGACTCCTGACAACGAGTACTGCACAGCTATCCAAACGACGGCTGTAATGATGGTGCGGCACAGAGACCCAGACCGTTGTTTAGTGACGTTTCCTTGATACATAGTACCTTTACGCATACAAGGGAATATGCTGCCTAGTTTTATACAGGCAGATGTAAGCTTTTACGCTCAGCAGAAGACAAAACAAACTGCCACGTCAAAAGCTGCTCTTCGTACAGAGCTCGAGGCACGTCTCTGCATTTAATGCGCATAATGGAGGCACGTCTCTGCATTTAATGCGCAGAATGGGGGCAGATCTCTGCATTTAATGCACGAGATTTGGTTATATCTCCAAAGACTATTCGAGCCATAATTACGGCTAATACGTCTACATCATTACCTTTGCACATTACGCCATCAAGCTAGTTTCAGCTATAGGAGCACGCTGTACGCTATCTCCTTGAAATACGCCACCTGGCTATTTTCAGCTATAAGGAGCACATCGTATGCTATCTCCTCGGATTACGCCAACTCAGGCTATATTTGCATTGGCGTGTGATAAGGCTATTTTTGTCCAGAATATGCTCAAGACCTCAGTCAAGAAAGGAGGATCAGCTATCATTTATGCTAGCTACCTATCCATGCAGCATCAGGCTTCTACGCCTACAAGGCTTTTATGCCTACAAGGCTTCTACGCCTATTTGGCTTCTATGCCGACTCGACAACCACTTGGCTTCTACCCCAACCTGACAACTATTTGGCTTCTACGCCATGGTGACAGTTATTGGCTTCTACGCCAACCTTTTTTACGCAAGAGGCAGTTACCTACGTGGCTTACATGCCGTGATCTTCGCAGCAGTTATACGCATTTTCTCATCATGGGACACGCGTCACACGCAGATTCAGAAGATCATCTATACGTGGGTGGCAGTTATTATAACCACCGCGTAAAAAGTGCCATACCCTCTACTATCCGGCTTTTACGCCGACTGGACGGTTACTGTCACTAAAACCCTATAAATAGAGACCCCTATTGACAGAGGTCCAAGGTCACAAATTCCAGAGTTAAAGAATCAAGGTCGAAAAAAGGTCAAAGAACAGAGAGAGAAGAGCTCAGACAGAGAGTAGTGATCGACGATTTAGGCATCAAGCATCCACTTTCCTCTTGCAATCCTTAAAGCATCTCCTTCTTCTACAGCACTTCTTCATCATCGTGTGGTCCAAGGGACAAAGTGATCGACTGCAGATCAGACTCCTATAGCAATATTTACCCAGATTAAAATTGTACTTGACATCCTCGTATAGGATTAATTGTACTTCTTGTTTGTAAACCTAAGAAAGGGTTTTGTATAAACCTAATTTTATTTCTTCCGTTTATTATCAAACAATCATGAAGCAAATTCGAATCCCTATTAACATTCACACAAGCATATATACACAACTATGAAAGAAGAGGGGACAGGTTCGAACCTCGTGGTCGACGATGACGACGATGACGACAATAATAATGGTGATGATGATGATGATGATGATGATGATGATGGTAATGATGATGAAGATAATGATGATGATAATGATGGTAATGGTGATGATGATGATGATGGTGATGATAGTGATGAAGGTGATGATTGCCGAAGGCTGTCGGAGGAGAGGAGAGGAGAGGCGAAGGGGAGTCCGGGAAGACATGGTGGTTGTGAGCAGCTGTGCTCAGGGGAGACCCGGCTGCTCGGGAGGTCGACGGTCGAGTGGGGGTGTTCTCAGGCGGAGGAGGGATGTCGGGTTGAGAAGAGAACGGGAAAGATGACTGCGGGGTCGACGAATGTCGACATTCAAGCAGTCGGGGAGAACGCCGTGGCTCGATGGGGGAGATGAACAGGGAGACGAAGAGGGTGGTCATCAGTGGTGATGGTGGTTCAGACGGCTCCGGCGGTCAGGGATGGTTGCAACGGGGTGGTTCAGGCGAGGGGATTGCTGTCAGCGGCTGGGAGGTGCTCGGGAAGATGATGAGAACGGTGGCTGCTGCGGTTCAGGCGGGTCGAGGGAAGGGCTATCGGATGCTCATCGAGGAAGGAAGAGAACAGGGAGGCTCGGGTGGGTGATCACCGGAGGAGGAAGGAAAAAGGAAGTTGGCGGGGTCGTTCAGAGGGTGTATAGACGGTCATCGAGGATTTCAGCTAGGTTGCCGTCGTCGAGGAGTTCAGGCGAAGATGCCGTAGAGGAGACGGGCTGGGATCGGCTGCTCATAGACGGAGGAGAAACGAAGTCATGGAGAAGGCTGGAGTTGGCCGACAATGGTGAGGGTGAAGTCTAGGTTAGGTTTTGGGTTTTGTAGTTTTTGTGATGGTGATGAAAATAATACAATGGAAAGGATGGTGGTTTTTGCATGGGGAAGGAGAAGATGACAACCTAGGCATTAGGGCTGATTGTGCCTTGGGATGGGGTTGGCATTGGGAAAAGGGGTGATAAGGGATTATATATATAATGGTAAGGGTGTGTGTGGTGAGGATGTTGCTGCATTGAAATGGAGGGCCATGATTAGACATGAAGGAAATAGGCAAACAAAAAGTGGAGAGACAGAGTTGAACGATCAAGGAAGGAGAGGGTTGATTTCTTTATGTGCTTGACCAATAGGATGGTGACACATCATTGCATTTTTGAATGAAAGCCCTCAACAATTGGAAAATTGCACAGAAAGTGAGTTTTTGGATTAAATAAGGGAAAACGCCATATTTGGTATGATGTAGTAGCTAGAAAGGGTGTGTGGTGTTTAGTATGAGTCTTGAGGGTGTGAATGGGGGTTTGGTTTTGTATTGGGTCTAGTTTTGGGTCAAGTTGGTTCCTAACACTAATTTAATTAAAATTAATGTAAATGGTATTCTTAAATTAATTGGAAGTACATGGAATTAAAATTACGTGGGACACAAGTATCATGGACATAGAAGACTCAGAATAAAATATTATCATAATTTGGGTTTAACCAAATGGGTCAAGATTGTGACTCCAATTTCGATTGGAACGCATAAAGATACAAAGTTGGATTTATTTAGAATTAAAAATAAACGTCCGTGACGAATATTGTGCGACTAAAAAAAAGGACAAAAGAGCATATTTATGAGTTACACAAAGGTCAGAATGGGAGACGGGCACGTCTAGGACAAATGTGTGAAATTTGTTGGAAGACAAAAGCTAGGGTAGCGCTCCAAATATCGAAACAACGGTAAGGCACAACAATTAAATAAAATCACAATCATAAATTATAACCTCAATAATTAAATCCCAAAAATGCTAGTTAAAACCCACAATCCTATAATTCGGTCATGGGTTTATCTAGTGGGCTTCTAGGTCTAGTCTACTAACTCATACATTAAAAAATACTACATTTATAACATATATATATATATACACATATCATGCAATTGTTTAAAAATAAACATACACAATACTTATAATATATAAAATAACAAAATTACCCCTATTTTTAGAATGTGGTAGTGATAAGTCTACCCTCCTTAGAAAAATTTCGTCCTCGAAATTTAAGATCCTCAATAGTTGTATTTATTTATTTATTTTACCATCAAAATTTAAATTCATCAAACCATATAATCATGAAGTAATCCATATTGTTATTTCTAAAAAAATTCAAAATTCTATAAATCTCATATTACTAAAAATCTTCAAATTTAAAATCAAACTCCACTCTTATCACAATCTCCTCCAAAATTTTAAGTTAACCACTAAATACAAAATTTAATATCCAAACCTCTAATTTTTAAATCCAATCAATGCATATTTATAAATTTTTGAATTCTCATCCCAAAATATGAATTCAAACTCTAATCTATTAGTGATCTTATTCCTCGATTTCTTTTTCTACACAATACTCAAACAATATAATACTTAGGAAATCTTCAAATACAACATTCAAAATATAAAATTTTAAATTTATATCTTGCAGTCAAATAAATATAATGATAATCTTCTTAAATTCCTAAAAATTTAATGACAAATTAAATCATATCATAATCTTCATAAAAATTAATGATTTAACAAAATCGTCAATTCTACCATATTAAATTCTCAACTCTTTATTTAAATTAATGTTTATCCTCGAAATTTAAGGCACATTGTCTCTCTCTGTCCGGTCATAATCTCTTCATAAATCTTTACTATGGTCAAACCCCCAGCAACCATGGTCTAAGAAAATCCTACCTACAGTCATACAACATGCAATCTAGAGAAAACATGTATGGTTATGGTCACTTTTGTTATGATATTGCAGTCTCTGTCGGGGTGTACTACTAACTACATTCTAGCAAGAAAATCACTAATACAAGCTACGGTACTAAGAAATCAATCAATCAATAAAATAGACGAAAAAGGAACAGAAGGAAAGAATAGAACAGAACCTGCTAACACAATCATGGTTTAGTGATGCATCCAAAGTTTGATACTCATATCCCTTTGGTACCACTGTTACTACCACAAGCACATCCACTGCTAGCTCTCTTTCCTATTGTAATTGTTTATACTAGTTGTTCTTATCACCCAAGTGCACGCCAAGTGCAACACAACACACTAAGTACTGCTCCCTCTAATACAACTCTAGATGGACACCCAAGTCAGTTTGCAGTACCATCTCAGGCATGCTCAAGCCAATAGATCCTTACACATGCACATTATCTACTCATATACTAATACACATTTCTTAGCCACCATAAAATTTTATCCTCAAAATAAAATCCTCACAATTTAACTTGTTGAACAATTTAAACTAAAATGCGTATACTTTTCTCAAAAGTCAAATATTCAAATATTGAAATAAAATTTTAATCACTTCCAAAAATCTTTATAGCTTTGACTATGTTTATTGAATTGAATTTGAATCCTCAAAAATTTTAATGACATAAAATCTCAACTCCTCAAATTTCTTAAAAATTGAAATTTATTTCCAATATTCAAATTATAAATTTAAATCCACATCTATCTAAGTATATATATACTCACAGTCTCTAACACTCAAGGTACACACAAATACACCAATTGTCTATACTCCTCAACTGTGTACTAAAATTTGTACTGCCCGAATTACTTTCACTATTACTCCCTATAATTTTCTATCCATATTAACTGATACACCAATATAATATTATTGCACAAGGTACTCACTGTTACTAGCACATTGCTCAACTAATCCTTGACATAGAAATACTAGCACTATTGGTATAGTAGCACTAGCTTCATCATTAGATCACCTCATCACACTCACTAAAACTCATGATCACTTGCACTTTCTATAATACACATATTTCACTTCACTCTTAAAGGCAGGTATATGGTCCCATATATCGATTGATGTATAAGTATCTCTCTTAAACCCTTTATAGACTAATACACTAATCAGTGATACACTACATATTTCCCATGACCAATCTTGATATTTCTTAACCCATGACACACCATTGAAATTTTCTAATACTCATGCTTCTACTTTCATGAACTTTCGTACTGACACTCAACACCCACTGTGCATCCTGCACACAATTTCTAGACACTCTTCTATCTATTGCTTCCAACACATCAATGGCCTCAATATCAGGTGATACATCCATCATTAGTCATATACCAGTACACTTATATCAAATCACATATCAAGGCCCTTCTTTTATCTGTAACACAAGTCTCACTACTTAGCACAATGTATTTTTATTCTCTCACACTCTCTTATACACTCATGGGTATCCTCCTACTATGCCACACTTATTAATTCCCTTTATTCATATACATTTCTTTACCCTTAATACACCCAAGTATCAACCATCAAATTTAATATCATGCTCCATTAATTTTTAACAAAATTTCCTTGATACTTAATTGTTTACATGGATCACCCAACTACATGAATTTATGACTATCCAGGACTGGCATGCTGACTCTGATACTTACTCTTGGAACCATCACTGATACTCTTTACTCCCCCTTCTACCTATAGTACCAATACTAACTATAATGACACCTATAATAGAACTATTGCTACAAGGTACTACGCTATGGGTTAACTCTAGATTGATGCCTACTGCTCACATGTACAACCAAGAAATACTTACAAACACACAAGTCACACTCCTAATAGTCAACACTGATACTCAAGACACAGACCTAATTATAATTCACAAATTATCACACTAACAATGATCCTAAATGAAATAAAGCTCAAAAAGGAACTAGACTAAGGACTGAAGGTATCTCTACTGCTAGCAAAAAAAATGATAGAACAAGGTCCTATAATAACAAAAGTAGATGTCACTACCACATTTTAGGAAAAAGGGTATTTTGGTAATTTCCTATTTAAATAAATATTGTGCATGGTAAATAATTTTTGTTGTATTATTTAATTATTGTTGGATGTTATTTAATTATTTTGGACTTATTTTAGTAGATCCAACTATTTTAGTTTGTACCCATGGACCAACATGAATTAAATAGTTAGATTTGGCCCATTTAGAAAGCCCATAGTTAAGGAGATGAATTAAATTAATTAAGTGATTAGACTAGAAGCTTCCTTCCTTAATTATTTCTTCATGAGAGGCCCCAAGGGGTACATTGGAAATTTTATAATTGCTTGGGGAAGGGGGCATGGCCGGCCTATATTAGAGGGGGGGAATTTCTCTCTCCTCTCATTCTCATTCCAAATCTAGATCTAGAATTTCCCACTCCCAAATTCCCTCCATTCTCATTCCAATTCTCCACCAAATTCATTCCAAATTCTTCCCAATTCACCATTAGAAAGTTGAGAAGCAAGGATCTAGAAGAAGAAAGCAAGGATCTACAAAGAGGAGCAAGGATCTACAATTTGGAAGCAAGTTCATCTCAATTGGAGGTTTCATTGGGAATCCATCTCCCAATAGGTATAATTCAGTTTTTCCCATTAAAATAGCTTCTAAATCTGAGATTTAATCATGTAAAATCAACCCATATGTATGTACTACCCATAGGACTTTGTTTTATGTTCATAGGAGACCCATGGAGAAAGTTATGGTGCTTTTTGTGTCAATTTTGTTGGAATTCCGAATTTACATTTTGTTGTATGTGTCAATTGATCCTATAGATCAATTGGGCATGTGCTTATGTATTTGGGGCTTGTGTCGTGTCCATATTTGGGTACATGTGGTTCGTATCCCAACTATTTGGTGATACGTGTCATTTTGGGGGTTTTTCCTCCGACACGGGGTTTTGAACATGTCGTATTTTGACACGGACACATAGATCTACTTTTGACACTTTGATTTATTCATAAATATTATTTGTGACATGTTTGTGTCTTTCGGGGTGCAATTGGTTGTGTGTTGGACTCGTGTCACATGCGTATCCTAGATCTAGTGGGATACGGTGTGATACTCTCCAATTTGGTGTGTTTATCTGTAGATCTAATTATTTATGCTTTAAATTCTTCATTTATAATTAGTAAATATATATAGATATTATATATTATTTTAGTGTATTTATTATGGTATTTATTGTAGCATAGATCTATAGATATTTCTATGTATTCTAATGTGGTGTATAAATATATGTATGTAGCTTTCTTGCATGCAAATATATATGTACTTATGTTAATAACATAAATTATACATAAATGTTTATAAAATATATTTATGTGTTTAAATGTGTAATTATATTATTTATAATTATTATATATTTAATTGTTAATTTAATGAATGTATTTTTATGTGTGCTTCTAGCCATGTAAAATACGTACATTAATATGTGCATTGTGTTTTATAACTAATAGTATTTAATTGTATTATTAGTATACTTTGTGTGGGTACCAATTGGGATCTAATTTTGATTCCTAAATTGTTGTATTTTATTTCTATATTATTTATATAGATTTCTTGTGAGGTTGACCTTGGTTTGACCATGTTTGACTTTAGTTGACTTTAGAGTTGACCATAGTTGACTTTTGACGTAGAATTTATTTATTGACCTAGAAGTTGACTAGTTTGACTTGTTCTCTTTCCGGGACCTTGTATTAATGTGGTATTCTATATCTAGGTCTTCGAGGTACCGAGTCAGACATCTGTGAGACTGTTCTTTGGACTTCAGGCGAGTACATTCTCTGATAGTTTCTCATTTATGATATCCTCTATGTTCGTTGTATCTAGTGTAGATATACATCTTTCTCTTGACACTATGGTTACACGGATTGGTATATCCGGATCTCGTCATGAGATGTTATTCCTTGGTATATGGTATATATGGTGCAAGTATTGTTTCATTGGTTATCTTGTACATGTACAGACACCGATTTTCGGGAGGAGTCGCTCTCTTCTTAGGGAATCTAGTGCCATAGCATACCGTGGTTGGATCTATTATACCAGTTGGGGGTGGGGAGTATTAGTATAGATATGTGTTCAAATCCCTATTGAATAAAGTATTGGTAAGCGAATAGTATTGATCATGCACCGCACGTATGATTAGCCAGGCCGCATTGTATCTTGCCCAAGCCGATCACATGTTAAGCTAGTACTCACACACTTAGTCATTAGTATTATTGTTTCATTGGCATATTGTTCATTATTGTATTTTTTTCCAGTATTTACTTATTGTCTATATATCTCTTGTATCTATTTTGTGCATCTTGTTTATCCACAGCTATTTACTGTTACATAGTTTTTATCATGGATTAGAACTGCTGTTAGAGATGTACTCTGCTCCTTTCCTGACTGGATATATTTTTTCAGATGACACTGAGGAGTACCCTACCTATTATGGACCCCAGGATGTTGTGGGTTTAGATTCTGAGACCCTGGCTCAAGAGAGATTTATCCCAACTGAGACAGTTGACCCTGGAGTGTAGCTTTGTAGTATGATAGTATTCTTTTGTACTGGATTTGTCTCCAGCTTATTTTGTTACTCTTCAGACTCATTGATGTATTATTTTAAACTCATGAGTTGTATGATGACTATTCTATTCTTATCTGATTTCGTGCTCATTCTATCTTAGTTCTGTGATTGAGTATACTATCATTATTGGTGGTTCATTATATTGTTAGATAGACTATCTAGACAGCGTTCTACCGCCGATTCTGCGGCGTAGGCTGGGCGTTGTTTCCGACTAGTACCCTTACACCGGGTGCGGGTCATGACAGTAGATAAGTATTGAGATGATACTTTCGAAACAAATTTAAGATACAATCTGATAATCATATATGTTTGTCCGAAATTATGACACTCAGAATTCTTGCCACGCCAGTAAGCATAGCTGTGATAAACGATAGGTTCCATAACTAAGGTATGCAACTCTATAATCACGTCATCTAGAATCCTTGCCACGCCAACCGGTATGGCTGCGAGAACCTCTAAATTTCATAACTAAATATGTACATCCAAGATCAGGTTTCTACGTTTCTTCCACAACAGCTAATGTGGCTGCAATAAATTCTAGGCTCTATAACCAAAGTAGACGTTTTACCTTTCTCACTGTCCTCATCAACATATGTCATCAGATGATGCCGTAAATTTTAGCCTATAAAGTTTATCTCGATATGATATCAAACTCAACAACGATACCAAGAATTAAATTTAACAACTGATCAATAAGAATCAAATTCAATAACAATAAATGAGAGCGGACGGAACAAGGAAAAGATTTAAATTGGAAATTATAATAAGATTCTCAAGGGTTGTCCCAGGAATCTCTCAAATAATTTGTGATTGAGTATCCTCTCTCATCCTAGTATCCTATGTCCTATATCCTATCGTAGGCACGTAGTAGTACAACTAAGATGTCGCACTACCACGATATCGCACAACTTGTGAAGTCAGACCTGCATGGACCACCACTAAAAATGTGTCACGACCCGCACCCAAATAGGGGAACGAGTGCGTGGGTACGTCCAGCCTATGCCACAGCATCGGCGGTAGAACGCTGTCTAGATCACAGTACTCTATCAAATCAATCTCAAACGAATATCCAAATCCATAAGGAGACGCAGATATCACAATATAATATGGAATACTCAATCACAAAAACTAGAGCACGATAAGATCTCAAAGAAAATAATGAAATACAACACAAGTCTAAACCACAGAAATAGTCTAACCTGCAATAATAACATCCAAATCTCCAAGTGTGCCAGAAATAAGTCCTCTATGTCGTAGTCTGGAAAAATATTTCCAGCCAGGTTGGAGCAAAGTACAAGCACTAACAACAGTTCCATGTATATTGACAAAAACTATAATACAGTGTAAAGAAATATAAAATGGATATAAATACTAGCAATAAGAAATACTGGTGAAATAAAATACTGGAAATAGAAATACTGGAGCATATGTCATCATCAATGGTATACTAGCAATGAACAGAAATACAGGTGCATGCTAGAACAATGATCTGGAATATAAGTGCATGCTAGAGCAATAACTAGAACATAGAGAAATGCTAGATCAATAAACTAGAGATACATGTAGAGAATATCTAACTAAGTGTGTAAAATATCAGCATATCATGTGATCAACTTGGGACTGATCAGGCTTGTTATATATGATTAGCTATGATTCCTGTAAGGTCTGGATAACCATCCGGATAGCTATGATGCGAGCAATAGTCAGGCTAATCACATGTAACAGGCTATGAGGCAAGTAATGGTCAGGCTGTACCGACGTGAGGTGTGGGTGAGCTATGATTCATGTAGAGTTAGGTATGATCACATAATCTACTAATATTTCCCCGTCCCTAACTAGCACGAGGGATCCCAATTACGACTCCTCATGACAGGTCAATGATATCAACTCATGTATCCACAGTGTCAGAATCATGTACGCTATACAACTAGAATCATAGAGATGATCAACATAATAAAAACTGTCAGAGAATGTACTCGCCTGTGGTCCTGCTGCTGGCAATACCAATATCTTGTTTCCAAAGTCTTGTCTGAATAATCCAACAGTCCTATAGACATCATATAATACAATATCATAGCATCAGTCGTTACACTAGCACACATACAAACATAATATACTGAACTCATAACTGCGCTAGGGGTGATACTAGTCATCTAACATGGTCAAGTGTACGTCTAAATATATAGGCATTTGGTCCTTGATTACTGTGTATAATCAGATAGTTAAACACTAACATATGTCTCGCCAGTACGTCAGTATACACAAGGCAGACACTCACAACCACTTAGGGTCACATGGTCAAGTAAATACGGGATATCCACAGTTAAACTAGGGTCAAATAGTATATATATATATATATATATATATATATATATATATATATATATATATATATATATATATATATATATATATATATATAGTCATAACTAGCATTAGAATATAATTACTTAAATATATATCCATATATTTATATATATATCAACCAATATTATATGCATACGCACACACATGTACGAGCACACTAGTCACTAGGTTCACCGACACAGGGTCTTATGATTAACCAACAAAACCTGTCATGAAGCAAATTCTAATCCCTACTAGCATTCACACAAGCACATATATACAACTATAAAAGAAGAGGGGACATGTTCGAACCTCGGGGTTGACGATAATGACAATGACGATGATGATGATGGTGATGATGAGGATAATGGTGATAATGATGATGGTGATGATGATGATGACGATAGTGATAATGATGATGATGATGGTCATGCTGATGATGATCATGGTGATGATGATGATAATGATGATGATGATGATCATGGTGATGATGATGATGAAGGTGATGATTGCCGGAGGCTGTCGGAGGAGAGCCTCGACGGAGGGGAGTTCGGGAAGACGTAGTGGTGGTGAGCGGATGTGCTCAGGGGAGACCCGGCTGCTCGGGAGTTCGACGGTCGAGTGAGGGTGTTCTCAGGCGGAGGAAGGATGTCAGGTTGAGAAGAGAATGGGGAAGATGACCGCGGGATAGACGTATGTCGGCGTTCAGGCAGTCGGGGAGAACGCCGTGGCTCGATGTGGGATATAAACGGGGAGACGAAGAGGGTGGTCGTCAATGGTAATGGTGGTTCAGACAGCTCCGGCGGTCGGGGATGGTTGTAGCGGGGTGGTTCAGGCAAGGGGATTGCTGTCAGCTGGTGGGAGGTGCTCGGGAAGATGATAGGAACTGTGGCTGCCGCAGTTCAAGCGGGTCGA
This sequence comes from Iris macrosiphon, assembly GCA_036927795.1. Classification (NCBI taxonomy): domain Eukaryota; kingdom Viridiplantae; phylum Streptophyta; class Magnoliopsida; order Asparagales; family Iridaceae; genus Iris; species Iris macrosiphon. Next base: position 39,237,634 of record JAYESA010000003.1, read on the forward strand.
GGGAAGGGCTGTCGGGTGCTCGTCGAGGAAGGAAGAGAACAAGGTGGCTCAGGCGGGTAATCACAGGAGGAGGAAGGGAAGAGGAGGTCGACGGGGTTGTTCAGAGGGTGTACAGACGATCGTCGAGGAGTTCAGGCGGGTTGCCGTCGTCGAGGAGTTCAAAAGAGGATGCTGTGGAGGAGACGGGTTGGGATCGGCTGCTCGAGGATGGAGGAGAAATAAAGTCGTGGAGAAGGCTGGAGTTGGCCGGCAATAGTGAGGGTGAAGTCTAGGTTAGGTTTTGGGTTTTGGGTTTTATAGTTTTTGTGATGGGGATGAAAATAATACAATGTGAAGGATGATGGTTTTTGCATGGGAAAGGAGAAGATGACAACCTAGGGATTAGGGCCGGTTGTGCCTTGGGATGGGGTTGGCATTGGGAAAATGGGTGATGAGGGATTATATATATATAATGGTGAGGGTGTGTGTGGTGAGGATGTTGCTCCATTGAAATGGAGGGCCATAATTAGACATGAAGGAAATACACAAACAAAAAGAGGAGAGAGAGTTGAACGGTCAAGGGAGGAGAGGGTTGATTTCTTCATGTGCTTGACCAATAGGATGGTGACACATCATTACATTTTTGTATAAAAGCCCTAAATAATTGGAAAATTACACATAAAGTGGGTTTTTGGATTAAATGAGGGAAAATACCATATTTGGTGTGATGTAGTGGCTAGAAAGGGTGTGTGGTATTTAGTATGAGTCTTGAGGGTGTGAATGGGGATTTGGTTTGGTGTTGGGTCTAGTTTTAGGTCAAGTTGGGTCCTTACACTAATTTAATTAAAATTAGTGTAAATGGTGTTCTTAAATTAATTGGAAGTACATGGGATTAAAATTAGGTGGGACACAAGTGTCATGGACATAGAAGACTCAGAATAAAATATTGTCATAATTTGGCTTTCACCAAATGGGTCAAGATTTTGTCTCTAATTTCGATTGGAACGCACAAAGATACAAAGTTGGATTTATTTAAAATTAAAAATAAACGTCCGCGACGAATATTGTGCGACTAAAAAAAAGCAAAGGAGAGCATATTTATGAGTTACACAAAGGTCAGAATGGGAGACGGGCATGTCTAGGACAAAGGTGTAAAATTTGTTGGAAGACAAAAGCTAGGATAGCACTCCAAATATCGAAGCAACGGTATGGCACAATAATTAAATAAAATCACAATAATAAATTATAACCTCAATAATTAAATTCCAAAAATGCTAATTAAAATCCACAATCCTATAATTCGGTCAGGGGTTCATCTAGTGGGCTTCTAGGTCTAGTCTACTAACTCATACATTAAAGAATACTTCACACACACACACACACACACACACACACACACACACACACATATATATATATATATATATATATATATACATATACATACATATCATGCAATTATTTAAAAATAAACATACACAATACTTATAATATATAAAATGACAAAATTACCCTTATTTTTAGAATGTGGTAGTGACAGCGAGCACAATCTGGTGAGCATTCTCAATGCTCTATCGCATAACCTCTGACTGACGCTGCTGCGCCTCCATCATCTCCTGAAAGAGCATGAATATCTGCATATGATCGACTGCGGATGGTGGAGGTGGAAGATCCCCTGAAACTATTGGCGTTGCTCTTTGTACCGGAGGTGGAGTACATCCGAAAGCTGCTGCAGAAATGCCCACCTGGATCGATGAAGCTGACCTCTGGAATGTAGCTGTTGGAACAGCGTCTGATGGTGCTACCCTCATAGGCGATAAAGTGACTGACCGTGCTGACATGGCACCTGAGCGCAGGAACACGTCTTCGGCGGCATCCTGAAGATAGATTGAACAAAGGAATCAACATTGAGTAAGATACGATATCATCAAAGAAGGACATAATTTCTTCAAAGTAAAGCAAACATTCAATAGATAAGGATACAAAACCGATATAGGAAATGTTTTCTAGTTGTGATTGAGTATACTCTCAGCCTAAATCATATTTCCTAAAGTAGGCTCATAGCAGTACTCTAGGTGAGCACTACTACGATATCGCTCTAATTGCGACTCTAGACCTGCATGGACCACCACTAAAAATGTGTCACGACCTATATCCAGATATTTGGACATGAGTACGTAGGTACGTCTAGCCTACGTCACAACATCGGCAGTAGAACGCTGTCTGGGTCAACTCTAACTAACTAACTAACATCTCAACAATGTATATATGGTACCTGTCAATTATCTCAACTCCAAAAGGAGGAACAATATGGTATCTCACAAATGTTACTATAGTTAATCACAATATAAACTAAGGAAGATAGAGCACGAATAAAAAATGAAGAAAAGAATAAAGATACAAACCACAAGTCTAAAATAATATACATGCCATGAATCTCAATAAAAGTCAATACAAATCCACCAAATAAACTAAACCTCATCAGGCTCTGGAACTAAGTCCTCCTGGTCTATAGGAGTATCCTCTAATGGTAAGCCCTTCAGCGGCCCGTAGAATGTAGGATACTGATCTACGAGCCAAAATATATCCAGCCAGGATTGGAGCAAAGTACATACCTCTGAAAGCAGTTTCAAATACATAATCGAGCATATAAAACATATAATAGAAAAGAATACAAGATAACTAAACAGCAAAATGAAATAAACTAGAGTAAACATGTAATGTACTAGAATGAGAACATGCAATAGAATATCTGCAATAAAAAAGAATAACTAAAATCTAACCAATGTGCCTTGGAATACAAGTTCATTATGTGATCTGTTTAGCTTGAACACGAATACAATAAGGTAACTCGATTACAAGTGTGGTATGTAATCGACATGTACACGAATATACTGAGGCTTTGATCACATAATCAACTCCTACTCCCCTATCCCCAACTAATACCAATGGATCCAATCACGAAACGTTACGAACACGAATATGGGCATACTGAATACGAGCAGTGTGTATACACTAATATAAGCACACTGAACATGAGCAGTGTATGAACACAAAATATAATAAATCAATACCTGATATACACGATAAAATATATGTGAAGGAGTACCCGTTGAATATGGTAGGGGATAACATCTCCTAATAGGATCCATGTAGTACCAGTCCGTGAAACCACTGTGTCAGAATCAAGTATACAGTTCTAGAACATAAGATATATACACTATTATGAAATAAAAACTAACAGAAAAATGTACTCACTTGAGGTCCTGAGCAAGGTGTGTCTCTCTATGCCTAAGCTGGTGTCACACAGACCTATATATGGTATATTGCATCAATACAAGATTTTAGAATAAAAATAAGTTAAACTAGTTTAATTCTAGGTCATAAAGCCATTTCTAAGTCAAAACAGTCACACTAGGTCAACTCTAGGTCAAAGTAGTCAAACTTAGTCAAACTAGCTATTGTTAGGTTATATGAGTCAATCTCTAAGATATTAGGTCAATACGCTATGTAACTAGGCCATACTAGCTATGTAAGATATTAGGATACCAACAAGTACCGTATTATAAGATACACAAGTTATTAGATATAAAAATACTAATATATATATATATATATATATATATATATATATATATATATATATATATATATATATATATATATATACAAGACAAGATATATATAGTACTCTTGGCTAACTAATGCAAATTGGATACTTTGGCTTTGAACCAATGCGGTATCACACCACCTACACATCCATCTTGATACTCAAACCCAATACCTGGAGCATAAACCAATACCTTGACATTACCTTGGTATCACAAGGTAATTCAAATTCTAATATGCAATTAACTACCCATACACCTAACTATATATTATCATGCATAAACTTATACAATACTCTACTAACTACCTACTAACATACCAATATATATATATATATATATATATATATATATATATATATATATATATATATATATATATATATATATATATATATCACACGGTAATTCAAATTCTAATATGCAATTAACTACCCATACACCTAACTATATATTATCATGCATAGACTTATACAATACTCTACTAACTACCTACTAACATACCAATATATATATATATATATATATATACATATATATATTTAACTACTAGTCTAACAACATGTATACATAACTAACTAGATAACAATATAACTAACTAACTAACCAACTAAACTAACAATAAAGCTAAGTAACCCTTGCTACTGCTATGCATCCCCGTAGCTGCTCTAGTTGCTGCCATTGTTCTGTACATGCTGCTGCTCCTCATGCTGTTGTTGCTTGTTGTGGTTGCAGCTGTAGCGACTGCTCTTGCTGTTGCCCATGCTGCAGTTGCTACTTTAGTTATTGTTCTTGCTGCTGGATGTTGCTGCTCTTGCGTTGCTACTGCACTTTTGCTCTTTCATTTGCTGCTACAGTTGCTCCATGCTGAAAACTGCTACAGCTACTGCAGTTGCTGCTCTTGCCGTGGCTTGCTGTTGCAGTCTCTTGCTATTGCTGCAGTTGTATTTGCACACTGCTACCCGACCCCCCTTTCGCTGCACACACTACACCTTACACTCACTCACTCACTCACACACTTAGACACACACACATATGTAAATATGAATCTATACACACACACACACACATATATGACTATATATCACTATACATATATACATATATGCAACTCTATATATATATCTATAACCACATACATACATATATATATATATATACCTCCACATATACATGTACCACATACATATATATCTATCTATATATATATATATATATATATATATATATATATATATATATATATAATCATTAAGTATATACATAATAATAACCACATTCGTGATGCTTATGAACCCCCTATCTCTCATGACCACCAACACCTCAAATGAAACATAGACATATCCATAACTATACTGTACATATATATCATATAAACATTTTAATTATATCATTCTAATAGCTATTATCGTGGCAAATTGAATTTAAATACAATAAAACAAACACGTGGAGGACACCGTACCCGTATCACACTCATTCTATGATACGCTTGTGATACGGCTCCACCACACAACCAAACATATCCTGAAGGACACGAGCAAGTCTAAAATCATAATTATGAACAGCATGAAGAACTAGCTACTCAACTACATGTCCGTGTCAAAATATGACATGCTCAACCCCCCCGTGTCGGAAGAAAACCCCCCAAATCTACCTATATCGCCAAATTATCGGGGTACGGCCTACACGTATCCAATTATAGATACAACACTAGTCACACACAAACAAACATATGTCAATTTGGTCTAATTGACCCATTGACAAACACAAGATGTGCCAATAACGAAATTCTCCCAAAATTGACACAAAACACCACATAACTTTCTCCATAGGCCTCCTATGAACCTAATTCTAATTTCTATGGATATCCTTAGCATATGAGGTGGTTCCTGATGATTAAATCACAGATTTAGAGTCTAATTAGAGAGAAAAAACTGAATTGTACATATTGGGAGATAAATTCCCAATAAAATTCTTAAATTGAGTAAAAAAAGCCTCCAACTTGTAGATCCTTGTTCCTCCTTGTAGATCATTATTCTAATAGCATCTAATGAAGAATAGAAAAGGAATTGGGAATAAATTTGAGTAAAAATTGGTGTAAAAATAAAAAAATTGGAAGAAAGAAAATTCTAGATCTAGAATTGGAATGACAAATGAGAGGAGAAAGAGTCTCTTTCCACCCCTATGGTGGTCGGCCCTTGCCCCTCCTCCAAGCTACTATGGAAAGTCTAAAATACCCTTTGGGGCTTGCCATAAAGAGATAATTAAGGAGGGAATGTTCTAGTCTAATTGGTTTCACTAATTAATTTATCCTCCTAATAAATGGGCTTACTATTGGGCTCAATTCTAACTAGAATTAAATGTTGGTCCATGGATCTAAACTAACCTAGTTAGGTCCACTAACACAAGTCCAAAAAAAAATCTAACATCTAATAATTAATAAATAATATAATAAATAATATTTATAACATGCACAATATTTAATATAATAACCTTAAAATAAATATACTCATGCCCAATTACCAAACTACCCTTAGTTGGAAAAGTGAGGGTGACAGAGGTCGAGCCCACCGGAGATGTCATCGCAGGTTCTATTCTTCTTGATTCCATTACAGCTTTAGCTTTATTTGATAGTGGTGCTTCCCATAGTTTCATATCTGTTTCTTTTTCTCTGAAGGATCGTTTGGTAGCTGAGTCTTTGCTTAGGACTTGCAAGATCATGACCGGGGGAGGCATTATCCTGGTTAGTGATATTTGCAAGAATCAGAGAGTTACTCTGGGAGGCCGGGAGTTGAGTGCATGTCTATTTGTAATGCCACTTTCGAGCTACGATATTGTACTCGGGATGGATTGGTTGAGTATGCACCATGCTAGTATAGATTATAGAGGAGGTAGAGTTTTATTTAGCCCACCAGGAGAGCCAGATTTTGAGTTTGCTAGAGGAGCTGCAGAGCAGAGAGAAGGCATTACCTGTGGAGCTATTGTGGAAGATAAGGAGTTGTTGCATCCATTGATAGCAGAGTTCTTGGATGTGCTTCTTGAAGAATTGCCAGGATTGCTACCAAATCGAGATATTGAATTCTCTACAGACTTGGTGTCAGGTGAGGAACCAATTTCACAGCATGTCTATAGAGTGAACAAAAATAAGCTGGTCAAGCTGAAGAAGCAAGTGGATGAATTACATAATAAGGGGTTTATCAGATCTAGTTCTTCACCATGGGGAGCCCCGGTATTATTTGTACCGAAGAAGGATAGATCGATGCGCATGTGCATTGATTACAGGGCATTAAATAATCTCACTATCAAGAATAAATACCCGTTGTCACGGATTGATGACTTGATCGATCAGTTTAGTGGCGCTAAAGTATTTTCCAAGATAAACTTGAGATCAGGCTACCACCATGTGAAAGTGAAGCCGGAGGACATTTTGAAAACTACTTTTATGACTCGGTATGGCCAGTATGAGTTTATGGTAATACCGTTTGGGTTGACTAATGTCCCGGCGGTATTTATGAATTTGATGAACAAGGTATTCCATTAGTACCTTGACAAGTTCATAGTAGTGTTCATCGATAACATACTCATATACTCGAAGATACCAGAGTAGTATGAGGAGCATTTGCGAATTGTGTTAGATGTGCTGAGGAAGGAGAACCTGTATGGGAAGCAGTCCATGTGTGAGTTCTTCCTGGACAAGGTAGAGTTCTTAGGACATGTTGTGACTGGTGATGGGATTTTAGTGGATCCAAAGAAGATCGCAGTAGTGGAGTCTTGGAAGACCCCGAGTTCAGTGGCAGAGATCAGAAGTTTCTTGGGTCTAGCAGGCTACTAAAGAAAGTTTGTTCAAGATTTTTCGAGGATTGCCTAGCCGATGACTAGACTCACCAGGAAGGATGCATAGTTTATTTGAAAAGAGGAGTGCCAAGTTGCTTTTGAGGAATTGAAGAAGAGGTTGATGTCTGCTCCTATTTTGACGTTGACATCAGGGTCTGGAGGTTTCAATATTTATAGTGATGCATCGGAAAAAGGTCTAGGTTGTGTTCTTCAGTAGAATAAGAAAGTGATTGCTATATATCCAGGCAATTGCATCCTCATGAGAAGAACTATACTACCCACGATTTAGAGTTGGCAGTAGTCATCTTTTTCCTGAAGTTGTGGAAATACTAATTGTACAGAGAGCGTGTGGAGATCTTCATAGACCACAAGAGTTTAAAGTAAGTTTTTACTCAGAAGGAGTTGAATATGAGGCAGTGTCGGTGGTTGGAACTGATGAAGGATTTTAAGATTTCTTTGCAGTATTATCCTGGGAAAGCCAATATAGTTGCCGATGCCTTGAGTAGGTATCCAGTAGCTATGTTGTTCACATATGATCGATATTTATTGGAGGACTTGAAGAGCTTGGGCATTGAGGTGATAGTTCCTGGTTTTGCTATGCAGATGTGGGGGTTGTAGATACACTCAGAGTTGATGGACAGGATCAAGGAAGCCCAGTATGAGGATGTATCTCTGAGGAGCATTAGAGCTCAGGTGAGAGAAGGATTGTAGGATAATTTACCATTACTGAGGATGGATCTTTGCGGTATAGTGTTAGATTATGTGTGCCTAGTGGGGATCTGCGTGAGGATGTGTTGCTGGAAGCACATCGATTTCAGTATTCCATGTATCCAGGTGCCAACAAGATATATTGGGATATACGAGAGAGTGTGTGGTGGTATGGCATAAAGAGGGAAGTGGCACAGTTTGTATCTAGATTCTTAGTGTGCCAGCAGGTAAAAGCCGAGAGGCAGAGGCCAGGTGGTTTACATTAGCCATTACCCATTCTAGAGTGGAAGTGGGAGCACATTACTATGAATTTTGTGTCCGGAATTCCACGATATCCAGGAGGAAAAGACGGGATTTAGTTCATCGTTGACAGATTGACCAAGTCGGCCCACTTTTTGCCTTTCAAGGTGGGTTTGTCTATGGAGAAGCTGACAGAGATGTATATGAGGCAGATCCTCAGGATACATGGGGTTCCCGTCAGCATAGTCTTGGATCGGGATAGTCGTTTTATTTCTCATTTCTGGAGGAGTTTGCAGGCGAGTTTGGGCACCCAGCTCAAGTTCTGTAATGCATATCATCCCTAGACAAATGGGCAGTCAGAGAGGACTATTCAGACTCTCGAGGATATGCTGAGCACCTGTGTACTAGATTTTGGGGGATCTTGGGAAGACCATCTCTATTTTGTAGAGTTTGCTTACAACAACAGCTACCGGGCTAGTATAGAGATGTCACTATTTGAAGCTCTGTACGGTCGGAGATGACGTACTTCCTTGTCATGGGACGATATTGGATAGAGAGTTTTACTAGGGCCATAGATGGTTCTGGATGCAGCAAAAAAGGTTAAGCTGATCAGAGACAGATTTCGAGTGGCATAGGACAGACAGCGACATTAGGCCGATAGCTATCGGAGAGCTTTGGAGTTTGAGGTCTAGTTTAAGTTTTTTATTTTGTGCTTGATATTGATTGTTTGTTATAGATTAAGTTCTTAAGGTTGTATTTTGTTCTAGGTGGGTGGTTTGGTGTTTCTAAGAATTTCTCCGATACGAGGCACGATTCATTTCGGTGGAGGTGGGAAGCTTAGTCTATGATTCATAGGACCTTTTATAATTCATGATAGGGTCGGTGCAGTTTCTTATAGACTAGACTTGCCACCTGCATTAGAGGGAGTGCACAACATGTTTCATATGTCACAGTTGAGACGGTATGTGGCAGATTCTAGACACGTGTTAGATCACTCAAAGATAGAGGTGGGCCCTACTCTTAGCTATCCAGAGCAGCCAGTTGAGATTCTAGATCGGAGAGAGAAGGTGCTGAGGAACCAGACTATTCCTTTGGTATGCGTCGCATGGCGGAATCACTCTCTGGAGGAATCTACCTGGGAGAGAGAGGATAAAATGCTAGAGTATTACCCATATTTGTTTGTGCCTTAAGGTATGTTCTTTCCTGATTCTGTTCTATTTTATTTTCCTGGTTAGTTTCGTCTTTGAATTTTGAGGACAAAATTATTTTAAGGGGGGTAGACTTGTCACTACCATATTTTCTAGGAAAAGATATTTTGGTTATTTTATAATTAATTAAATATTATAAATTTATTTATTGTTAGATGTTAGTTTATTATTTTGGACATATGTTAGTGGACCTAACTAGTTTAGATTAGATCCATGGACCAATATTTATTCTAGTTAGAATTGAGCCCAATAATAAGCCTAATCATTAGTAGGATAATTAATTAAGTCAAACCAATTAGACTAGAACCTTCCCTCCTTCATTATTTTGTTCATGAGAGACCCCACGGGAAATTTTAGACTTTACATAGTAGCTTGAGGAAGGGGGAAGGGGCCGGCCATAATTAAAAATGGGGGGAAATTTCTCTCTCTTCTTTTTTTTATTTTAAATCTAGATCTAGAATTTTCTCTTCCAAATTTCTTCATTTCCACATCAATTTTACCCAAATTTATGCACCATTCCTTCCCAAATCATCATTGGAGGCTATTGAAGTAAGAATCTATAAGGAAAAAGCAAGTATCTACAAGAAGGAGCAATAATCTACAAGTTGGAAGCTCTTTTCACTTAATTTAGAAATTTTATTGAGAATCTATCTCCTAATTAGTTTAGTGAGAATCCATCTCCTAATAGGTATAATTCAGTTTTTCCCTCTAATTAGACTCTAAATCTGTATTTTAATCATTAGAAACTACCCCATATGCTAAGGCTACCCATAGGAATTGGAATTAGGTTCATAGGAGGCCTATGGAGAAAGTTATGTAGTATTTTATGTCAATTTTGAAGAATTTTGAGATTAACACAACTTGTGTTTATCAATAGACCAATTAGACCAAATTGGTATATGTTTGATTGTGTGTGTCTAGTGTCGTATCCATAATTGGATACATGTAGGTCGAATCCCGATAATTTGGAGATACGGGTTGATTTAGGGGTTTTCCTCCGACACGGGGGTTTGAGTATGTCACATTTTGACACGGACATGTAGATGAGTAATTAGCTTTTTGTATTGTTCATAATTATTATTTTAGACTTGCTCGTGTCCGTTGGGATACAATTGGTTGTATGGTGGAGCCGTATCGCAAGCGTATCATAGATCTAGTGTGATACGTGTACGATGCACTTCACGTGTGTGTTCTTTGCATTTAATTCAATTATAGATATTATAAATATTTCAATTATAATTATTATGTGAGATATACGTATATGTATATTTATATATTTGATCTATAATTCATATTGATGTGTTGGTGATCATGTAAGAGTAGAAGTTCATGTGCTTCTCTAATATGGTATATAGTTATATATATATATATATATATATATATATATATATATATATATATATATATATATATATATATATATATATATATATATATATATGATTATAGTGTATATATATAAATATGTGAGATGTGTATTTATGTGTGTGAGCTTGAGGGAGAAGAAACAATGGAAAAACAATGAGAAAATAATAAAAATAGTGAAAAAAACAATGATAAGCAGTGGGAGAAAAGCTAAGAGAAGCATGGAGAAGCAGTTGAAAAGCAGAAGGAAGCAGAAGCCAAGAAGCAGCCGCAGAAAGCAGAAGCAGCAGCGGTAAGCAGCAGAAGCAAAAGCAGAAAGCAACAGCAGCAGCGACAGTAAGCAACGACAGCAGCAGTCAATAAGCAGCGGCTTATTGAAAAGCCGGTAAGCTCTAAGCTATATATATATATATATATATATATATATATATATATATATATATATATATATATATATAAGTTAGTTAGCTTATTTAATAAGCTAGTAAGTTAATAAGCTACTATATATATATAAGATATATATAGATAAGCTAGATAATTTATTTGATAAGTTAGTAAGCTAGTACATTAGTGTATATATATATATATATATATATATATATATATATATATATATATATATATATATATATATGAATTAATTAGTTTATAATTAATAAGCTATTAGTATATATATATTGTAAAAAGTTAGTATATAATTATATATGAGATTATATATACTTAAGTACTAGTTAATATTAGTTAGCATTATTTTTAGATTACCTTGGAGTGCACCAAGGTAATGAGAGTGAGATATCTCGGGTACGGGTATTAAATATCAAGGAGATATTAGTTTACAGTTAGAATATTATTGTTATAAGTTTATAAATACATATTATTGTATAGTAAAGAATATGGGTAGTAATTATAAATTAGATATTGAATTACCTTGTGATACCAAGGTAATGTCAAGGTGTTGGATTTTACTCAAAGTATTGAGTTTGCATATCAAGATGGAGTGTAGGTATTGTGATACGGCTTTTGGTTCAAAGCCAAGATATCCACTTAGCATTAGTTTAGTTAGGAGAATTATATATTGTTGTTTGTATATACATATTATGATATTTTCATATCTAATAAATTGCGTATCTTATGATTCGGTATCTTGTTGATTTCCTAGTATCCTAGTATAGCTAGTATGGCCTAGTTACATATTGTATGGACCTAATATCCTAGAGATGGACTCATACAACCTAGAAATAGCAAGTTTGACCAAGTTTGACCTAGAGTTGACCTAGTTTGACTATTTTGACTTAGAAATGGCTTTATGACCTATAAGTTGACTAGTTTAACTTATTTTTATTCCAAAATCTTGTATTGATGTAATATTCCATTTTTAGGACTTCAAGGCACCACATCGGACATCTTTGATACTGTTTATCGGATTTTAAGCGAGTACATTCTCTGATAGTTTTTCATTTATAATATACTCTATGTCTCTTGTATTTATTGTAGATATCCTTGATTTTTTGACACGATGGTTACACGGATTGGTATATCCGGATCTCGCCATGAGATATAATTCCTTAGTATTTATGGTGTATCTTATGCAAGCCTTGTTTCTTGTTCTTCTTGTACATGTACAAACATTGATTCTTGGGAAGACTAGCTACCTACCCAGAGAATCCCATGTCATAATGTACCATAGTTGGATCCACTATACCAGTCGGGGGCGGAGAGTATTTAGTGATGTGATCATACCCTCCTTGTGCATGTCTTGTTCCTTGTGAGTCTTGATCATACACCGCACATATAATTAACTAGGCCATTATCCTTGTGCATGGTCCCAAGCCGATCACATGTTAAAGCTGGTACTCACTCACTTAGTATTAGTATTTCTTGTTTATTCCTATGATGCTCATTATTATATTTATTTCCAGTATTCCTTTATTGCATATCTCTTGTACCTGTATATAGCATCTTGTATATTCGCTCTATTTACTGTTACATAGTTTATATAATTTATTAGAACTACTGTTAGAGATGTATTTTGCTCCTTTTCTGACTGGATATTTTTTTTCCAGATGATACTGAGGAGTGTTACCCCACTCATTACAGGCCTCAGGATATTATAGACTTAGAGCCAGAGACCTTGGCTCAGGAGGGTCTCATCCCGACAGAGACAGATGACCCAGGACTCGTAGCATAGTAGTTAGATCTTTTGTACTGGATTTGTCTCCATCATATTGTTATTAGTATTTCTCTGACTCATTGGATATTATTGTCTCGTGAGCTGTATTTTCTTCTATTATTTTATCATATTCGTGCTTTATTCCATCTATAGATCTGTGATTGAGTATATTCATATTATATTGGTGGCATTGTTATGTTTTGATTATTAGATAGATAGTTTACCCAAACAACGTTCTACCACAAATGCTGCAACATAGGCTGGATGTTGTTCACTACTCGTGCCCCAATATCGGGTGCGGGTCATGACACTATGTATCTAGGCTATGCTAGCTACTATTGTTACGACCCACACCCGGAATAAGAGCACGAGTAGTGAACAACGCCCAGTCTACGCCGTAGCATCGACGGTAGAACGCTGTCGGGGTCAACCATATTATCTAAATATCTCATACAATATATATGATACCTGTCAATATCATCTCAACTCCCAACGAAGGAACAATATGGTTTACGATAATGGTAACTATACTCAATCACAAAATAAACTAAGGAGGATGAAGGCACGATATGGAATAAAATAGAGGAAAATAAGAGTCACAATACATCCACAAGTCCAAAATAATATATACATGCCATGAGTCTAGAATAAGACTAATACAATGTCCAAAAAAAATATATAACTAATCCTCCTGAGACACTGGCACTAAGTCCTCCTACTCTAGGGGAGAATCCTCTAATTGGCTCACCGTTCTGCGGCCATTAATAAGTGGGACACTAATCCATAAGCCAATCATCTGAAAAATATATCTAGCCAGTATTGGAGCAAAGTACATACCTCTGAAAGCAGTTCCAAATACATAATAGAGCATATATAACAAGCAATATAAAAGAATATAAGATAACTAGCAATAAAAATAGAATAAACTGGAGTGAACATGTAATGTACTGGAAAGTAAGGAATAAATAATATGAATAGCTGTAAGTGATGAAAGTAGATAAACTAGCTAATGGGCCATAGAGTACAAGTTCATTATATGATTGATTTGGGTTGAACACGAATATAATATGGTAACTCGATTATACGTGTGATATATAATCGATATATACACGAATACACTTGGGCTTGATCAATTAACCAACTCCTACTCCCCCGTCCCCAACCAATACTCATGGATCCAATCACGATACGTTACGAACACGAATATAAGCACACTGAACATGAGCAGTATGTGAACACAAAGTACACGATAATCAATACGTGATACACACGATAAAATATATATAAAAGAGTACTCGTTGAACACGGTAAGGAGATAACATCTCCTAACAGGATCCATATAGTACCAGTCCAAGTAACCACTGTGTCGGAATCAAGTATACAGTTCTAGAACAAGTGATATATACATTATCATAAAATAAAAACTAACAAAGAGATGTACTCGCCTGAATTATGCTAAAACTCAAATGGTGTCCGAAATGGTGCCTCAAGGACCGAAATATAAAATATTACATCAATATAAGGTTTTGATATGAAAATAAGTTAAACTAGTCAGAATCTAGGTCTTAAAGTCAATTCTAAGTCAAAATAGTCAAACTAGGTCAACTCTAGGTTAAACTAGTCAAAATTGGTTAAACTAGATATTTCTAGGTTGTATGAGTCCATCTCTAGGTTATTGGGTCCATACACTACTTATCTAGGCTATACTAGCTATATTAGGATACTCGAGTATCGATACTATTAAGTATCATACGATACTCAATATACTATATTTACATTATACATATATATCCTCTAGCTAATATAACTCTATGTGAATACCTTGGCTTTGAGCCATCTTGGTATCACTACCTAGCTACCCATTTGGTAAGGTAAGTAACCAAGTATAGCTAATATAGGCTAGTATTAGCTAGTTAGTGACTAACATGGACTAATTACCTTAGGTAGACCAAGTTTGACCTAGTTGGACTAATATAACCTAGAAATGGCCTACAAAATTATATTAGTGCATTTTAAACTCATTTCTCACTTTATTACACCAAGTAACATGATATTCCTATTTATGTGTATGTGACACCAGCTCGGATACCGAGATATAATATTTTCTCAGGACCGTAGGCGAGTATATTTTCTTATAGTTTCCTTATTTTATAGTCTCTATGTTTCATTTATTTAGTATTGAGATACTTGATTCCTGACACGATGGTTTCACTGATTGGTATACGTAGATCTTGGTCATGAGATGTTATTGTTGGGATTACTCAGTGATCACCATGTCGTGCTTTATGATTACTCAGTGATTATCGTGATATCATAGTGATTATATAGACCATGATCATAGTGCATGATATTATAGACCGTACAGTGTGATATACGTTTTATAAAGTGTCATGATTTGGATCCGTATACTAGTCGGGTGTTGGGTAATATTAGTGATATGTAATGATACCTTACAGCCCGTGATTTAATATAGCCCGTGATAGTTAACAGATCATGCAACTCACGTGTGATCACGCTAGCTCATATTTTATATATAGCCCGTGTTAGGCCCAAGCCGATCACATTATCTTACTAATATTTTAAGGCACATTTATTATATTGTTTCTTTTATTCCAGTTCATTATATTGATGTTCCTCATTATATTGTTCTCGGTTTATTGAAATTATTTACCATGAAGCTTCTTTTCGTGATATATGCTAGTTCAGTTACTTTCATCATTTCTTTTTATTTCTATTAATGTTTCATAGCTTCTGTCATTTATTGGAACTACTATTGGGTTGTACTTCGCTCCAATCCTGACTGGATATATTTTTTAGATAATTCATTCGAGGACTTGTGTCCTACGTATTATGGGCCGCAGGATGGCGAGACAGTTGCGTCTGCACCCGTAGAGCCTATTGAGCTAGTACCACCAGCTGGAGAGACTTAGACTTTTCATTATGAGTTGTATTTAATTTTAATAGACTTTATGGCATATATTATTAATTTGAGACTTATGTTGAGATTGGACTTGTATTGAGGCTCTTGTATTTCTTTTACTTCTAATCCATATCGTTCCATTCTTTCTCTAGTTTGATATTGTGATTGAGTATTAATTATTATTTATCATATATTATATTATTCATCCAATTGGAGTTGAGATAACATAACATGTACCTTATATATATATATATATATATATATTATAACAAATATTTAGATAGTTATGTTGACCCAGACAACATTTTACCGTCGATGCTGCGGCGTAGGCTGGGCGTTGTTCACCACTTCTGCCCTTATTTTGGGTCCGGATCATGATATCATGGGTAGCACGTGATCCACCTCATCAGTTAGTGCCTTGAAGGCATAAAATGGTCCTTATGTGACTTGTCCCATTGATCAGCTCGGTAGACACCAACGACCGAGTCATAGATGCGAGACAAATCATGTTTGCATCAAACGTTGTTGCAAGGACCTCCCACAACTCCTTCACCGAGTCTGTGTTCTGAACCATGTCCTCCACTGATGGTTCCATCGAATTCATCAACTGTGTAAACAGTCGACTGTCATCAGTCTTACACTACTCGTATATGGGATCACTCACTACTGGGAGGTTGTTAGTCATATGTTTTGACAACCACATTCCCCGAAGCATATTCTCGACCTTCTTGCACCATATTGAGTAACCATTTGGTCCATCCAATCGTCTATCGACAAGTCGAACCGATAAAATAGTCGTGTCAGAGCCCGATGTCCCCGCTATTATATTTTCGACACCGGTATTAGTAGTACTATTCATATCAGTAGTTGTCATCCTGTTCTGGATTGGACTATCGTTTGGTTGTCCCGACCCGATAATCATATCAACTTTGCCAATGCATAATCAACGTAGCTAGAACCAGCTTGTGTAAGGAAAGAATAGATTGAAGGTGGATCCATACAAGCTAGAACATAGAAGCAACCAAAGTTACTTTCTGTTAGATCCTGATGTGATATCGGGTCAGGAACAGAGATTTACGCAAACCCAGGTCTACTCTTTGTTAACTCCTAATTTATTTCTTCACGGTCGTGCTAAACCGTCAAGGAAAGCCATTATCTTGACGATTTTAGACATACGTTAAGAAAATACCCTTTTTGTGTTATATAATAATATTTTACCATAATACTTGACGATTTTAGTGGAACCGTCAATAAAACCCATTTTATTTTTTGACGGTTTGTTGATAGCTGTCAATTAATATATGTGCGGAAAATTGTCGCGTATATTTCAGTTTCCATTTTATTAATTTTTTTAAAGTTTTATTTACTGTATCATATAAGTTGACGGTTCTGTGAAACCATAAAACTCCTCCTAAAAGTGAAACCCCAGTCCCGTTTAAAAAAACCCTTTGTCATGACCCGCACCAGGTGTAAGGGCGTGAGTAGTGAACAACATCTAGCCTACGCCACAGTATCGGCGGTAGAACGCTATTTGGTTAAACTATATATCTAGTAATAATGATCATCAAGATATATAATTCCACCAATGAAGTATAAATACTCAATCACAGATCTATAAGATGGAACAATTGCACGAATATGATACAAAGAACTGAAGGGTCAAATACAACTCACAAGACAAAATAATATCCAATGAGTCATCAAATATAATAAGAAATATTAATGTCAAAAGCTGGAGACAAATCCAGTACAATAAACATATTTACTGAGCTACAGGTAATGGGTCGTCTGTCTCAACCGGGATGACTCCCTCCTCAGCCAAAGTCTCTGGCTCTAAGCCAACTATGTCCTGAGGCCGGTAGTGAGTAGGATACTACTCCTCAGTGTCATCTGGAAAAATATATCCAATCATGAAAGGAGCAAAGTACACCTTTAACAACAGTTTCAATAAATGATAAAAACTATGTAACGATAAATAGAGTTAATATACAAGATGCAATATACAAGTAAAAGGGATATACAAAATAGGAATACTGAAATTAAATACAAAAAATGAGCATCATAAAAATGAGCAAGAAATACTACTACTATGTGAGTGAGTACCAGCTTCAACATGTGATCAGCTTGGAAACTTGCATAAGAATTAGGACCTGGTTAATCATACGTGCGATGTATGATCAACACTCACAAGAAAATGCACAAGAAGGGGTAAGATCACATATCTACACTAACACTCCCCGTCCCGACTGGTATAGTGGATCCAACTATGGTACGTTATGACACAGGATTCACTGGGTAGGTAGCTAGTCTCCTAAGAATCAATGTCTGTACATGTACAAAAAGAATGAGGAACAAGGCCTGCACAAGATATACCATAAATACCAAGGAATAACATCTCATGATGAGATCCGGATATACCAATCCGTGTAACCATCGTGTCAAGAAATCAAAGATATCTACACTAAATACAAGAAACATAGAGGATATCATAAATGAGAAACTATCAGAGAATGTACTTGTCTGGAATCTTATGAACTATTTTAAAGATGTCCGAAACGGTACCTCGAAGACCTAAATATGGAATATTACATCAATACAAGGTTTTGGAATGAATACAAGTTAAACTAGTCAAATTCTAGGTTATAAAGCCATTTCTAGGTCAAAACAGTCAAACTTGATCAACTATGTGTCAAACTATTCAAACTTAGTCTAACTAGCTATTTCTAGGTTGTATAAGTCCATCACTAGGATATTGGGTCCATACACTATGTATCCAGGCTATACTAGCTATAGGATACTAGTACTATATCGTATCGTAAGATGCGTAAATAAATAAATATATAAATATTCTATAAGTTATACAAATATATTACATACTAGTTTTTTAGTTAAACTAGTACTAATGGAATACCTTGGCTTTGAACCAACTTGGTATCGCACTAGCTACCCTCACCTTGATACCCATACCCAATACTTTAATTACCTTGGTATCACAAAGTAATTCTAAACTTAGCTAAACCCTTAACTAGCTATCCACATATATACTTAACTCAGGTGTATATATTCATCTAAGTTATAACTAATGCTAATATAACTAGTATCCTAAAACCTAGTTATTACCTTAACTTAACCCAGTCCAATATATAACATCACCTGCCATTACTACATTACTTCCTATCAGTATCCAACAACTCAAAACATATAACACTCAACTATCACTAACTCTTCACAACATAATTAACAGACAACTAACATATACTAACTTAAACTAACCCTAACATACCTTTCCCTCTACATGATGCTGCTGCCCAAATGCAGTTGATAACCACAGTCTCCAATACTGTTAACTGCCATCTACTCTAATGTTGCAATAACTCACAACTGATCACAACATCTCAAACTCAAAGTTTACCGGCTGCTGCTCTTGCAGCTGATCCTTGCTGCCTTCACTGCGATTGAACACAGTCCAGTCACTGCTTGATGTTTCCTACACATCAATTCCAGGTTTCCCCCTACCCTGCTAACTCATTGTTCACCCCCTCTTGACTGAACAACTGCAGCAACAACACTACTACCTCCTCATTGTTGCTGCTCTAATATGCAGAGCCTAACTACTATTACACAGTAGTCTAATTACTTGACTGTGCACCACAGTGTGCAGGGTTCTCCCCTCTAAAGTTGGGCAAGAACCCAACACAGCTATTGCTGCTCTAAGCAGCATACAAACTATAATTTGCCATTGCACAAACCACTTGCAGATGGCAGCAAACCGACTGCTGTGCACTTGGTGCATAGCCCAACCTGATACTCCTCACTGTCAATTGACAGTGAACACTCTTCCCCTTGCCTCCTTGTTAGTTCACCCCTCCATAATAGTCCCTATATGAATCAAATAGTCCCCACAACTCCTTACTATAAAATACAATACTCCTAATCAGTCCATAGACCCAAATAGTGAGCACAACTCTAACACATGTTTATAAGGAAACCACTCTTTCCACATACAACTAGAACACAACCAAAACACACTAAATACAATAGAAACATTTAGATGTATATAGAAACCATATATAAATATATGTACCATATAACAACTCAAATATAATATTCTAAGAGCATTAACTAAGTCAAATTGAAATATAATGCAAAATAATAAACACGTGGAGTGCACCACAACCGTATCACACTCAATATATGATACACTTGTGATACGGCTCTAA
This sequence comes from Iris macrosiphon, assembly GCA_036927795.1. Taxonomy (NCBI): domain Eukaryota; kingdom Viridiplantae; phylum Streptophyta; class Magnoliopsida; order Asparagales; family Iridaceae; genus Iris; species Iris macrosiphon. Next base: position 39,257,886 of record JAYESA010000003.1, read on the forward strand.
CACATCTTCAAATGTATCCCGAAGGACACGGGCAAGTCCAATATCATAATTAAGAGTAATATAAAGTGCTAGCTATACCACTACGTGTCGGTGTCAAAATGTGACATGTGCATATCTCCAGTCAAAGGAAAAAATCTCAAATCAACCCGTGTCGCCAAAATATCATGATACGGCCTATCCAATTGTGGATACGTTACTAGTCTCACACAACCAAACATATGTCAATTTGGTCTAATTGACCTACTGACAAACACATGATGTGCCAATATCGGAATTCTCCTAAAATTGGAACAAAACACACCATAACTTCCTCCATAGGCCTCCTATGAACCTAATTCCAAATCCAATGGGTAGACTTAGTATATGGGAGGGTTTCCAATGATTAAACTACATATTTAGAGTCTAATTAGAGGAAAAAAATTAAATTGTATCTATTGGGAGATGAATTTCCAATACAAATCTCCAAAAGAGTGTCAAGAGCCTTCTACTTGTGCTCCTTCTTCCTTCTTGTAGATCCTTGCCTCATCCTTTATCTAATGGCCTCCAATGGTGAATAGAGAAGGAATTAGGAAATAATTTGGGTAGGGATTGGTGTAGGGATGAAGGAATTTGGAAGAGGAAATTCTAGATCTAGAAATGAGATGAATGAATGAAGAGAGAGAGAGAGAGAGTCTCTCTACTTCCCCTTTTGGCCGGCCTTGCCCCCTTCTCCAAGTCACTATGAAAAGTCTAAAATATCCCTTGGGGCATGTCATGAAGGAATTATTGAAGGAGGGAAGGTTCTAATCCAAATGGTTTAACTAATTAAGTCATTCTCCTAATGAATGTGCTTGTTTGTTGGGATTAAATATAACTAGAATTAATTTTGGTTCATGAGTCTAATCTAAACTAGTTAGTTCCACTAACATAAGTCCAAAATCAAATATAACATCTAATAATAAATAAATAATATAATAGATAGATATATAATATGCATAATATTTAATTAATTATGAAATGACTAAAATATTATTTTCTAAAAAATATGGTAGTGACAAGTCTACCCTCTTTAAAATAATTTCTTCCACGAAATTCAAAGACAAAACTACCCCCAAAAAATAAAACAGAATCAGAAAAGAACATACATCAAGGTATAAATAAATATGGGTAACGCTCTGGTATTTTATCCCCCCTCTCCAAGGTAGACTCACCCGGAGAGTGATGCCTCCATGCAACGTATACCAAGGGAATGGTATGGTTCCTCAGCACCTTCTCTCTCCGATCTAGAATCTCAACTGGCTGCTCTAGATAGCTAAGAGTAGGGCCCACCTCTATCTTTGAGTGATCCAATACGTGACTAGGATATGCCATGTACCGTCTCAACTATGACACGTAAAACATGTTTTGCACTCCCTCCAATGTAGGTGGCAAGTCTAGTCTGTAAGCAACTGCACCGACCCTCTCGAGAATACTGAAGGGTCCGATGAATCGTGGACTAAGCTTTCCGTCTCCACCGAAATGAATCGTGCCTCGTGTCGAAGAAATCCTCAGAAACACCAGACCTCCAACCTAGAACAAAATACAACCTTAAGAACTTAATCTATAATAAACAACCAATATCAACAAAAACAAAAATCTAAAACTATACCTCAAACTTCAAAGGTCCCTAGTGGCTATCGGCCCAATGCCGTCGTCTGTCATGCGCCACCCGAAGTCTGTTTCTAATAAACTTAACCTTCTCCGCTGCATCCACAACTATCTTTGGCCCTAGCAAATCTCTCTCTCCAACATCGTCCCATGATAAGGGAGGACGATATCTTCGACCGTATAGAGCCTCAAATGGTGACATCTCTATACTTGCCTGGTAGCTGTTGTTATAAGAAAATTCTACCAAATGAAGATGGCCCTATCAAGATCCCCCAAAATCTATTACACAGGTGCACAACATATCCTTGAGAGTCTGAATGGCCCTCTCTGACTGGCTATCTGTCTGGGGGTGATATGTAGTACTGAACTTGAGCTGGGTGCCTAAACTCGCTTACAAACTCCTCAGGAAATGAGTAGTAAAACGAATATCCCGATCCGAGACTATGCTGACGGGAACCCCATGTATCCTGATGATTTGTCTCGCATACATCTCTGCCAGCTTCTCCGTAGACAAACCTTCCTTGAAAGGTAAAAAGTGGGCCGACTTGGTCAACCTGTCAACGATGACCCAAATCGCGTATTTCCCTCTTGGAGATCATGGAAGTCCAGACACAAAATCTATAATATTATGCTCCCACTTCCACTCTGGAATGGGTAATGGCTGAAGTAAACCACCTGGCCTCTGACTCTTGGCTTTCACCTGCTGGCACATTAAGCATCTGGATACAAACGGTGCTACCTCCCTCTTCTTGCCATACCACCACACACTCTCTCTCGCATATCCTGATACATCTTGTTGGCACCTGGATGCATGGAATACTGAGAGCAATAAGCTTTTTGCAATACCTCCTCACGTAGCTCCCCACTAGGCACACATAATCTAGTATCATGCCGCAAAGAACCATCCTCATTAATGGTAAAATCATTCTCCAATCCTGCTCTCACTTGAGCTCTGATGCTCCTCAGAGATACATCCTCATACTGGGCCGCCTTGATCCTTTATATCAACTCTGAGTGTATATGCAACCCCCACATCTGTATGGCAAAACCAGAGACTATCACCTCAATGCCCAAGATTTCCAGATCCTCCAACAAAAACTGGTCCTGCGTCAAAAACATAGCTACCGGATACCTGCTCAAGGCATCGACAACTATATTGGCTTTCCCCGGATAATACTGTAAGGATATATCAAAATTCTTTATCAGTTCCAGCCACCGACGCTGCCTCATATTCAACTCCTTCTGAGTAAAAATGTACTTCAAGCTCTTGTGGTCTGTGAAGATCTCTACATGTTCTCCATACAAATAGTATTTTCATAACTTCAAGGCAAAAATGACTGCTGCCAACTCTAAATCGTAGGTAGGATATTTTTTCTTATGGGGACACAATTTGCTAGATGCATAGGCAATTACTTTTCTATTCTGCTGAAGAACACAACACAGCCCTTTTCCCGATGCATCACTATAGATAATGAAACCTCCAGACCCTGATGGCAACGTCAAAATAGGAGCATACGTCAATCTTGACTTCAATTCTTCAAAATTAACCTGGAACTCCTCTTTCCAAATAAACTTTATGTCATTCCTGGTGAGTCTGGTCATCGGCTCAGCAATCCTCAAAAAATCTTGCATAAACTTTCTATAGTAGCCTGCCAGACCCAAGAAACTCTTGATTTCTGCTACTGAACTTGGGGTCTTCCAAGAATCCACTGTTGTGATCTTTTTCGGATCCATTAAAATCCTATCACCAGTCACAACATGTCCTAAGAACTCCACCTTATCCAGGAAGAACTCACTCTTGGACAGCTTCCCGTATAACTTCTCATTTCTCTGCACATCCAATATAATCCGTAGATGCTCCTCGTGCTCCACTGGTGTCTTCGAATAAATGAGTATGTCATCGATGAACACCACCACGAACTTGTCAAGGTATTGGTGAAATACTTTGTTCATCAAATTTATAAATACTGCTGGGCATTAGTCAACCCAAACGGGATCACCATGAACTCGTACTGGCCATAACGAGTCTTAAAAGTAGTCTTCGGAATTTCCTCCGGCTTTACTTTTACCTGGTGGTAGCCTGATCTCAAGTCTATCTTGGAAAATACCTTGGCGCCACTCAATTGATCGAACAGGTCGTTAATCCGTGGCAACGGGTATTTATTCTTGATAGTAAGAATATTTAATGCTCTGTAATCAATGCACATGCGCACCGATCCATCTTTCTTCATTACAAACAATACCGAGGCTCCCTATGGTGAAGAACTGGATCTAATAAACCCCTTATCCTGCAGTTCATCCACTTGTTTCTTCAGCTCAACCAGCTCGCTGTTGTTCACTCTATAGACATGCTACAAAATTGGCTCTGCACCCGGCACCAAGTCTATTCTAACAATTCCTCAGGAAACACATCTAAGAACTCTGCTATCAAATGATGCGGCAACTCCTTGTCTTCCACCATAGCTCCACAGATAATGCCTTCTCTCTGTTATGCAGCTCCTCTAGCAAAATTAAACTCTGGCACTCCTGGCGGACTAAACAAAACTCTACCTCCTCTGCAATCAATACTAGCATGGTGTCTACTCAACGAATCTATCCTGAATACAATGTCATAACTCGGAAGGGGCATTACAAGTAGAAAAGCACTCAGCTCCTAGCCTCCCAGAGTAACTCTTCGATCCTTGAAATATTACTAACTAGGATAATGCTGGGCCCGATCATAATCTTGTAAGTCCTAAGCAAAGACTAAGCTACCAAATAATGCTTCAGTACAAAAGAAACAGATACAAAACTATGGGAAGCACCAATATCAAATAATGCTAAAGATGGAATAAAATTATTGAGAACAGAACCTACAATGATATCTCTAGTGGGCTCAGCCTCCTCTACCATTATAGCAAATGCTCATCCCTGAGGTGCACCCCCCTGATGCTGGTGCTGGGCATAACGTTGCTACTGGGTCGGAAGCAACGGTCCCCTCGGTTGTACTGCAGGTGACCTCGCCTGTGTTCTTTGAGCTGGATATGCTCCCTGAATTACACGATGAGGGTTGGTAGGATAATCCCTCAGCTGATGCCCCTCGTCATAACAATACAGACAAACTCCCAACCTCTTCCTGTAAACTTTCCAGATGTGGCCGGACTTCGTGTAGAAGTAGCAGAAAGCTTGTTGTGACTGTCTCTACTGCTGCTGTGGTGCCTGGTGAACCGGCACCCCAGCTGGAGTCTGGTGTGGCTGCTGAAAAGACCTAGACTAGAAATGAGGATTCTTAGCAGGCCCTACATTGCTACTAGCACCCAGAAAAGAATTAAGGTCTCTCTTGGGTTTCAAGCTCAACTCCCACTCAACCTTGCGTGCCTCCGCAAGTTCTTCGAATACGCCTCATAGAAAGACAGAATGAGAATCTTCACTTCCCAGTTAAGACCCTCACGGAAGAAGATAGCCCGAACCTCTGGCTTCCTTACCTAATATTTCATAAATTGGCTCAGCCTACCGAACTCTGCGGCGTACTCCTCCACTAACATGCTCCCCTGTGTAAGGCCCTCAAACTGCCTCTCTAAGTCTAATCTGTTCGCCCGAGCAAAGAACTTCCTCTTGAAGAGGTCCTTGAATACCTCTCAAGACTGTCCCGCATCAGCAAGAAGTGGATCATTCCTGAACCAAGTACGAGCGATGTCAAACAACTGAAGTCCTACTGCCTCAACCTTCAGATCCTCAACAAGATGGGACATACCTATGAGACGCTCGATATTCTCGAGCCAATCATCAGCATAAATGATGCCCTCGATTCCCTTAAAGACCCGAGGTTCCAACTTCTTGAAGTCCTAAATATTACTCGGCCGATGCTGGGCAACCTGTGGAGCAACCTGCTGCTGGACCGGAGATCCTCTCTCTACTACAGCAAGGACAAGTTGATGATCACTCTCAATTCCCTGCCGTAACATGTTGGTCTGCCTCTGGTGAGCCTCTGACTGGGCCCTCTGAGCCTCCATCATATCGCAAAATAATGTTAACACTTGAGTTACATCTGTCGGCACGAAAGGTGGAGGTGGAAGTCCCTCAGACACAGCTGAAACAGTTCTTTGAGTTGGAGGTGGACCCCCGAACGCAGCTGATACGCCAATCACCGAAGAAGTGACTGGTGCAGGCCCTCGGAAAGTCACAGATCTCTCAGAAACTGCTCTTCTCTGCTGTGATCGAGTCTTAGGCTGCATCCTGAGGCAAAGCGAAAGAAAAGAATTAATATAGCACATGATATAATATATTCAAAGAATGACAGTTAAATATCAAATATCAATATCAAAGAAGAATAGTCTAAATGAACAATAGAGTTTTTCCTAGATGTGATTGAGTATTCTCAGCCTATAGCCTATATCCGATATCGTGAAATAGGCGCGTAATAGTACTCAAATCAAAGCACCACTACGCATCGCACTAATTATGACCTCGAAGACCTGCATGGGCCACCACTAAAAATGTGTCACGACCCACATCCGGTATAAGGGCACGAGTAGTGAACAACATCCAACCTACGCTGCAGCATCGACGGTAGAACGCTGTTTGGGTAAACTATCTATCTAGTAATAATAATCATCAAGATATATAATGCCACCAATGAAGTATAAATACTAAATCATAAATCTATAAGATGGAACAATCGCACAAATATGATATAAAGAACTGAAGAGTCAAATACAACTCACAAGACAAAATAATATCCAATGGGTCATCAAATATAATAAGAAATACTAATGTCAAAAGCTGGAGACAAATCCAATACAATAATCCTATCTACTGAGCTATAGGTAATGGGTCGTCTATCTCAACCGGGATGAGTCCCTCCGGAGCCAAAGTCTCTGGCTCTAAGCCAACTACGTCTTGAGGCCCATAGTGAGTGGTATACCACTCCTTAGTGTCATCTGAGAAAAATATATCCAGTCAGAAAAGGAGCAAAGTACACCTCTAACAACTGTATAAATAAATGATAAAAACTATGTAACAGTAAATAGAATGAATATACTAGATGCAATATACAATTACAAGAGATATACAAAATAGGAATACTGAAATTAAATATAAGAAATGAGCATCATAAAAATGAGCTAAAAATACTACTACTATGTAAGTGATTACCAACGTGCGATGTATGATCAATACTCACAAGAACATGCACAAGAAGGGGTATGATCACATATCTACACTAACACTCCCCGCCCCGACTGGTATAGTAGATCCAACCATGGTACGTTATGACACAGGATTCACTGGGTAGGTAGCTAGTCTCCCCAAGAATTAATGTATGTACATGTACAAGAAGAGTGAGAAACATGGCTTACATAAGATACACCATAAATACCAAGGAATAACATCTTATGACGATATCCGGATATACCAATCCGTGTAACCATCGTGTCAAGAAATTAAGAATATCTACACTAAATACAAGAAACATAGAGGATATCATAAATAGAAAACTATCAGAGAATGTACTTGTCTGGAATCTGGTGAACAGTATCAAATATGTCCGAAATGGTGCCTCGGAGACCTAAATATAGAATATTACATCAATACAAGGTTTTGGAATGAATACAAGTTAAACTAGTCAAATTTTAGGTCATAAAGCCATTTCTAGGTCAAAACAGTCAAACTAGGTCAACTCTGGATCAAACTAGGCTATACTAGCAATAGGATACTAGTACTATACTGTATCGTAAGATACCTATATATATATATATATATATATATATATATATATATATATATATATATATATATATACCTTTGTATCATAAAGTAATTCTAAACTTAGCTAAACCCTTAACTAGATATCCATATACATACTTAACTCAGGTGTATATATGCATCTAAGTTATAACTAATGATTATATAACTAGTATCCTAAAATCTAGTTATTACCTTAACTTAACCCAGTCCAATATATAACATCACCTGCCATTACTACATTACTTCCTATCAGTATCCAACAACTCAAAACATATAACACTCAACTATCACTAACTCTTCACAACATAATTAACAAACAACTGACATATACTAACTTAAACTAACACGAACATACCATAACCTCTACCTCCATGCTGCTGCTGCCCAAATGCAGTTGATAACCACAGTCTCCAATACGGTTAACTGCCATCTACTATAATGTTGCAAAAACTCACAACTGATCACAATATCTCGAACTCAAAGTTTACCGGCTGCTGCTCTTGCAACTGATCCTTGATGCCTTCACTGTGATTGAACACAATCCAGGCAGTGCTTGAAGTTTCCTGCACATAAATTCTAGGTTCCCCCTACCCTGCTAAACTTATTATTCACCCCCTCTTGACTGCATAACTGCAGCAACAATACTACTACCTCCTTATTGTTGATGCTCTAATATGTAGAGCCTAACTGCAATTACACAACAGTCTAATTACTTGACTGTGCACCACAGTGTGCACAGTTCTCCCCTCTAAAGTTGGCAAGAACCCAACACAACTGCTGCTGCTCTAAGCAGCTCACCAACTGCATCTTGCCATTGCACAAACCACTTGCAGATGGCAGCAAACCCGACTGCTGTGCACTTGGTGCACAGCCCAACCCGATACTCCTCACTGTCAACTGACAGTGAACACTCTCCCCCTTGCCTCCTTGTTAGTTCACCCCTCCATAACAGTCCCTATATGAATCAAATAGTCCCCACAACTCCTCACTGTCAAATACAACACTCATAATCGGTCCATAGACCCAAATCAGTGAGCACAACTCCAACACATATTCACAAGGAAACCCCTCTTTCCACATACAACTAGAACACAACCAAAATACACTAAATATAATCAAAATATAGATAGATGTATATAGAAACCATATATAAATATATGTAGCCTATAAAAACTCAAATAAAATACTCTAATAGCTATAACCAAATCAAATTGAAATATAATACAAAACAACAAATACGTGGAGTGCACCACAACCGTATCACACTCAATCTATGATACACTTGCGATACGGCTCCAACACATCACCAAATGTATCCCGAAGGACACGGACAAGTCCAATATCATAATTAAGAGTAATATAAAGTGCTAGCTATACCACTACGCATTAGTGTTAATATGTGACATGTGCACACCCCCAGTCGAAGGAAAAAAAATCCCAAATCAATCTGTATCGACAAATTATCAAGATACGAACTACATGTATCCAATTGTGGACATGACACTAGTCTCACACAACCAAATATATGTCAATTTGGTCTAATTGACCTATTGACAAATACATGATGTGCCAATCTCGGAATTCTCCCAAAATTTGGCACACAATACACTATAACTTTCTCCATAGGCCTCCTATGAACCTAATTCCAAATCGTATAGGTAGCCTTAGTACATGGGAGGGTTTCCAATGATTAAAATATATATTTAGAGTCTAATTAGAGAAAAAAAACTAAATTATACCTATTGGAAGATGGATTTCCAATGCAAATCTCCAAAAGAGTCTCAAGAGCCTTCTACTTATGCTCCTTCTTTCTCCTTGTAGATCCTTGCCTCCTTCTTTCTCCAATGGTGAATAGAGAAGGAATTGAGAAAGAATTTGGGTAGGGATTGGTGTAGGGATGAAGGAATTTGGAAGGAAAATATTTTAGATATAAAAATGAGATAAATGGATGAAGAGAGAGAGAGAGAGAGAGAAAGAGAGAGAGAGAGAGAGTCTCTCTCCTCCCCTACTATGGCAGACCTTGCCCCTTCTCCAAGTTACTATAAAAAGCCTATAATACCTCTTGGGCTTATCATGAAGGAATTAATTAAGGAGGGAATGTTCTAATCCCAATGATTTAACTAATTAAGTCATCCTCCTAATGAATGGACTTGTTTGTTGGACTCAAATCTAACTAGAATTAATGTTGATCCATGAGTCCAATCTAAACTAGTTAGATCCACTAACATAAGTCCAAAATTAAATATAACATCTAACAATAAATAAATAATAAAATAAATAGTTATACAATATGCACAATATTTAATTAATTATAAAATGACCGAAATACCCTTTTCTAGAAAATATGGTAGTGACACCCTCAAAGAGTTCTTTCATCTCCCTCATCCTCCTCCCTCTCCACCTGCTCCTCCCTCTTTGACTCCTCCTTTTCATTCCATGGCCTCACGCTCTCCGGTCGCTCCGTCTCACTCTAGAAAACCTGCCATCTCTGCCATCTCCCGCTCCCAGACCGTCGCAAGTCAAAGAAGAGGAAGGGGTCCGAGTTCTTTGACCTTGAGGCCAAGGTCGACAACAACGAGGAGGAGAAAGACGAGGATGACAAAGAAGACGGTAAGTGGTGGCTAAAATTAGGGTTTTTGTTTCTTCCTTCAATTTGGGGAAATTTTGTTCTAGATGTAGAAATTAGGTTTTTTTTTTCCAATTTGATGGATCAACCGATCGACCTCGGAATAGCTCATTTTCCTGTAGAGAACGGCGAAAGGATGGAACCAAATGCCTCCCCCCTGCCCCATCCCCCCACACGACTTCCTCTAAGTTTAGCCTCGATGAGCATATGTCTGCTGCCCCACAACAACGACAAGTAGCCCGCGACGACGCCGACACTAGGACCTACTAGTCTCAGGTTTCATGAACTCCTTAAATAGTACATTTTGATGTTAGTTCTTGATTTCAAACTTTGGTTCTTAGATATTTTCATGTTTGTATCACCTATGTTTCCAAGGTTATTAGGTCATTTGGCATGGGATCGATCCTATAGTTTTTCCATTATATGCTTTCTGATGTTTCTAGTTGATTCATCTCCAGATCAGCCATTTGGTAATTACAATTTTGATTCACAGTTTAAAGACACAAAATATATAGTGAAAGCATAGGTAATAGTTGTAATGTAGCAAACTGGATCTTTATTATAAGTCAAATCAGACAAAGTCATGGCTATATATATATATATATATATATATATATATATATACCAGGATAAGGGCCCTTGTAGAACGGATGAGAGCAAACTCTTTTATGCGGAATTTTAAAATTTTTATTGATCGATATTAAGTAGTACACACAATACAAGCTTCAAAGAAAATCACAAAAATAGAACTTACAGCTTCTTCTTCAAAACAAAACATATATTACTTAGAGGCAGAGCCTCTATTTATAATACAATACGTCTGTATTGGCTGACCGGGTGACTTACAGGTGGAAGTCACAAAGATTCTTTCTTATCTTCTGAACACGAACAATAGTAAGTGCCCATCTAAATCAACTTTACTTTGTTTGCCTTTTCTTAGAGTGGAGCACCTGTACCGAAAGTTGCAAGTGTGGGCTCCACCATTGTCGGCCATAATTTTAAAGAGATTTTTCTTTTCCTAAAGTAAAGTATTATGCTGTCACGTGTATTATGGCAGATACAATAAATTATTCTCTCTCTTCATCATCATTATCTTCATTGGATTCTTGAGTAGTGACTCTATGATGCATCCTTTTAAAGAAGGTTTCAGAATACCCTTCAATATTATCTTCTACCATTTTGTCTGACCTGGTAAAACTAATAGAGCAATTATATTTCTCGAAAATTGATTCAAATTGAGTCTGCATATATTGGAGATATTTTTTCTTTAATTCTTTCTCAGTAATTCGAGGATTTCTCCGTCTCAATGAATCCTTCAATTTTTTCAGAAGGCTATCTTCCATTATTTCTCGATTTAATTTGTCTTCTACAAGGACCTCATTCTTCTTGATAGATTTTTTTTACTATTTGTACTTTCTCTTTTTCATTAATACGATTCCACCATTTGATCAAAACATTTCTGGACAAGATAGGAAAATTATTGTTATTGTATTCGTATTTAATTACCCATTTAAAAATATATAGAATTTTAAAATGGATAAAAAAAATACATAGTACTTTCCCTCTCAAAAAGTTTGTCAGCATTCAGACATAGAGAGTATGATTGAGCCCAGGTTACAAATAATTCCTATAGAGAAGGTGGTAGTATGTCAAGGTAGCACCAAATTTTAGCTACCAACTAATAAACTATACATGAATTTTCTGTTTAAGAATTTTGGGACAAATTCTAATAAACCAAGAGTGCTTCTGCTTACTACTGTCGAAGTAGAAGACTTTGGTAAAATTCTCAATATAGTCCTAATAAGTGTCAGGAACATTGATCCTTTATCATGATGAACTAATTATTTAGTTCGATTAGGATGAAGCCCCCATGATTGAGGAGTAATAATATGACGAATAATATTTTTACTGTAATTGACGTCATTGTGAAGTTCATTGGTCTTCTAATAGAAATGTTCTGTCTCAACTGATTTAGTTGTCAACAGGATACCTTCATAGACATTGATGTCTTTACCCTGCACAGGAAATATATTAGCTTCCAAATATTTGTCTTTTAATTTCCACGGATCCTCCATTACTGGAATATCAAATTTCTCCAATTGTAGAATTTTTTCAGAATAATTGTTTTGGGTAAACATTGTTTCAACCTCCACTGCCTGCTTGTATGAAGAAATATTGGTTTTCTTAGAATATTTGATTTGAATACCTCTATTAGAGGCCTTTGCTGCTTTTTCAAGATCAGTTTTCTTGAAATAATGTCGTGACTCATTGGAGCCTGAGGTCATGGGTCTAGGAACCCATGGTTATTTTTTCTTGTCTTTCTTATTCACGGTCATGTAAAAATTTACGAGTAAGAAAGTAAGGAAGTGAATTGTCAGTTCCTTTAATATATTCAATTTTAAAATCAAATATGGCTAATTCAGCTTGCTATTTAGCAAATATTTGCTTAGACGCTAAATTTTTAATATCTTTTTCTAAGACAGTCTTAGCAGAACTACAATCAATGTGTAATAAAAATTTCTTGTTAAGTAAATCATCTTGAAATTTATAAATGCATTAAATTATAAAAAGAATTTATTTACTAATAGTAGAATAATTAATTTGAGTATCATTTTATTTACCCAAATGATATCTCACTAACAATTCCTTATTAGTGTCAAGATTAAGTTGTTTTAGTATCCCACCATAACCAATATTACTGGCACCAGTCTCGACAATTTTAAACTACCCATTATTAGCTAAGTGTAAGAAAGGTAAATTCTTTACATTCTGCTTTATTATTTTTACTGCTTCAGTATGAACATTACCCCATGGAGTAGAATTTTTCGTAATCTTTGATACAATTTTTTTTGTATCATTTACGATATTCTTATAAAATTTAGATACATAATTTAATGCACCTAAAAATCGCTATAACTGTTTATTATCAGTTATTTTATCTGAAAATTTAGAAGCAAACTCGATACTTCTATCTATTGGAATTGTTGTATTATTCATAATATTATGTCCCAAAAATCTAATTTCTTGCTGGAAGAGCTTCATTTTTGGGGCAGAAATTACTAAAGCATTTTTAATAGCTAAATGTTTAAACACATTACGGTATTTAATGTGCTTTTCTATTGTATTAGAGAAGATCAGTATATCCTCAATATAAGACAATATAAAATTAGAATGTTAAATGAATATTTTATTCATAATATTCTGAAATTTTGATAGCGCATTTTTCAAACCAAATGACATTACATTCCATTGATAATGACCAAAAGGAATCGTAAAAGCAGTCTTATACTTATCATTTTCATCAATTTGATTTTGCCAATAACCTGATTTCAGGTCAAACTTAAAATAAATTCTTGCTTTAGCTACTCTATTAAGTAGATACTTTTTATTAGGGATTGGATATCTAATCTATTTTAAAATATTATTTAAAGGTTTGTAATTGATTACAAGTCTTGGAACACCTCTTTCCTTCTCAACATTATTATTAACATAAAATGCTGTAAAACTCCATGGAGGGTATGACTTGCGAACTAGTTTTTTATCCAATAAATCTTGGATTTCTTTTTTACATAGTTCAAGATATTCTTGATTCACTTGATAAGGTCTTGCCTTGGTTGGAATATTTCTTTCATTAAATAAATCCTCATACAAAAGGAAACTATATGTTGTTTCCTATCCCAGAAAGCATTAGGGATATTACTACAAGTTTGTAGCTTAAAGTCTTCTTCGACTTGTTTAATTTTTTGTTGGATTTCTAACTTTTTTAATTGCTAGGTTAAAAATGAAGAAATTAACCTGAGCAATTTTTTATTTTAAAAAGTTAATTTGATTCCTTATTAGAGTGACTTCATTGAGAATCTTAACAATCAAATTTGTTATAAATTCAAAAGTTATTCTTTTGCCTTTATAACTTGTGGTAATTTCTTCTTTGTTTATTTCATTAATAGGCATGAGTTTTTTTAGGAAAATATTTCCTAAAATAACTTGCTATAATATTTTCTTTACAACTATTAGATATATAGGAATACAAATATCATCCTTACAAACATTCGCATCAGTAATTTTATCAGGAGTAGTTAGCGCTTTATTATTAGCGGCACTAAGTGTCGGTGTAGTTCGTTCATAATATTTTATTAGAACAACTCCTTCTTTGATGTAATTAATATCAGCACCACTATCAACTAGTGCTATTAAATTAGTTATATAATACTCATTATTAATGAGTAAATTTATTCTAATGTACCATTTATGGGTAATGAATAAATCTATTTTTCGCAAGAAATTATCTCTTCTAGCTTATTGTTCCATTTGAACAGATTGCATCTCATCACCATGTTCTTCTGGTTCAAATGAACCTGTAGAAGATTCTCCAGTTTCTATTAATCTGGAAGTATTTCTAGATTTATTATCTAATTCAAGATTATCCAGTCTTTTCTGAATTTGTTGATCTTTAGATTTTAATGTCTTAATCTCAATATTTAGAGTTTTTATTTCAAACATATTTAGAGTTTTTATTTCAAACTGAAGCTCCTGTATAGTAACAGGTTTTGCTTGTCTATTTTTATATCTAGAAATTAATTCAGCCATATTGTAGGCTTTAGTGGGATCTGTATAGGAGTATTGATGCTATTATCTGATTCGTCTCCAATTAAATTAATTATTTTTGTTTTAATTACAGAACTAATACTATCTGTTAGTAAGGCTTCAATAATATCTTTTTTCTCATCGAGAGTCAAAGTTTTTATTTATAACGCATTTATTTCTACTATAGATTTTTTCACGCCCCAGTCCCAAAATACGTAGGACTAGGAACACGTAAGCATGTCAGCCGCATGCATATGGCAACTCCAATATATGAAAACCATAACACATGCGTACGTTGTAATATGAATAATAATTTACAAGTGGTATATAATTATCACAAGTCATAAGGCATAACTAAATCTCATCCACAGAATCAAATAGAAATAAATAACCAATAACTGTAAAACTAAATCTTAATATGAAGTATCAAAGGATAATAGTCGGATGGAAATAAATCCACTACCAAACTAGAATATAAGATAAACAAAACAAGTACATCAACTAATAAACAATAAGGCTCGACGAGAAGACCTCCTCGAAATATTAATAGCCAGTCCTGATCCGCGCATCCTGCTAATAGTCATGAACATCTACACCTAGAAAGGAACCAAGTCCTCAGAGGGACATAACAAGATACATAAAAGCATGCCAATAAAGTACTAAAAAATAAACATCCAATAGGGTCACCTAACCGTCTTTGTGAATGCACTTTGAGAACAACTTTCCAACACGTGGGCTATCTGGCTAAAATGGGATTGGCATGATTCTCTCGGAGAATCAGGGGCCTACTGTAAAACCCCTTCCTAAAAATCGTATATACCCTTTTTATTTATTAATTAATAATTTAAATTATAGTAATTAGGGATAAATAGGAGAAATAGATTTTTAATAATTTTTATTTTAGGTGTTCGGGCACTTAGAGGATTTATGGGACCATTAGAAATTTTTCAAAATTTATTCCATGTAGGAGACCCCTTGAGCAGTTGCTAGCCTAACGGTGTGCATTATTCTAATCTATAAAATTTCTTATGAGTATATATATATATATGTATATATATACAAATATATATATATATGAATATATATATTTAAGAAGAAAAGAAAAGAAAGTATAAAGAAATTAATAATATAATAATAACTAATACTAATAATAATACTATTACTAATAACTTACTATAACTTAGCAAAGCATGCAAACAAAAGCAAAACACTTGGAATTCCTTCCCATAAAGCAGCAGCAGCAAGAGAACCAAGCCCCCCCCCCCCCCCCGCGCGCGTCCAATGCAAACAAACCTTTTTTTTTTTTGTTCTCTCTCTTTGATATATATATATATATATATATATATATATATATATATATATATATATATATATATATATATATATATATTTATAAAACCCTAAACCTAAAAGCTCCAGACCCCCTCTTCTCATCTAGAGCCGCCACCGCAGCCAGAGAACCCCGCCAGGCCGTCCAAACCATCCCGACGACCCCGACCTCGCGCACTGCAGATTCCCACACGAGGTACCTTCGCTCCGAAGTTGTTTTCCGTCGACTCCCTCAACCAAACGCTGTTCCGTCTTCACCGGTATGCTCACCCCTTAACCCTCTTCCATATTTGTATAATAGCAGACCTCGAACAACGTGTACCCATAGGCAAAAATAGCGCCCAAGTTGGCACAAGCAGACCGAATTCTGGGATCGCAGAAAACTGCGGTGACCACCCATGTTGCCGAGTTCGTATCTCCTACCACAGAGATCCAAATTCGGTGATTTTTTTTGATATGTGTAGAACACTTGACCTAGTTTATTTTCTGTTAAATAACCCTAGATTATTAGCTGCTATGGACATAATTAAATTCGTCATAAAACCCCGCGAACCCACTTTTTCCAGATTTCTAAAAGTTGGAAAACGGAGCGCACCCCACCAAACGGGACCGCCCCGCCGTGTACTAAGTGTACCGAACGGTGCATACAGTATAACCGGACACGTAAAAATTCGTAGGAACTGATTCGGAAGCGTGTGCGCACCAGAATCAGGCCGTATCCGCGGACACACCCCGTATCGCAACTTTTGTGGAACTCGCGCGTATTTTGTGCACGCTTGTCAGATTGCGACAAAACTTGCGCCAATGGACTCGTGGTAACATGCTGGTCCTGTGACCCAACTTTCACGTAATTCTGCGACGGTTGACCAAGTGGCCAATTGGCGGGCCCCACAGTTGACTTTTTGGACAAAATTGTGTTCGGCCCATCGGAATCCATATTTGGACATATCGTTGGGTTCATATTGACATTTAGATTTGTTTGACCTATAGTTTGTCCCATTTAGAGACTGTTACCCTCGGCACATTTTTCGGTGCAAAGTAGGCCACAGGTGGACCCCACTTTTACCCGAAATTATCGTTTTGCCCCTGTATCCAAATTGGACGAAAGGGAAGTACTTTTTAGCTATTTTTCTTATTCTGGGAATGTTGGTGATATTTATTTCAGCATCCGGAGATATTTGTTCTGCGGCCATAGCTTTTGATCCTGTGTGTTGGACTTCTGGACAGTACACCTTGCAGCTTTCTTACCAGGCAAGATATCTTGCCAAATTGCTTACAATATTTTGCATGCTTAGTATATTTCTGTATATTTATTACATTTTTGTTTATTCTTGCATGTGTAGTTTTCTTTCAGTCATTACTATGTATTAGATATGTTGACACACACATGGCACTTAGCATCATAGAGGACAATCATTAGGCGTATGGGCTTTTAACCACTCTGGTAACACCGTAGTCACTAGCACGCACTATGGTGGGTCGTGTCCGATGGTCTCTATCCCCGCGGTATGTCGATTGATGGAGTCCGAGGGTCGCTACCCCCGCGGTATGTCGGCTGATGATGTCCACTAATGAGCGTGAGGTTGTGAGGATTAGATCGAGTAGCCTACCCTTGCCCATACGTCAAAAAGTTGTCCTCATTTACATTCATATAGATTGTCCTGTACAGCGTACTTATCTATTTTCAAATATGATGCATGTTTATTGTATTCAAATTTGCTCGTATTTTCTGTATCTTGTTACGTCACTCTGAGGACCTGGTCCTCTGCCAGGTGTATATGTTCTTGAGTAATTGCAGGAATACAGATTTGGATGATTACTTGTGTTGCGAGGATGTCTTCTCTTCAAGCCCATGGTCGTTAGCTGGTATTCCTATATTGTAATTGTTGTGTTGTACTTTTCCATTCGAGTTGGTAGTAGATTTGTTTTCATCCAACTATCATCCTTAGATACTTCTTATTGGGATCTAGTTTCATAGATACTGGTTATTTATTTCTATATGATTTTGGTGGATGACATTTAGATTTTACCCTGTGACTTGTATTATATTTTTTACCACTTGTGGATTTGATATTCATATTACAACGTACGTATGGATTTGGTTTCCATATATTGGAGTTGCCATATCCATGCGGCTGGCATGCTTACGTGTTCCTAGTCCTATGTACTTTTGGGACTGGGAAGTGACAGCTACAAAGCATGTCGTCTTTTGAACGACAAAGGCCGCCTGATAATACATAGGGGTCATCACGACCGCGCATCTCCGGTGGAGCAAACGGGTTACACAAGGAAAGTGCAAAGGAGCCCAAACGCCTTACTTGTTGTTCTTCCCATCCCATGCTCTAAGCATGTCACATCCATGACACGATAATACCTCTAATAACTGCCAAGTCTCCTAGCATACAATTTCTAACAGCAGTTATCCCTATCGCACGTCCCATACGTACAGAAGGCCAGCCTGTCATACAAGTCTGTGTCGTACATGAGACTCACACTCGTATAACAGATGTGTCTCGACCAATGAAACCTAAGAATGCCTCATGATAATGGGGTAGTCTCATAAACTAGGTCACATGCATATATATAATAAAAACAGAATACGACGCCACCGTCGTTGCACCCAAGTTTTCTTGGACGCGCAGTTTATATAACAGTTAAAATATATGAACTAATAAGCAGAAATAAGATGCATGCAACATATAGAATATAAATTACAGTACAATGGCAAGGTATACTTGCCTGGCAAGAAAGCTGCGTAGTACCAATAACCTGCTCCAGAAGTCTCGCAGAATAATCCGATAGTCTTATATACATATAATATAATATAATACAACCTCAGTCATTACACTAGCACATACACAACCATAATTACACTGAACTCAGAGGGTACGCTAGGGTTGACACTGGTCAACTGATAGGGTTAAATGTGCGTCTAATAACGCGGGTGTCACATCTTCAATGCTGTGCACAATCAGATAGTCAACTCACTAACACGTCTAAGCTAGTACGTCAGTGTACATAAGGCAATCAACTCACAAGTTCTTAAGGTCACTTGATCAAATGTAAATATGGGATATCCATAATTAACCTAGGGCCAGACAGAATAATTACATATATAGTCATAATTAACATTATCATTTAATTACTTATCTCTATATCCATATATTTAAATATATATAACAACTAATATTATATACATATGCGTATGTGTACGCATACGGGTCATACGGTCAAATGTAAATACAGGGTATCTACTACTAACACTTATGGTCACTCAACATCTATAATACAGTCATACCTAGTACTAGCATTAATTACCACACAATGTATAGGTACCAATTAATTACCTATACACACGCACACTAGTCTTTAGCTTAACTGACACGGTCTGAACTAAACTGAACCATAAAGCAATACTAATCACAAGAACACATACACAATATTAAAGGAGAGGGACAGGTTCGAACCTCAGGGTTAGCGTATACAGGCACGAGAATCGAGGGTGACTGCAGGTCATCTTCGGCGAGGGTGACGGTCCATGATAAATACGATGATGTCGATGTTGATGATGATGACGAGGGTGATGATGATGATGATGGTAATGATGATTGTGATGATGATGATGATGATGATGATAAGGGTGATTATGATGGTGATAAAGGGGATAATAATGGTGATAATGATATTGATGATTAAGGTGATAATGGTGATGATGTAGGTTATGATGATGAAGGGATGATGATTGAAGTCTGCCGGGGTTCGGCGGCTCAGGCGAGGTCAGGAAGGTCCGGCGAGGGGAGAGGAGATGAGGAAAGTGGTGGTGATCGAGGTGCAGGTAGGTGGTCAGGCTGAGGGAAGTCGGAGAGACGCTGCTCCGGTCGAGTGGCTATCACGGCGGGAGAAAAGGGATGATGAACAGGGAGAGGGAAAGGAAATTAATGGTGGTGGAGCTGGTGGTGTGGTGCAGGAGGTCGGGATGATGGTGGTGTTAATGGCGGTGGTGGTCGGGATCTAGGTCCGGCGGTTGGCAGGCGGGTGTAGTCGTGAGGAGTCCGGCGTCAATGGCAGAGGGGAAGAGCGGTGAGGGAGGTCGAGGAGGGTGGATGATGAAGACGAGGGAGGAGGAAGGAGGTCGGGTTGTTGATGGGAGGTCGACTGGTCGTGAGGGGATCGGCTCGGGGAGGTCCGGCGGATGAAGGAGAAGAAAATGAATAAGAGGTTGAAGAAGTCAGGGAGGAGGAGATAATGACAAGCGGTTCGAGGGAAGACTCCGACGGTCTGCGGGCTGGGGTGAGTGCTCATTCGGGGCTCGGGTTCAGGCGAGGATGGCGGGACTGTGCTGGCCGGACTCGGCTGCTCCGACGAGGCTGGGCTCCGGTCGGCTCACAGGGAAGATGATGATGATGATAGGAGAGGGGGAAAAGTCGGCTAGGAACTTGGGGTTTTGTTGAATAAAAAAAGAAGAAGAACAATTATATATATATATATATATATATATATGGAAATAGGGTTGGGGGTTGACCTAGGAAGTTGGATTGGTCAACATCCTACTAGGGATGGGCTTGGCTTTACATGTAGGAATTGGAGGGCTAGGATTTGCATTGTTTGAAATGTATGGCTAGGATTAGATGAGGGGGCGATGTTGTGTGTTGCACATTCCAAAAATCATAGAAAAAATTCATATGAAGGAGAAATGGGTTTCTTCATGTGTTGTGTCCAATGGTGTGGACACCTTAATGCACTTTTTCATAAAAGCGTCCAACAATTGGAAAATTTACACAAAGATGGAAATTGGATTAAATTAATTAAAATTATTATAATTGGTGTTCTAAAATTAATTAGAAGTAAATGGGGTTAAAATTAGGTGGGACACAAGTGTCATGGACGTAGAGGACTCAGGATAGAATATTATCATAATTTGGGTTGCACAAAACAGGTCAAGATTGTGTCTCTAATTTTGATTGGAACACACAAGGATACAAAATTGAATTTATTTAGAATTAAGAAATAACGTCCACGACGAATATCGTGGGCTAAAATATAGCACAAGAGGGCATAATTATAAGTTACACAATTGTCAGAATAGAAGGCGGACACGTCTAGGACAAGGGTATAAAATTTGTAGGAAGGAAATGGCTAGTGTAGTGCTCCAATTATCGAAGCAACGGTAAGGTGCACTAAGTGATATAAATATTGTAAAATTATCTAAAACACCGTGTTCTATTTCTAATTGGATGCAAACTAGCCCTAGTCTATCTATTTAAGCCAAGTAGGCCTAATTTTGGTCGAGAAGGTTTACAATCTACCCAACTTAAAATAATTTCGTCCACGAAATTAAAATAAAGCATGGTTTTCTCTATCTAATCTTACTTGATCATAATCTAAAAGAGATTATCCTCAAGTTAACAATGCGACTTCTACCCAACTTAGAATTTATCCATCTATCACATAAGGCTATACATTTAAGAAAATTATTTTTCAAATTATTTAATCGTGTTATTCAATCCTCAAAGTTTTAACACACAAAATATCTCACATGTGATGTACCCTTAATTATAAAAATTAGTTACCAAGTAATGTGATCGACATATGGGATATATCTAGCACTATCCGTATATCAACATATACCAAGCACGAGCGTTCGTATGTCTGAAAATAGGGAAAGACGGAAAACAACAATAAGGAATTCAAGTAGGAGGTGATAGAATACAAGTATGGGGATCAAGGCGATTAAAAGATTCAAAAAGGGAGTTGTCAAGGCAGTCGTGGATTGAAATCCTATTTTCGTAAACTCGTATTCGCATGCTCATATCAGTATAATTATGTAACTGATACGATATGCTCAGACATATCTAAGGGTAAATATATTCGTTTACTAGTCAACTATATATCTCAATCCACGTAAAGTAGTCATGCGAAGAGCGAACCAAATACACTAAGGTTGATCAGACCGTAATACACTAATTCTGATTAGACAATGTATCAGTATGGTTGATCAGACCCCAATAACACATATGTCATGAACACGCTCGATAAAAGAATAAGCTTGCAAAACTAGGCTATAATAGCAGCATAGGTTGAGGTAGTTCAGAAAATATAAGTACGCTGGATTATGATGAAAGGAGTTACAAAGTAATTCAAGTTCACCAAGAAGATGAGACTCGTCCTGTGTTGTGCCTCTACAGTTGCCATACTAACTCCTTATCTAAGTCTCTAGTCAACAAATGTAGGTATGGGCCTCTAAGTTCTACAGTTTGGATAAACACTATCTTCTTATGGAAGCCTATAGTTAATATCATTCAATTATACTTCATTAATGATTCAAGAGGACTATGTGATACTATGTTGTGAGGCACACTACCCAACTTAAAAGAATAAACTAATAGTATAACTACCTTAAGGGGATTCTATAAAATAATATTGTTCTTGTAAATAAAGTAGAAACTCTTGTTAGGGTACATATGGAAAGATCTTGATACCTATTAGGGTATCCTATTGCATTATATAGGTAATGGTCATCTTAAGTCTCAATCATGGTGCTTATAGAACAAAGTATTAATATTAAGAATGGAGAAGTTACTAGCTCTCTAGTGAAAGAGGATATAACCTATATGAAGATATGGGTACAAATTACATGATTTAAAACTAAGGTATAACCATAAAATTATAATCTAAATGAATACTCAACTATCAAGTTCTAACTACCAAGCACAAAATTTCAAAATTCAAGAATTACAACTATAATCCTAGCAACCTATATATATCCTTAACATAAAAGAATTCATTTGGCCTACAATCATAAGAGTTAGGTGGTACGAATTGAAAGATGAAGAAAAGAAAAACATAATTAGTCGTCGCACAAATAGCGAGCGTTAAGGTTTTAGAGGAACAAGATATGAAATTAAATAGAGATACTCTTGATAAGATCATAGTTTCCTAAGGGGAAGGTGGTATGCTAATATCTGTGTTCGAGGTATGATCAAAAGAAATATTATATTCATTGCTCTTGGCTTCCTAAGGTACCGTTTGCTAATATCAAGACAAGGATCTAAATCTATAGTTCTCTAATACTATCTCACTATGAAAGTTAGGTTTAGTCCTAAGGTTCAACCTTGAATTTCTATTGGTTCCTCAATACTAGGGTCAAACACTATGGTCAAATTTCTAACTAACTCTAGTAGTGTCTATACTACTTTCAATTCCATGAATATATCAAGGGATAATGGTCAAGTAATCTACAGGTAAGGGATGCTAGGGTTTTAGGTATTCTAAACTTAGTGATATGTCAATATTCTAGTTGTATTCTTAGTAGGAAAGTTACCCTAATTATCATCCTAACAATAAGGATTCCTATATTCTAGCAGAAGGCTACACTTAAGGAACTATTAGGGAAGTACATGAATCAAGCATGATGCAATTATTTAAATAGAACAGATTAGAAAAAATATGAGTCATAGTCAATTGTGGATGAGATCCTATACTCTAATCCTATTTGCAGGCTTGCTCGATACAGTAATGTAACTGAGACAATATGCTCTCGACCTGCATGGACCACCACTAAAAACATGTCATGCCCCAGTCACAAAATACGTAGGACTAGAAACATGTAAGCATGCCAGCCGCATGTATATGGCAACTCCAATATATGGAAACCATAACACATGCGTACACTGTAATATGAATAACAATTCACAAGTGGTATATAATTATCACAAGTCACATGACATAACTAAATCTCATCCACATAATCAAATAGAAATAAATAACCAATAACTATAAAACTAAATCTCAATATAAAGTATTAAAGGATGATAGTCGGATGGAAATAAATCCACTACCAAACTAGAATATAAGATAAACAAAACAAGTACATCAACTAATAAATAATAAGGCTCGACGAGAAGACCTCCTCGAAATATAAGTAGCCAGTCCTGATCCGCGCATCCTGCTAATAGTCATGAACATCTACATCTAAAAAAGGACCAGGTCCTCAGAGGGACATAACAAGATACATAAAAGTATGCCAATAAAGTACTAAAAAATAAACATCCAATGGGGTCGCCTAACCGTCTATGTGAATGCACTTTGAGAACAACTTTCCAATACGTGGGCTACCTGGCTAAAATAAGATTGGCATAATTCTCTCGGGGAATCAGGGGCCTACAAAGCATGTCGTCTTTTGAACGACAGAGGCCGCCTGATAATATATAGGGGTCATCACGACCGCGCATGTCCGGCAGAGCGTACGGGTTACACAAAGAAAGTGCAAAGGAGCCTAAACGCCTTACTTGTTGTTCTTCCCACCCCATGCTCTAAGCATGTCACATCCATGACACGATAATACCTCTAATAACTGCCAAGTCTCCTAGCATGCAATTTCTAACAGTAGTTATCCCTATCGCACGTCCCATACGTACAGGAGGCCAACCTGTCACGCAAGTCCATGTCCTACATGAGACTCACACTCGTGTAACAGATGTGTCATGGCCAATGAAACCTAAGAATGCCTCATGATAATGGGGTAGTCTCATAAACTAGGTCACATGCATATTTATAATAAAAATAGAATACGACGCCACCGTCGTTGTACCCAAGTTTCCTTGGATGCACAGTTTATGTAACAATTAAAATATATGAACTAATAAGCAGAAATAAGATGCATACAACATATGAAATATAAATTACAGTACAATGGCAAGGTATACTTGTCTGGCAAGAAAGCTGCGTAGTACCAATAACCTGCTCCAGAAGTCTCGCAGAATAATCCGATAGTCCTATATACATATAATATAATACAATACAATACAACATCAGTCATTACACTAGCACATACACTCCCTCTCCATGATCGGATATTTCTCTAGTAAAGTATTCCAATATTGTAATAATTAGGGTATAAACAACATCATATTTAATAAGCTGAGTATTGTTTTCCAGATTTGTCTCAGTTTTGACGGCATTCAATATTTCTTGTCATTGAGTTTCAGTAATACAATTAGACCACCAGTGTAGCGCCCCGTTCCTCCTATTCGAGGAGCGCGGCTAAGAAACACAAGACGGTATCGTTCGATCGGGATAGATTGAATTAAGAACTAGTCCTCGTTATGGATTTGTTTCTTCGGAATCGATTTCCATATTCAGTGGACTGCGCCCCAAGGATCGGCTTAGCGGCAGAGTCAGGAGGGACCTCTCCGCTGCTATCTTTTATTGCTTCGGTTTTCGATGTCGCTTGTTGCTTTCGTGCTTTGAGTTGGTTTTGGGATTTACTTGTTTTCCTTGAACGGTTTTGATGGTTTTCATTGTTTTCGTTCATTGAACTGCACTTCAATTCCGAGATTGGAAAGAGAGGAAGAAGTATTAATCGAGCTGTTCGTGTGCAGGTGAACGAGCAGTAGGCGGCTTGCGAGCGGAGTCGTGAAGCGCCTCTTTCCTTCTCTTTTCCTTCCAACCAAGTGAGTGGCTACCAACCCGATTAGCTAGCCTTGCTTCCAAGCTTCACACCCAAAAATCTTGCATTCTTCTTTGCCCCGATCAAACGATACCAAGTAATAATAAAAGAGATCAAGATAAAAAGGGAATAGACTTGGAAATATGGCTTGTCAACTAAACTTATGAATGGTTATCATCCTGTATGCTAGTTCGTTTATAACTGTTCTATGAATCGTGCTAAGTATAGAATTATGCTTGTTATAAAATAAACTGTCAGGATGACTATGCAAAACTGTTATGCTATGAAACTAATTCTATGAGTGCTCTTGATCACGGACAACTTGTGCACAAGGTATGTTATGAGTTCCGCGGACGGCCACCGGGGCGCCGGGACCGATCCGATCCGGACGGAACGTATATATAGTCGTATGTTATGGGGCAAAGTGTTATGCAGTGGGGCTCGCCACCTGCGTTGTATATCATTTGTGTCTTGAGACTATAACCCATCCCTTTGTGGCATCAAGCCAGTGATCCTATGTATATTTAAACCTGTTGCATACTAACTTGTGTCTTTGTTTCAGGGAAGGCATGGTAAGTATTGTGCAGGTAATGCAGACGGTCAGGTAAAATCCACCTAACGGTGGCACGTTCATTTCAGTAAATTTCTATATGCTGCGTACTTGTAAATGAACTAAGGCAAGATAGAAACCCACAAAATATCCATGCTTCATTTAAAACAACGTGTTGATTGGTATAGTTCGGCTAGCTCGCCTTCACCAGCATGTTTCGATATGCTGACCCTCGTTGAAACAGGTTCTCCGCACTAAGGCGAACCGAGCGAGGAGCCGAAGTCGTCTTCCCGATCCAGTCCAGCTGTTGGCGCATCTTCACCGCGCCCCCTGAAGCATTTTGAAGACAGGAGCTGCAACTCTTCATACACAAATGCAGCTCCGTGGCAAAGCTATCCTCCAGCCTGGAGGTCTTTATCATTTTGAGTTTATAAAGGGATGTAATGTACAGGACTGCTATCTCATTTTGAGTCAACACTTTTGTAAGCCGTTCGGCATATTAGCTGACTCGTTCAGGAGTTTGTAATAGATGCTCATTATCAATAAAGAGAACTTTTCCATGTTTCAAATCTGTGTTTTAATTTATCTGCGTACTCTGAATATGTGCTGGCTATGCAAATCATTAAAGCCTTGTGCGGACGCAACCCCAGGCCCGCACGGCGGTCACGATTCGGGGGACGCCTCATTTGATTCTACGGAATTGGGTCGTGACAACCAGCCCCAAAGAATGCTGGTAAAACTGCAAGAAATAAATTGAGTGGTAACTTTATCATTGTTTTCAATAGCTTTAGCAACATTGGAATACATCATCATTCGATGTAACTGATCATGAATTTGTTTGTCAATTAACCCATCTATGTTCCATTCATAGATTTCTCCTCCACTGTAATCATTTTGAACTATTGAATTATTTTCTTCAAATAGTACATCAGCAGGAGTGGGTCTTTTATAATAATATTTTATCAGGTTAGGTTTTTCATATTTTACCGCATGAATCTGAGGACTATTAATATTAGTATGCTTCATATCAGCAAATGATTTTTGTTGAGTATCGATTTGATAAGGATTTATATCCTTATTATAGTCGACCAAATCCTTTGATTGCTGATCATTTTCTGACATTTAAAAATTAGCATGGGACAATTGTCCATTAATAACCTGAATGATTTTATGAAGGTTATTAATGGTTGCTTTATTTCTATTTGTGTTTTCACTGATAGAATTAATTTTTTCTTTAGCTTGAGCCATTAGCTCTTGCAATTCGTTTTCTTCAGTATTCATAGTCTGAAGATTATTTTTTTTAAACTGAGCTATTAGCTCCTTCATATCTTCTTTAGTAACCTCAGAGGCCTTGGTTACTTTAAATACTTTTACCTCATTATGAGGTCTAATGGAGATATTAGTAGTCTCATTTAAAGAAGATTTTCTTCAAAGATCCAAATATTTTATTGCACTAAATTTATGCAATAAATTATCCAATGCATATTCAATTCTGATCAATTATTGACCCATAACTTGGATAAAAATATTTGTAATTATTCTGCCATAAGGCTTTCTGTAATTCTTTAATGGTTGCTTCTTTACTGTCAATAGTTTTGACAAAAGAAACAATACCAATTTTTTCTGTCGAATTTTTGACAGTGAGTTTAATGGACTCATTAGGCAGATACATTGAACTTGTAATACCACTGCTGGATCCTACATCAGTATTTCAGACTTTATAATATTCTTCTAGCACATTAATTTGTGCTAATTCAGTATCCACAAAATTCTGGATAAACCACTCAGCGAAGGGTATTATCCTTCCCTTTTCTTCTAGATGATTGTAATATTCATCTTTAAATTCATATCTTCTTTTTGTGGAATAGGTTTTTTCAAACCATTTCCAAAATTTAATGTTTTCATAGTACATTCTATTGAGAATGTCCCAAACTTCTTGATTGGTTGTAAAAACTATTAAACAGTGACAAATTCTATTTCCGACATTGTCAGTGAGTCTAATTTACTCTTCACCTTGTATATAGGATGTGCTATTACAGTAACGGTAATTCTGATTCTATTAATTTCTTCTTCCTTATTAGAAGAAGTTGAATCTATTGTAGAAGATAATCTTTTACGACTTGATATTGAAAGTCTAGCAACATCATGTGGAGTAAATCTAACTTCCACATCTCCATCTTGAGTTTGAATTGTTTGATCAATATATGTTTCCAAGATTGGACTTGGTGGTACAGCTTGATTCAAGATCCATTCATTTGGGAAATTTATTTTATCCCATCGAATGATTTGATTCGTGGCTACTTTGGATGTTAACAAATTTGTTTCTACCAAAGTAGTTTTACCAGGTTTGGTAATATGCATTTGGAGCAATGATATTCATAACCTTATAATGGATCCCATAGATTATTGCTATAGTTTCTGATCACGGAAGAAAATTATAACTATTAGTTTTCACATTTAAAGTCATAGACTCAAATAGATGAGCATCTGTCAGTGACAGGGTTAGATTGGGATAAACATTAAAGTTGACAGGGCCATGGCAGAGACTAGTCTGCATTACTCCCATTAGGGATTGACTCCAGTCTAAATATCTCACATCTCTAAGAGATGTCATAATTGATGCATTTAATCCTGGTAGAGTTAAAGGTTTAAATGCAACCTGTATTAGTCCAATATGGACATAGTTATGGACATCACGAACATGCCCAATATCATCTTCGCTTCATAATTTAAGCGAATGTTCTGTGTCATTTACATATATAGTTCTTTCCATTATTTTTATAGCAATGGATGATCTAAAGTCAAAAGTACCAATTTGGTAAAAAGAAAATTGGCTTAACATTTGGAATTGTCCATTTGTTTAATTCCTCTAATTCAGAGGAAATCTCAAAATTCTAAGCATTCTTGATTGCCTTACCCTTATTAAGGGCTTTCTTATTCGTACCAATTGCTAATGCTTGATTCATCAGCTTGTTAAGGTCCTACTTCTCTTACTTGCATGAATAAAATGACTAATTATTATAAACAAGTTATTATAACTGCTATAAGTAATTATTACTGAAATTTTATTACCTTAGTAAACTACTCAAGTAGTTTTGGACAAATGAACGATAGTAAATGCCTAGCACAGCTGTCAATGATTTACGCCATCAACTTCCCTCATGGCATAACAAGGCTACGCGAATTTGGTACTGTCTCACTAGATGTAAGACACATCACTTTGACAGATCCTAACTATATCGTAGTTAACTAGTGTAACAGCTTTACCAGTAATAAGAATTATACCAAAAAAATAACAAGAAAATAATATATATATATATATATATATATATATATATATATATTCCAAATTGATACGCTAAACATTTTAAGTTCATACTTGTCTCTCTAAATTATCTTTGAATGAGCTATCTCTTCGTCACTTGTTCAAATATTTATATCATGTTGCAACTTGCTTGTGTTAGGTACCCACTTGGCGCCCATAATATTTTTCATTGTACTGAATAAAGATAAACATTGTTGTCTACTTGTCTATCTCACAATAATTAATGAGTTTAAATGGTTGCAATCGTTGCAAAGTGCATCATTCAAATTTGTTTCTCTGTTCCTACATAAGTTAGATATTCAAGTGGCTTTAATTGAGAATGATCTTGTGGAGGGACCTCTTTATTTTATAATCCTCATACTTGATTGCTTTTAAATGAAAGAGAATTCTTGCATTGTTCTTATACTTAAATTGGCTAGTGTACCCTAGTCATTCTCCGGTTGTGATCACTTTAGCGCTTATATCCTTATTTTATCTTCAAGGCCTCTCATAGAATAATGTTTTTTGTTCTCATTTTGAAGCAAATCTAGGCAAAATTTGCTTATTTATGCAGCGTCTGCCATAAACAATAATATTCTAATAGCAGAACTTAGATAATGATATTTAGTAGTTAAATTGCACATGCCAAAAATATTATATAAAAAAATCATTTTGTGGCTGTCCTATTTATTTATTTATTTATTTTTAGTTCTTTGTTTATTCTACTAAGATCCGATGTGGGTGTGCTGTTATGCCATTTTCATTCATATACACCTCATTTCTATTAGCACCTCTACATATACAAGATGTCCTATATAGTATTTTGAAGATTTATTAAGGGATTTTTCCTTCTGGTTAAACTAATAGCACTTAATTACCCAGGTAGATCACAAATATTTGCTTATGTCCGATACTAAATTATTTTACTTGATATATTAATTGACATAGACACTAGCCATTTAACCCTTCTGGAACATTCATCTTATTTGGCAGCTCTGTATTTATCTCAAACTTTGTTTGTAGAAATTTGAGCTTTATTATTGTCTTTTATAAGTTTCCCTTGAGTTACTGAGTCCTGCATCAATCTCAGACCCCAAAAGCAACCAAACCATTTGATGTCTTTGCTCTCTCCTATAACATTTAAAAATATTAGTTCCAAGGAAAATGAATGGACCCTAGCCCTGCAAATCCATTAAGATTAGAAAACAAGAGCAAAGTATTTTGGAAATACTGCCGACTCAAGTAAGTACAATAAACTGAATTTCGAATTCATCGAGGGGCCTACTTCAAGTAGTAATCCTTTTGTACTATATCATTTTATTATCATAGTCCACCGAGATAGTAAGATATTTTACTGAGTCAGGTACATAGAATAAAATGAATTGCCAATTTATTAAGTAATTACTTTAAGCTGTAATTCCCTTGGTATATATCTTAATGATTCTAAAGCCACTGTAACTATGGATAGGAAGATTTCAAAGTCCAATGGTAATTTGAGTAGGAGCATAATATATTCTTTTCTACTTTGGAAGTGTCAAGATGCTGATTATATTCTTGTGTTGTTTTTGTCATACACATCAAGTCATGTCTTTCTTGTTAATTTTTTCTTACTTCTGTTAAACTATGTTACCAAACTATGATTCATTACAAAGTTTGCCTTCATCCTAAGGCAGGCTGCAAAATTAACCATGATGTTTTTAACTTGGCTTGAAAAGCAGTGGTGGTGTTAAGTATGTATTGTATCAATGTGTGTCACGTCCCAGTCCCAAAATACGTAGGACTAGGAACACGTAAGCATGGCAGCCGTATGTATATGACAACTCTAATATATGGATACCATAATACATACGTACGCTGTAATATGAATATTAACTCACATGTGGTATATATATAGTCACAAGTCACAAAAATACTAATATCATCCACACCACAAGTCATAGAAAAGAAATAACTAAACTAGAATAATGAGTCTGAATAATCCAAAATAATAGTCAGGTGGAGACAAATTCACTACCAATGACTATATCAAACTAAAATGAGAGGGGAGAGTAAAATCTCCAATAAAAAATAAGGTGATGACATAAGTGTATCAGCTAAAAAGATCCATCACTAGAGATAATCAATGATGCTCAGGAGGTAAGACCTCCTCGGAAGAGATAAGTAGTAAGTCCTGATCCGTGCTCCTGCGAATAGTCATGAACATCTACACCTGGAAAGGGACCAGGCCCTCAGAGGGACATAACAAGATACATAGAAGCATGCCAATTTGAATATAGTAAACATGCAATATAGACAAAAAAAAAAAGTACGCTGTACAAGACAATCTATATGAATGCATAATAAGGACAACTTTTTGACGTATGGGCATGCGTAGGTTACTCTATCTAATCTTACAACTCACACACACGTCAGGAACATCATCAGCCAACATACCACGGGGGTAGCGACCATCGTGACACCATCAGCAGACATACCGTGGGGGTAGAGACCATCGGACACGACTACCATAGTGCGTGCTAGTTACTACGGTTTACCAGAGTGGTTATAGCCCATACGCCTATTGATTGTCCTCCCCTCCCATGATACTATGTGTCAAGTGTGTGTCAACACACACACACACACACACACACACACACACATATATATATATATATATATAGCATATATTTATGACTGAAAGAAAATACACATGCAATGAATATATACAAAAATATAATAAGCATGCAAAGTACTGTAAGCAATTTTGCAAGGTATCTTGCCTGCAAGAGAGCTGCAAAGTGTAATATCCAGACGTCAGGCACAATGGATCAGAAGCTACGGCCTTAGAATAAACGTCTCCGGATGCTGAAATAGACATTACCAATGTTTCCAGAATAAACGAGATAGTTTGAAAACACTACCCTTTCGTCCAATTTGGACACAGGGGCAAAACAATAATTTTTGGTCAAAACGGGGTCCACATGTTGCCCACTTTGCACCGAAAAGTGTGTCAGGGGTAAAGGTCTCTAAAAGGGACAAATTATAGGTCAAACCAATTTAAAACGTCAATACGAACTAAATGGTACGTCCAATTTTGGATTCCGGTGAGCTGAACATATATTTGCCCAAAAAGTCAACCGTAGGGCCCGCAAAATAGGCGACTTGGTCAACTGTCTCAGAATCGCATGGAATTTGGGTCACAGGACCAGCGTGATACCACGAATCCAATAGCACAAGTTTTGTCGCGTTCTGACGAGCATACACTAAATGGTGTGATATTTTGCAAAAGTCGTGATACATGGATTTTTTGCTGATATGGGGTAATTCCGACGCGCACACGCGTCCAAATCAGTTTTTGCGAAAGCTCACACGTCTGGATATACCATGTGCGCCTTTCGGTGCAATTGGTATAAGACGGGGCTGTCCCGTTTGGCGTGGCGCGCTCCGTATCACAACTTTTTGTGTTACGAAAACAAAATTTTATGAGTTTTCATCCTAATTTAATTCTGCATACAACATCAAATAAAATAATATAATTAACAGGAAATAATCTAGGTTAGGTAGTCTTCGCATAGCAAGAAGAAAAACTAAATTCGGATCTCTGTGGTGGGAGATACGAGTCCGTAAACATTGATGGTTACAAAAATTTTTCTTAGAATAAAAGTGGTCGTTTTTCTCCAACTTGGTCTCGGTTTTCAGCTAGGGTTACGCGCTGTTCGAAGAAAACTAATACACAGAGTTGGAAGAGGGATAGGTCGTGAACATACCGGTGAAGACGGGGTCGAATTTTGTCGAGTGATGGATCGGGAATCGAGGCATGAACAGGGCTAAGTTGCTGACTTTCCTACGCGGGTGCGCGGTCGCGGTTGACGGTCGCGGCGGCGGGCGGCTGCTCCGGCAATCGTCGGCAACGCTGGCAGAGATGGAGGCGGAGGAGTAGGAGCTAGGGTCAGGGTTAGGGTTTTGGGATTATCATTTATATATAGAGGGAGAGAGGAGCAGGGAAACGGGTCGCGCGGGGCTGGCCGTGGGTCACAGTGCGGAGGGGGGGTTTACTGTTTAGGTATTTTTCTTATTCTTTTTCTTATTATTTTTTCTTATT
This sequence comes from Iris macrosiphon, assembly GCA_036927795.1. Taxonomy (NCBI): domain Eukaryota; kingdom Viridiplantae; phylum Streptophyta; class Magnoliopsida; order Asparagales; family Iridaceae; genus Iris; species Iris macrosiphon. The sequence continues at coordinate 39,291,158 of JAYESA010000003.1, forward strand.
CTTATTCTTATTCTTTTATTTTTATTTTTCTTTTCTTTTTCTATTACTATTTTATTTTAATTATTATTACTAAAATTATTATTATTATTATTATCATATACAATAACTATTTATTATTATTATTATTGTTATTATTATTATTGTTATTATTATTAATATTATTATTACACTATTTATTATTATCATATTATTTGCATATATATATTTAAGGTATATAATACAAATATTTGTACCCAAATTAAAATCTAAGAAAAATCTCTCTCTCCCACAAGGATCCCTAAAATAAAATAGTAGTTTTTTGTGCAATAATTCTAATTGATTAATTTTCTAGGTAATTAAATTAGATAATATATATTATCTAATTAACTATGAAATAGTATAAATAAATTCAATAAATAATTAAATAAATAATATTTAAAAATATGGGATTTTACATTGTACCTAACTTACAAAAATTTCGTCCTCGAAATTGATACTAACCCATATTCATAATAATCACTATATCTATTACACTACATTGTTATCTAGCAGTACTTCCTAAAAGTCATGGTCTGTCATTCTAACATTTCTTTATTTATAGTCCAAACACTATTCTATTTCTAACTCATCCACACTACCCAACTTACAAGAACTCTACTAGTAGTCAAAGTCTCTTGCGGCTATTGTCTAGGTTGTAAGACGAATTTATTCAGTGGGTCAAGAATCTTGGGATACCTGTCTGGAATCTCATAACTATGATTTTTTTTTGTAACCGTCAAGTATCGTAGTCTAATACTGTCATGCCACCAGACCAGTATGTCTGCAAATACTTCGACTACTCTACTATAACGATCTAGCTGTAGCTGTCGCTACTTCGCCAACGATTTGTCATAGTCGTCAGTTCATAACAAGTGCCTTCAACTCTTTCCTAGGCTTAGTTTAAGTTTTTAGGGCAACAACTTAGGTCTTTGCTAAATTATAAAACTATTAGAAGTATGAACTAGTTCAACAATCTAACTATTTAACGTTTAGACTAAGGGATGTTATTCATTGTTTAAAATAACAAGAGGATACAGATATGGCCATAGTGCATATACATCAGGGTTATTATTATTAACGCATCCTTTAGTTATTAATCATTTACTAAACCATTTACGTTTTAACTAACAAAATAATGGTGAGGTTGAAGTAAGTCAAACAATTCATAATGGCACGAAAGGATACGACTATGATAGGAAGAGTTAAGCACGAGATAAGGAATGGATATAGAAGAGAAGATAAGCCACCCCAAGGGGCGAGATGGTGATAGGAAAATAATACTACTGCTGCTACTCGCGTCATCTATTAGCATCGCTTGTATGCCATCTGGGTAGAATATCAATATATCCTCATAACTGCAAAACTGCCATCTATATAATTCTACGTCTACTATGCACCTAAGATCCTGTGTCATAAAGGGGGTCATGAGTATGAAATAACAATATAACTAAGGGACCTGTATCTACGACTTCCTGTGCCTGCGCTCTCTTGTTTGTCATCCTGAGTGCTTGGCCTATGGGGTATATTTAGTACTATCCGTGTATCAAACTTATACTAAGCATGAACGTTCGTCTTTCCGAAATAGGGGAAGACAGAAAACAACAATAAAGAATTCAAGGAGAAGGTAATAAAATACAAGTACGAAATTCAAAAGGGGTTAGAGAATTTGAAAGGGAGTTGCCAAGGCAGTTGTGGATTGAAATCTTATTTTTGTGACTTTCTATTTGCATGTTCACATCAGAACAGTTATGTACCTGACACGATATGCTCTGACCAGTCTAGAGGGCAAGGATATTCGTCTAACAAGTTGAGTAAACTATATCTCAATCCACGTAAAGTAGTCATGCGAAGAGCGAACCAAGCGCACTACGGTTGATCAGACCATAATACACCGATTCTGATTTAGACAATATATTAGTGTGGGCCCCCAACAATACATATGTCATGAACAAGCTCAATAAAAGAATAAGCTTGCAAAACTAGGCTATAATAGCAGCATAAGTCGAGGTAGTACAAAAAAATGTAAGTACGCTTGATTATGATGGAGGAAGGTACAAAATAATTTAAGTTCACCAAGAATATCGGTGTTGTGCCTCTACGGTTGCCATACTAATTTCTTGTCTAAGTCTAAAGTCGACCAAATGGGTGTATGACCCTCTAAGTTCTACAGTCTAGATAAATACTAAAGTACAATAGTCTAGATAAACACTATCTTCTTATGCAAGCCTATAGTTGGTGTCATTCATTTATACTATATTAATGAGTCAACAGGACTATGTGTTACTAGGTTATGAGGCATACTATCCAACTTACAATAATTTAACTAATAGTGTTATTGAATACTAGAGTGTATATACCTAGTACAAGTCATCTTCCTAACCTCTATCAAGCACGAGAGAAGATTAACGTTGAGAAGGGATCAAGAAAGATGCAAGCAATCAAATGAGAATGCGAAATAAAATCAAGGGAGATGATAAATAAGTGGATGAGATCCTATATGTAAACCCCCTCACCCAAAATAGATATTTTGTGTATATTTTATAATATTATATTTATTATAGATATTGAATTTCTTTAGAGTATTCTCTTAGTTAATTAGCAAATGAATTTCTTGATATATTTACTTATATAAATATTTATTTAGAATTATGTTTAGGTTATTTTAGATTTTTGAAGATTTTTATAGAATTTTTAGGTAATTAAAACATAGGGAACGTAAATTTCTAGGACTTCTATGATTTACTTTGAGACCATACATGCATGTTATTCCTACCAAATATTTATTTTAGGTTCAAATATTTAATTATATTTTTTCTATAATTTATTTAGAATTTTAAAAAATTTATTTAGATTTTTAAAATTAATTAGGATTTATTTGGTTATATATAGTCTTAATATTAAATAGATGCTAATTTAGTGTTAATAGATATTAATAAGATTATATATAAATTATTTGTATTATCTTTAATTCTATTTAAGATTATAAATTATTGAGATAAACTTAAACTCTATTTTTAAATTAATTCAAATCCTGAGCCTACTAGGAAAGCAACTTCATGCATATCATATCCTTATTTAAACTGATCATATTCATATTCAAATTAGCCAATCCTAGTCGTATTCAATTAAGTAGTCTCCACCATTATAAATACCTCATCCTTCATTTTTTCCCCCCAAATTCACCTCTTTTTCGTCCAAAAAGAGTCAAAATTTGTCATAAATTCAGCCTCATTTTCTAGTATGTTATGACGACTTAAAAAGACGATATCTCCTAGCTCCGGACTCCAAACGCGCTCCAGTTTTTTTTGTTAGAACCATATCAAGGTTAGTTTTCTGAATATATAAATTATTTTAATAATTTAAGAACCTATTTTTCCAAAAAATTCTAAAAGTGTCAGCTGTCCGAAATCAGACGCGTTTTGGTATTTTCAAGATTTTGGGAGATCCCGAACTTGGAATTACAAACCGTTTGAAGTTTCGGAAAGCTGACATGATGAAATTCCAGAAAAGTATTTTCCAGACTTTAAAATATAAGTTTATTCTACTATAAAATTTGTGCAACGTAGACATAAATAGAAAACCACCGAAAACTGTCATCTGTGCGCCATTGTGGCCATAACTCTTTACTGACTTGTGATTTTATGAAATCGTCTATTCCAGTGTTCATGTAGAATTGGAATATATAGAATTCTATACACAAATCTAGTATTTGAGTCAGTTGACTTTTTGGTCAACGGATTGCCTCGATTTACGTGCCACGGATCACAAATCCTTAATGTTGGCTTTCTTTGGACCAAAATTAGAGATTAACAATAAAATCAGATTATAATAAGATTAAAAATACTATTTTAGGTTATTTTATTCAGAATTAAAATATATTAAAATGGAGGAACCTATTCACCCATTTTTGTAACCTAACTTATTTAATTTATGTGACGGTTAGATTGGACGACGCCTTGAGTTGGAACTTCATTCTTTTTCAGATCAGGCAAGATACCTTGCCAAATTGCTTACAGTATTTTGCATGCTTAGTATATTTTTGTATATTTATTTTATTTCTGTTTATTTATTGCATGTGTAGTTTTCTTTCAGTCATTACTATATATTAGATATGTTGACACACACTTGACACTTAGTATCATGAGAGAACAATAATTAGGCGTATAGGCTTTTAACCACTCTGGTAAACCGTAGTATATAGCTCGCACTATGGGCGTGTGTCGTGCTGGTCGCTACCCCCGCGGTATGTCAATTTCTGATGTCCACTGACGAGTGTGTGAGTTGTGAGGTAGATCGAGTAGCCTACCCTTGCCCATACGTCAAAAAGTTGTTCTCATTTGCATTCATATAGATTATCTTGTACAAAGTACTTATATATTTTTAAATATTATGCATGTTTACTGTATTCAAATTGGCTTGCTTCTATGTATCTTGTTATGTCCCTCTGAGGACCTGGCCCTTCCAGGTGTCGCTGTTCTTGAGTATTCGCAGGGGTCCAGATTCAGATGGTTACATATGTTTCGAGGATGTCTTCTCTTCGAGCCCGTGATTGTTAACTGGTATTCTTATATTGTGTTTGTTGAGGTGTACTTATATTGTATTTTCTCTTATATTCGAGTTGGTAGTGGATTTATTTCCATCCGACTGTCATCTTTAGATACTTCTTATTGAGATCTAGTTATATAGACGTTGGTTATTTATTTATATTGATTTTTTTGTGGATGAGATTTAGGTTGTACCCTGTGACTTGTGATACATTTTATACCACTTGTGGATTTGATATTCATATTATACCGTACGTATGGGTTATGGTTTCCATATATTGGATTTGCCATATCCATGCGGCTGGCATGCTTACGTGTCCTAGTCCTATGTATTTTGGGACTGGGGAGTGACATATTTTTGTGGTGGCCCATGCAGGTCGAGAGTATATTGTCTCGGTTACGTTACTGTACCGAGCAAGCCTGCACTTAGGAATAGAGTATAGGATCTCATCCACAATTGACTATGATTCACTTTCCTTCCAATCCATTCTATATGAATAATTATACCCTGCTTGATTCCTTACTTCCCTAATAGTTCCTTGAGTATAGCCCCCTCCTAGAATATAGAAGTCCATGTCATTAGATGATAAGTAGGGTAACCTTCCTATTAAGAGTACAACTAGAGTGTTGACATACCACTAAGTTTAGAATATCTAGTGAACCCTAGAATTCCTTATCTATAGATTGGTTTACCATTACCCCTTGATGTATTATGAAGACTTGAGAGTAGTATAAACACTATTAGAGTCAGTTAGAAATTTAACCATATTGTTTGACCCTATTATTGAGGGACCACTAGAAATCCAAGGTCGAATATTAGGACCAACCCTAACTTTTGTAGTGAGATAGTAATATTAGAACTATAAATTTAGATTCTTGTCTTATTATTAGTAGACATCACCTTAGGAAGCCGAGAGGAATATAATCAACACTTTTCCTTGATCATACCTCGAATATAGCAACTAGCATACCACTTCCCATTAGAAAACTATGATGATATCTAGAGCCCTCTATTCTAATTTCATATACTGTTCCTCTGCGACCTTAGCGTCGCTAATTGCGTGACGACTAAATTTTGTTCTTCTACTCTTCATCTTTTAATTCGTGCCACCTAAACCTCTCTGATTATAGACCAAGTAATTTTATTCTATGTTAGAATATATAGCTTGCTAGGATTATAGTTGTAAACTTGAATTTTGAATCCCTGTGCTTAGTAGTTAGAACTTGATGGTTTAAGTTATCCTTGTAGATTGTGACCTGATGATTATCCCTTAGGTTCAATTGTGTAACTTGTACCACACCTCGATACGAGTTATATCACCTTTTTCTCTTGAAGGCCAGTAACTTTACATTCTTACTATTGACACTTGCTCTATAAGCGCTATGACTAAGATTTAAGACGACCATGACCTATGTAATGTAAGAGAATACCCTAATAAGTACCAAGATCCTTTCTCGTAGACCTTAATAGGAGTTTCTACGGCATCCTTAAGATAGTAAAGTATTAGTTTATTATTTTAAGTTGGGTAGTGTGCCTCACAACCTAGTATCATATAGTCTTTTGACCTATTATTGAAGTGTAACTGAATGATATTACCTGTATGCTAGCAGAAGACGACAGTGTTTAATCAGACTGTAGAACCTAGAAGCCCATACCCCTATTTGGTCGACTATCGACTTAGACAAAGAGTTAGTATGACAACTGTAGAGATTGTAAGAGTCTTATCTTCTTTGTGAACTTGGATTATTTTGTAACTTCTCTCATCATAATTTAACGTACTTATATTTTTTGTACTACCTTGACTTATGCTGCTATTATAGCCTAGTTTTTGTAAGCTTATTCTTTCATCGAGCTTGCTCATGACATATGTATTATTGGGTGCACACAATGATACAATTGTCTAATCAGAATCGGTGTATTAAGGTCTAGCTAACCTTAGTGCGCTTGGTTCGCTTTTCGCATGACTACTTTACGTGGATTGAGATATATGGTAGTAGACGAATATACTTGCCCCTAGACATGTCTGACATATCGTATCGGTTACGTAACTTTACTGATACTAGCATGTAAATAAGAAATTACCAAAAATATGATTTCAATCCACAACTGCCCTGACAACTCTCTTTTCGAATTCCTTAATCTCTTTGAACCTCGTACTTGTATTCTATCACCTTCACCTTGAATTCTTTATTATTGCTCTCCGTCTTCCCTTATTTCGGAAAGATGAAATCTTGTGCTTGGTATAAGTTGACACACTGATAGTACTAGATATACCCCATAAGACTAATCAGATGACTTAGTGACTCTCTTTTATAATTGATTAAGGGCATACCATAGGTGATATGTTTGGTGTTAAAATTTCTGAGGATTGAATAACATGATTAAATAATTTGAGAAATTGTTTTCTTAAAAGTATAGCGTTATTTGATAGGTGGGTAAATTCTAAGTTGGGTAGAAATTGTATTGTTAAACTTGAGGTGAATTCTTTTAGATTGTGATCAAGTGAGATTAGATAGAGAGAAACCATGTCCTATTTTAATTACGAGGACAAAATTTTTGTAAGTTGGGTAGATTGTAAACCCCCTCACCCAAAATAGATATTTTGTGTATATTTTATATTATTATATTTATTATAGATATTGAATTTCTTTAAAGTATTCTCTTAGTTAATTAGCAAATGAATTTCTTGATATATTTACTTATATAAATATTTATTTAGAATTATTTTTAGGTTATTTTAGATTTTTGAAGATTTTTCTAGAATTTTTAGGTAATTAAAACATAGGGAAGGTAAATTTCTAGGACTTCTATGATTTACTTTGAGACCTTACTTGCATGTTATTCCTACGAAATATTTATTTTAGGTTAAAATATTCAATTATATTTTTCTATAATTTATTTAGAATTTTAAGAAATTTATTTAGATTTTTAAAATTAATTAGGATTTATTTGGTTATATATAGTCTTAATATTAGATAGATGCTAATTTAGTGTTAATAGATATTAATAAGATTATATATAAATTATTTGTATTATCTTTAATTCTATTTAAGATTTTAAATTATTGAGATAAACTTAAACTCTATTTTTAAATTAATTCAAATCCTGAGCCTACTAGGAAAGCAACTTCATGCATATCCTATCCTTATTTAAACTAATCATATTCATATTCAAATTAGCCAATCCTAGTCGTATTCAATTAAGTAGTCTCCACCATTATAAATACCTCATCCTTCATATTTTTCTTCCACAAATTCACCTCTTTTTCATCCAAAAAGAGTAAAAATTTGTCATAAATTCAGCCTCATTTTCTAGTATGTTATGACGACTTAAAAAGACGATATCTCCTAGCTCCGGACTCCAAACGCACTCCAGTTTTTTTTGTTAAAACCATATCAAGGTTAATTTTCCGAATATATAAATTATTTTAATAATTTAAGAACCTATTTTTCCAAAAATTTCTAAAAGTGCCAGCTGTCCGAAATCAGACGCGTTTTGGTATTTTCGAGATTTCGGGAGATCCCGAAATCGGAATTACAAACCGTTTAAAGTTTCGGAAAGCTGACATGATAAACTTCTAGAAAAGTATTTTTTAGAATTTAAAATATAAATTTATTCTAATGTAAAATTTGTGCAACGTAGACATAATTAAAAAATCACCGAAAACTATCATCTGTGCGCCATTGTGGCCATAACTCTTTACTGACTTGTGATTTTATGAAACCGTCTATTCCAGTCTTCATGTAGCATTGAAATATATAGAATTCTATACACAAATCCAGGATTTGAGTCAGTTAACTTTTTGGTCAACGGATTGCCTCGATTTACGTGCCACGGATCACAAATCCTTAATGTTGACTTTCTTTGGACCAAAATTAGAGCTTAACAATAAAATCAGATTATAATAAGATTAAAAATACTATTTTAGGTTATTTTATTTAAAATTAAAATAGATTAAAATGGAGGAGCCTATTCACCCACTTTTGTAACCTAATTTATTTAATTTATGTGACGGGTAGATTGGACGACGCCTTGAGTTGGGACTTCATTCTTTTTCAGATCAGACAAGATACCTTGCCAAATTGCTTACAATATTTTGCATGCTTAGTATATTTCTGTATATTTATTGTATTTTTGTTTATTTATTGCATGTGTAGTTTTCTTTCAGTCATTACTATATATTAGATATGGTGACACATACTTGACACTTAGTATCATGAGAGGACAATCATTAGGCATATAGGCTTTTAACCACTATGGTAAACCGTAGTATATAGCTCACACTACGGACGTGTGTCGCGCTGGTCGCTACCCCTGTGGTATGTCAATTTCTGGAGTCTCGCTGGTCGCTACCCCCGCGGTATGTCGATTTCTGATGTCCACTGACGAGTGTGTGAGTTGTGAGGTAGATCGAGTAGCCTACCCTTGCCCATACGTCAAAAAGTTGTCCTCATTTGCATTCATATAGATTATCTTGTACATCGTACTTATATATTTTTAAATATTATGCATGTTTACTGTATTCAAATTGGCTTGCTTCTATGTAACTTGTTACGTCCCTCTGAGGACCTGGCCCTTCCAGGTGTCGCTGTTCTTGAGTATTTGCAGGGGTGCAGATTTAGATAGTTACATATATTTCGAGGATATCTTCTCTTCGAGCCCGTGATTGTTAACTGGTATTCTTATATTGTGTTTGTTGAGGTGTACTTATATTGTATTTTCTCTTATATTCGAGTTGGTAGTGGATTTGTTTCCATCCGACTGTCAACTTTAGATACTTCTTATTGAGATCTAGTTATATAGACGTTGGTTATTTATTTATATTGATTTTTTTGTGGATGAGATTTAGGTTGTACCCTGTGACTTGTGATACATTTTATATCACTTGTGGATTTGATATTCATATTACAGCGTACGTATGGTTATGGTTTCCATATATTGGAGTTGTCATATCCATGCGGCTGGCATGCTTACATGTCCTAGTCCTATGTATTTTAGGACTGGGACGTGACACTATATTCTAATCTTATGCGTAGGCTTGCTCGGTACAGTAACGTAACCGAGACAATATGCTCTCGACCTGCATGGGCCACCACAAAAAAATGTCACGTCCCAGTCCCAAAATACGTAGGACTAGGAACACGTAAGCATGCCAGCCGTATGTATATGGCAATTCTAATATATGGATACCATAATACATACGTACGCTGTAATATGAATATTAACTTACATGTGGTATATATATAGTCACAAGTCACAGAAATACTAATCTCATCCACACCACAAGTCATAGAAAAAAAATAACTAAACTAAAATAATGAGTCTGAATAATCCAAAATAATAGTCCGGTGGAGACAAATCCACTACCAATGACTATATCAAACTAAAATTAGAGGGGAGAGTATAATCTCCAATATAAAATAAGGTGATGACAGAAGTGTATCAGCTAAGAAGATCCATCACTAGAGATAATCAATGATGCTCAGGAGGTAAGACCTCCTCGGAAGAGATAAGTAGTAAGTCCTGATCCGTGCTCCTGTGAATAGTCATGAACATCTACACTTGGAAAGGGACCAGGTCCTCAGAGGGACGTAATAAGATACATAAAAGCATGCCAATTTGAATACAGTAAACATGCAATATAGACGGAAAAATATATAAGTACGTTGTACAAGATAATCTATATGAATGCATAATGAGGATAACTTTTCGACGTATGGGCATGGGTAGGCTACTCTATCTAATCTCACAACTCACACACACGCCAGGAACATCATCAGTCAACATACCGCGGTGGTAGCGACCATCGTGATACCATCAGCCGACATACCGTGGGGGTAGCGACCATCGGACACGACTACCATAGTGCGTGCTAGTTACTACGGTTTACCAGAGTGGTTATAGCCCGTACTGTAAGCAATTTGGCAAAGTATCTTGCCTAGCAAGAGAGCTGCAAAGTGTAACGTCCAGACGTCAAGCACAATGGATCAGAAGCTACGACCTTAGAATAAACGTCTCCGGATACTGAAATAGACATCACCAACGTTCCCAGAATAAGCGAGTTAGGTAAAAAAATACTACCCTTTCGTCCAATTTGGACACAGGGGCAAAACGATAATTTCGGGTCAAAGCGGGGTCCACTTGTGGCCCACTTTGCACGAAAAAGCGTGTCAGGGGTAAAGGTCTCTAAAAGGGACAAATTATAGGTCAAACCAATTTTAAACATAAATACGAACTCAACGGTACGTCCAATTTTAGATTACGGTGAGCCGAACACAAATTCGCCCAAAAGGTCAACTGTGGGGCCCGCAAAATAGGCGACTTGGTCAACTGTCTCAGAATCGCGTGAAACTTAGGTCACAGGACCAACGTGATACCACGAATCCAATGACACAAGTTTCGTCACGTTCTGACGAGCGTACACTAAATGGTGCGGTATTTTACAAAAGTCACGATACGGAGATTTTTTGCGGATACGGGGTGATTCCGACGCTCACACGCGTCCAAATCAGTTTTCTCGAAAGCCCACATGTCTGGATATACCATGCGCGCCTTTCGGTATAATTAGCATGCGATGGGGCGGTCCCGTTTGGTGGGGCGCGCTCCGTATCACAAATTTTTGTGGGTTTTCATCCTAATAAGTTTTAAGTTTTTACGATTTTTTTTTTTGGAAAACGGGTCGCGCGGGTCTGGCCGCGGGTCATAACGCGGGGGTGGGGGGGGGGGGTTACTCTTTAAGGATTTTTCTTTTTCTTTTTCTTTTTCTTATTCTTTTTCTTTTTCTTTTTCTTTTACTATTTTATTTTAATTATTATTACTAAAATTATTATTATTATCATATACAATAACTATTTATTATTATTATTATTATTATTATTATTATTATTATTATTACGCTATTATTATTATTATTACACTATTTATTATTATTATATTTAATAACTATTTATTATTTGTATATATATTTAAGGTATATAATACAAATATTTGTACCCAAATTAAAATCTAAGAAAAATCTATCACTCTCCCACAAGGATCCCTAAAATAAAATAGTAGTTTTTCGTGCAATAATTCTAATTGATTAATTATCAGGGTAATTAAATTATATAATATATATTATCTAATTAACTATGAAATAATATAAATAAATTCAATAACTAATTAATTAAATAATATTTAAAAATATGGGGTTTTATAATGTGAGATGGATGTAATACAATGAGGAAGGATAAAGAGGTTTAGTTTCTTAATATTCTAGGATGTACATCATTATTATATTTACACCAGAACAATTTTATTGGGTGTTAAATTTGTTACAGGTAGACGAATGATATATAGAACTCTGTTTGGAGCAGTCTAATTAAAACATTTAAAACTACTCTCTACATGTGAAGTTTATTTCATGATAATTTATGTGTCTAAGATGAGGGTATACATTGTCCTAGGGTTTCGAGTTTTGACAAGTTAGCTTCTATTTTTTTTTCTGGTTCTTTAATAAAATAATAAGGGTCAGTTGTATTGGTCCTTCTGGTTCGAATCCAGGACCTCCCATTTCCCTACCAAAGGCATTAACCATTACTTTGTCCAACCTTTATTTTTTTTGTTCTGGCCCTTTTGGAGAAATATATAGCATAGTTTACAGTACTGGCCGATCCGATACGGCAGATACTAATACGGTTTGGCATGTCTCGATCCGATACCGACCAATACTCGATAGTGACCGATACCGACATTGGGGATCTCTTTTCCGGTCAAAAAGACAAAAAATACTTAAAATTATGTCTAAATGTATAAAATATATTTCTAAAATGTTAATAATTATTTATTTTCTGATACTCCAATATTTTATACTACCGATCCTGATACTCATAGGAAAGGTCTGATACAAATTACGATACCGATATTGCGAACCTGGATATATAGTCTATACTACTTGTATGGGTAAAAAAGGTTACAACACAGCTTGTGTCCTAAACGCATGCGTCATATCTTACAAATTTTATTTTCTAGTTTCGTTGCATAGAGTATCTTTATATTCTTTTTCTTTAAATACATGATTTACTACTTACTGTGAGAACTGGGTCTTGGTATGAAGTACTAAAGTCATTACATAAGTATTTTACTCTTTTGCAGTGAGATATATTGCTTCCCCTGCTGAAGCTGTAGTCGGGTTTGATGAGATGGCTGTTGATACTCGGAGAAAGTATTACATGCTTGGTGGGAAAGGTGGTGTTGGAAAGAAAAGTTGTGTTGCTTCTCTTATTAAGTTTACTAATAGTGGACATCCTACCATTGTTGTATCTACTAATTCTGCTCAGTCCTTAAGTGATTCTTTTGCACAGGTGTACTATGTAGTTTGGTCTTAAGATCTACATTTTGTTAGCCATTTTTTTAAATTATCATAATTTAGATCTTATCATGTAACCAAACTTTGATTACGGAGACATTTATTTTAGGTTGTGTTTTACATTTGTATGTTTCTAGGACTTGAGTGGGGGAGCATTGGCACCTGTTGATGGACTGGATTATGTTAGATGTGTGTTGCTTTGTTCACACACATAGTAGTAGCAAAAACCAAGTCTTTCTTGACCGGTTCCAATGGCCTTTTAATAGGCAATATTATTGGTATATTAGGTTGGGTTTCCTACTATATATAGGATCAAATTCTTCTTTGTTGAGACACAATTGGTTTTTTGATAAAAACATATCTACCGCTCTCTCCTCAAAACTTTGTTTTCTCTCCTCCTTCAATACATATCTCAGTTCAAATTATTTCTCTGGGCAAAGCTAAGTTTGGGTCATTCTTCCGAAGCCGTGTGCGGTGACGGAAAACCGGTAGTAAGGGGATTTTACCACTAGGAGAATTCGAAAGGATGTCTGCACATAGACTTCGAATAAACTCTTAGGGCAGTGCTTCGTGCGCGACTTTCCCGTAGACCGGTAAATCTTACCCATTGTTATTTTGTTTCATAAATCGATGGTAATATTTTTCCAACAATCTAAGAGTTTATTCGACTAAATATTTATCATTTAGTCTAGAAAATAGCCTGTTATTTCTTCGTACAATGTGTTAAACAGAATCCTGTTTAGATTACTGTTTTAACTTTGTTGTTCGAACATAGTATATATTTTTGTAGAATTTTTTTTTTTTTCTACTGCTTCAAAAGTTAGCTTTTGCTTCAAAGTTAACTACCGGTTCAAATTTGAACATTAGTAATAACACTAGTTAGCATATTTTAACTAATATCAGCTACTGTTAGCTACTTTTCAAGTAGAGTACAAATTTAGTATCACATACATCTGTTAGAATATTTAGCCAAATGTTGCATGCTGACATTTTGGTTAGTGACTCATAATGTATAAGTATTATTTTGAAACGTTTAGTCCACATGTTTCACACATACTTACCATTCTAAACTGCTGCAATTGTTAGATTCTAATTACAATATTTTTTGTTGACAATTGTTTAAAACTCTGTTTTGGATATATTATTCTTAACTTTATACTCTGTCAACTAGTATACTGTTAAATATTTCTAAAGTCAATTTCTATTGGAAATTTGTTGATCAGTAAAGAAATACATATATTTCTTGTTGTGGTGCAATTTTTTTTTTTTTGGGAACAATATTGTGTACATACATACGCTAGTTTGCATACCAATTTTTTTTTAATAAGAACATTGGTAGACAAGTTTTAGATCTGATTATTAATTCTTAGATCTGAATTATTAATTCTGATTTGTAACAATCCTATGACCTTCTGCTAGGTTGAATAAGTAGGATTGTCACCATTGTGTCTTGCACAATGCTACTGAAACTAGTCACTTCTTGATGTTCAAATGTAGTTCTTACCACTGCTTTAAAAGTAATTTCATATGGACAATAGATGCATCACAGGCTGTGTGGTCTGTTATTTAGCAGGTCTCTATATACATCTATAACCGTTATGTTATGCAATCAGTTTAAGTGGTTGATGTTTATATTTCATGAGCTGTATCCTCGTTAACACGGCTATTCCTAAGCCTTGTTATGTATGATGCCTCATGATTACAGAGGAAGTTTTCTTTTAATATTCTTATATGGAATAAAAGTTAAAGACATGTTTAGCAAATTATTTTTATATATATAAGTCTATAATTTAACACATTCATAGATGCATTTTTCATTGATTAATCATTGCCTTTGCATACCAACAAAGGCTATTGAACCTGAGGTAATCAAACTTTTGATTCAACTGGTTATTCAGATATATTTTGTGACCCTAGAAATTATTTGGTTTTATTGTCTCTTATGGAGTCTAGAATTCCCATTAATATATACTTATGATGATGCACTCCACTTATTCAGAAATGTTTAGTTCTTATCTTTTTCTTAACATTCTAGATTCTCCAATTTTGGTATTAATTTTGTTAAGCTTCCTTACATTTTGGACTAATATTGAATATTGATGTGTATATATTCCTTTTTAATCAAGCCAACAAACATAGAACAATCTTGTTGCATCAAATGATTTGCTTTTAAGATTAAATACTCGTGTCAGATTAAAATATGTATCAATCTTGTGCACATAGTGTTTGAATTATTTTAATGTTAAAATTTATAGCCAATTGTATTGTTGTGCTAGAATGAATAAGTTTATGCATCATTTTAGTTATATTTCTTGTTACTATGCAAACTAACCTCTGTTTCTCGAAGACAGAAGCATTAGAAATATTTTAATATTTTTTTTTAATGGAGCAGCATATTAACGATGATGGTAATACAAATTTATTTTTGTACTCTCTTATTCCTAACATGATCTTTGTAATGTTCTCTCTCTCTCTAAGTCAGAAATATTAGAGATTGTGACTTGTTAGGAAAGACTCAAACATGCTAAGGGGGAAGGTAAGTAATACAAATTTCTTCACTCCTATTCTAATTGAACCTTAGTTGACCTTATTGTCTCAATATTTGAATTTCTATTCAGACAGAGAAATCTCAATATTGTTCTATCATAATATTTATATTTTGTTAGACAAACATTGGTTTGCATATAATATGTGACATTGTAATTCTTTTTTGACACATTCAAACAATTTAGTCAAAAAAAAAAAATAGTTTAATAATATTGCAATCCCTTTAAATCTAAGTTTTAAAGTAGAGATTAATTTGGGTACAAGTCGAAAGGGTCATTCTGTCAAAAAGGGTGTAAAGAGCCCTAAGCGACACGGTACTTAAGTGTCTTCAGACCACCGCTAGCTGGGAATCGACCCCTACAGCTAACCCAAGTTGATCAAAACTTGATAGACTAAAGATTTGTTAAGGATGATTAGCAAAATTTATTTAAACTGTCATTCTGGCTATCTAGACTGTCATATTGACTCAATACACAATTCTTGTAGAACATTAGATTGTCACAATGAGTGATTAAGATGAATACTCTAGTGCCAAACCATCAATGTTTAATGGTTATTTCTTCAAGAGATAGCAGAGCTATATGTGATTTTTGATCTCTACCTTGGGGCTGATATCAGCAATTGATTGAATCACATATATGTTAAATAATTCTGATGACACTAAGCCTGATCTAAATGCTTTATCTGAGTCATTTATTTTTAAATTATGATAATCAATTTGCTTTAAGAACTACTAAAGCATGTTTCTGTGAGTTCCAAGAGGAACAGGTCTCTGCAGCTGCGATTCAAGTCTTAAAGGAGCCTAAAAGGCAAAAATGTGCTGTTCTTGACTTTAAAAGTCACAAAAGAACTTTACAGATCTCTTGACGAAGAGTCTGTTTACTCTTGACGAAGAGTATGTCTAGAACTTTGATCATAGAATCATCGAGGGGGATGGGGTTAAGCCCATAAGTAAGTCACCAGCAGTGGCAACCCAACCGAGTCTGACTGGAGATCCCAAGAAGCCGGTTCAATGGGTAGAAACAAGCTGAACTTCGATGACTATTATGGAACACTGACTCAGAGATTAAATTCTCATAAACTAATGCCCAAGTGGCTGTACGAGGTTGTACAATGATATCCTATCCCTATGGTGACAGTGTTCCGGTGTGATATGGTCAGGATGAGTTTCAAACTCTTAATAAGTCCAAGCATTATATGCAGGGTTGATACCTATCACCAACCCTTGAGGACTTACCTATATGAGAGGTCGTGAAGGCCGCGACTATGGGTCAGGGCGACCCCAGACAACTCTCATGAATATGGAAAAAGTGCGCATGGCCAATCAAAGCGCCGCCCCGATAGACCCAAGAACCTCTAGCGTACTATGTGTGCTATTTTCTGAATCTGGTCCAAGAAGTCTGATTCAAGGCATAGTCCATCAAGCACTTCTTCAGACAAAGACAATAGTCACTAAGTGAGATTCAAGGCTGTAGTCCATCTCATCTATGCATAGTATATACTTGCCCAGAAATTCTCTATTATTGTTCTTTTGTTATCTCTGTCTTTGGAACTTGGTTTTTTGGGGGGGATTGTTAGATGTGTGTTGCTTTGTTCACACACATAGTAGTAGCAAAAACCAAGTCTTTCTTGACCGGTTCCAATGGCCTTTTAATAGGCAATATTATTGGTATATTAGGTTGGGTTTCCTACTATATATAGGATCAAATTCTTCTTTGTTGAGACACAATTGGTTTTTTTGATAAAAACATATCTACCGCTCTCTCCTCAAAACTTTGTTTTCTCTCCTCCTTCAATACATATCTCAGTTCAAATTATTTCTCTGGGCAAAGCTAAGTTTGGGTCATTCTTCCGAAGCCGTGTGCGGTGACGGAAAACCGGTAGTAAGGGGATTTTACCACTAGGAGAATTCGAAAGGATGTCTGCACATAGACTTCGAATAAACTCTTAGGGCAGTGCTTCGTGCGCGACTTTCCCGTAGACCGGTAAATCTAACCCATTGTTATTTTGTTTCATAAATCGATGGTAATATTTTTCCAACAGATTACCCATTGTTTGCCCTTGAGGTTAGTATGAATTCTTTTGCAGTAAAAATGGAAGAAAAAATGGTAATCAAATAATTCAAATGGAAATAAAAGGTGCCTTTGTATCTTCCCTACTTTTCTAGTAAATTTATTTGCTCTATGATGACCTGTTTGGCATAATAAGTAAGAACTCATCTAACAGTTTTTGT
Organism: Iris macrosiphon; assembly: GCA_036927795.1. Lineage (NCBI taxonomy): Eukaryota > Viridiplantae > Streptophyta > Magnoliopsida > Asparagales > Iridaceae > Iris > Iris macrosiphon. The sequence continues at coordinate 39,308,848 of JAYESA010000003.1, forward strand.
TTTGTTTTAGTATATAGATTAATCCTGAGAAGGCTAGGGAGGAATTTCGAAGTGCAAGTCAAAAAGGTGGAGGTACTGGTGTGAAATATTTAATGGACAACATGGGTCTAGGAATTGTTGTCGAACAGGTAGAAACATAACATTTGGTAGATTGCTCTAAAATGTGTATATTCACAGTTTCAGAAGCTTTTGTTAGAGTATTTTATGGCATTGGAAAGTCTGCAATTAAATTATTGTTGATCTCTAATTAGCAAGCATGTATACTTTTGATTATTCAACTTCAGAAAAGTATACAAGTTTCATACTCCATTCTGGCCAAATGGAAATACTACTTATGGAACACCATCTACTTTATTTGTACATTCTTTCTTCTTATTTGACATAGTGGTAGCATCAAGATCTTGTTTAACCTTTGGTTAAAAAACTTAAACTTGTTGTTCTCTGATACAGTACATAGTCCACATAGTCTAAATTGATTGAACACTCATTTTAAGCCAATGAGATATCTTAAAACTTGTACTGAGTACTCAATGCTATGTACAGTTCAAGTTTAGTGATTGCCAAGATATCACCTGTCATCCGAAGAACAACTAGGCTGTAGTAATTCAAATTTCAAGTTTTTTGACGTGTCAATTTGGTTGCTCAAGAATACTTCCACAAAATTCTAAGGATACTTCCACAACACATGTTCGTACTTACTAGTCCAACGGTGTCCCTACTCATAGGAAAAGAAATATTGCTTTGTGGAAAAATATACAAAAGGGAAAATAAGGTAGCATATGCATGAGGCACCCTCAACTGGACATGAGCCTCACAATGAGCCTAAATATGAGCCTTACTAAAGATATATTCCTCGCCTCACATGTTCTGAGGCGCAGATAAACATCTTAGGGAAGATTCTGAATCATTAGAGTTATTTATAAAGAATCAAAGGGTGTTGGATACTAGTACTAGAGTTGCTACCAGCACCCATCCATAATAAGAAAAAGAATTTTGGTATCATAGGCTTGCTTACTAAGTTGGTCCCTTAGTAAGGTCAAATTTTGATTTTCAATATTATAGAACTAGTGAAGTAGAGTTTCTTTCTCTCCCAAGCCCCAAACCAAAATTTTCAATCTTAACTATCACCAAACATATTGATATATATAAATGAGGTTTCTCTAGCACCATTTGGACCAAGCCTGCCAAAGTCTAAATAGATAAATCACATCCGCAAAGAAACAACAAAAATAAAGGAATATAGACAAATAGAAAAATAGTAGAAAGAGAGAAAAAAATATCAATGATATATGATTAAAATATTTATGTGGCATAAAGGACTCATTCACAGGATGTTGTCGGTCATATGATATATGATTAAAACATGATTAACCTAGTATCATGACAAATACCTTACATTCCAATCACTTACCCAATACCTAGACCCATATCCTAGTACCTCACTATTACCTTACCAATATCAAATACCTTACCCATAATCTAGACACTTAATACTTCGATATAAATTTCCTACATAACTCATAGACACAAGGATACCTGTATCCAAACTCTAATACCTTATCTCTGACACTTACCCAGGTACACTAAGATACTCCTCGTATCATGGTATCTTGATACCAACTTATACACTAAGTATCACCAATACACTTGGTATCTATACTTGACACTTAAAACCACACAAATGATACCCATACTCATATAGAACTGTGATACTGATGTCGAGGCCACACCCACTCATAGACACTACCATCTACGCTACCTACCCAAATACTTACCCTTACTATTGGTATACTCATAACTCACATAGATATCTTACTAATCTAACACACACAGAGACATGCCAATAGGACTTCCTCCTCATTCCAGTATTGTTGCACCATGTGCACACTTTTGAACACCTACTTAATTCCCAGGATCTATACTGTATATCATTCCTCTATGATACACCTCAATACAATGCAATTCATACCTTCACTCACAGTCTACATTAGAGTACCATCCTACACTTAGTACCATAGACACTAATCTGATATGTAATCTAACGTGCTGCAGGAATGCAGTCTTGCATCTAGGATTTGAGTACACACCCTCCTGAATGCATGTATTGGTTAAACTTTGTGCTCATCACACCAAGTCATGTGGAGCACTATTCTAAAGGGGAAACTTTGAACGTGTGTTAGTGGTCCGATTCTAAAGGGGAAACTCTTGGCTTTCCATGCTTGTAGGCATTGTAGTTATATTTTAGTATGCTTATAAAAGCAAATGCATACATGTAGAAAACTTAACACCAAGCTAATAAACTCTTCTCTCACTTTGTGTGCTACTTTATCTTCCCGGCACGTTCTTTTACGTAGTTTGCAGCACAGAGACTATCAATTGGTATCAGAGCCATGTCGTTTGATGCGGACGGGAATCCACTCACACCTCCATCAGTGTCGGCGTCGAGTCCAGCGAGCGGCTCGAGCGTGGCAGGCACCCTGGTGATCCCGAAGGTGTTTCAGGAGTCCGGCGGGACGCAATATCCGCAACTCACGCGTGCAAACTACGATGAATGGGCCCTGGTGATGCAATGTATGCTGGAGGCAAGAGGTCTCTGGGCGGCGGTGCACACCGGGACGACGGAGCGGGAGCTGGATAGAAAAGCGATGGAGGCTCTCCTACGTTCTGTCCCGCCAGCGATGATCTCATCACTGGCGATCAAGGCGACGGCGCGGGAGGCATGGAAGTCTTTAAAGACGGTGCACGTCGGCAGCAATCGCGTCAAGAAAGCGAAGGCGCAGTCGCTGCGCAAACAGTATGAACAGCTCGCATTCTGGGACGGTGAGGGCGTGGACTCTTTCGCCATGCGTCTCACTACTCTGTCGAGCGCTCTCGCCGCACTCGGCGACACGATCTCCGAGGACAAGCTCGTCCTCAAGATGCTGGCGGCGGTTCCCAAGAAGTACAGCCAGATCGCCCTGGCTATCGAGACCCTTTTGGATCTCGATGAACTCACCATTGAGGATCTAACGGGGAGGCTTAAAGCAGCGGAGATCAGGGACGAGATCGAGAGTGGCAACACCTCGGACGGTAAGTTACTGCTTACAGAGGAGGAGTGGGCTGCTCGCAAGAAACAACAGAGAGGCGGCTCGTCCAGCAGGGGCGCCGGAAACGGCGGCCAGAAGAAGAAGTAGCACGTCCAGGAGAGGGACTAGGGAGCGCGCGATCCCAAGCCGAGTGGGAAATGGAGCGGCTCCGGTGCAACTCGCGACGAAAAGTGCCGTTATTGCGGAAAACTGGGCCACTGGGCTCGTGAATGCCGCAAGAAGAAGAAGGACGAGGCCCTTTTGGCGCAGGTGGAGGAGGACGAACCGGCGCTTCTGATGGCGCAGGTGTGCACAATCGCCGAAACGCCCTACACCCACGCCGAGGCGACCGAGCAGGTGATGCTCAACGAGGAGTGCACCATGGTAAAGCTTGGGGAGCGGGAGGACACCGACAATGTGACCTGGTACTGCGACACGGGAGCGTCTAACCATATGACGGGCGCGCGGGCAGTCTTCTCCTAACTCCACATCGGCGTGCGGGGCAACGTCAAATTTGGCGATGGCTCCGTCGTGGACATCCAAGGCCGGGGCACGGTGGTGTTCACGGGCCAAGGAAGAGAACATCGAGCCCTCACCAACGTCTACTACATTCCCCGGTTACGTAGCAACATCGTCAGCATCGGGAAATTGGACGAGACCGGCTACTCCATGCTAATCGAGGATGGAATGCTTCGAATCCGTGACAAACAGCGCCGCCTCCTTGCTAAGGTATCACGCACTTTAAATCGTCTATATATCCTACCATTGCGGATCGCACAGTCGGTATGCCTCGCGGCACAGTGCTCGGATATGGCGTGGCGCTGGCATGCGCGCTACGGCCATCTACACTTCGACGCCCTTCATCGCCTGACCAGGGAAAAAATGGTGGACGGCCTTCCGCACATTGATCATGTCGATCAGTTGTGCGACAGCTGTCTGGCCGGAAAGCAGCGACGCACTTCATTTCCCCGGCACGCCAACTATCGCGCCACCGACCCTCTCGACTTGGTGCACGCGGACTTGTGTGGTCCCATCTCACTGGCGACACCTGGCGGGAAGCACTTCTTCCTTCTCCTCGTCGATGACTATAGCAGGTTCATGTGGATCAAGCTGCTGAGATCCAAGGACGAGGCGAGCGAGGCGATCAAACGCATTCAGGTTGCGGCGGAGGTCGAGTCGAAGTGCAAGCTTCGTGTACTACGCACAGACCGTGGCGGCGAGTTCACGTCGAACGATTTCAACGACTACTACGAGCGCCACGGCATCAAGCGCCACCTCACCGCCCCTTACTCTCCTCAGCAAAATGGCGTCGTCGAGCGCCGGAACCAGACTATGGTAGCTATGGCCCGAAGCTTGCTCAAGGCGAAGAGCATGCCGACGGCAATCTGGGGCGAGGCGGTGACCACGGCGGTGTACCTGCTAAACATGGCGCCAACAGCCGCAGTGAAGGGAAAGACGCCATATGAGGCGTGGCATGATACGCGCCCTGATGTAAGTTTCTTACGTACTTTCGGTTGCATTGCTCATGTGAAGATGGTGCAGCCAAACTTGAAGAAACTTGACGATCGGAGCAAGCAAATGGTGTTTGTTGGCTACGAGGCGGGGTCTAAGGCTTACAGGGCCTACGATCCAGTCGGTCATAGCTTGTATGTCACCCGCGACATCATCTTTGACGAGGCGGGGCAGTGGGACTGGACGCACACCGACATCGACGCCAGCCTGATCGGGATCGGCGAGGCATTCACTGTTGAATTTCCCCACGAGCTCATTCCCGGCACGTTCATTTCGGCTAGGAACGGAGGTCCATCGACAGAGGCTGTGGGAGCAGCCATACCCGCATCGACGCAAACGCTGCCTCCACCCGAGAAGGCGGGAGCCGGTCACGCGTCCCCACCACCGGCAGTGACGCCCGCTCGCACAACCGCGACATCAGCCGCGACGACGCCAGCGGTTTTGACGCCTGAGACGACGGGTACGGCTCCGATCCGATTCGTCTCACCGCCGTCAGGAGCGACGCTTGATCCGCCAAATGAACTGCCGCACCAATACCGCTCTCTGCAAGACATCTATGAAGTTGAGTCGGTGCACCACCATGACTCTGAGGACCTCCTCCTCGCAATGGATGACGAACCCTCTGTGTTTTCAGAAGCGGAGCAACACGAGTGCTGGCGCCGAGCGATGCTGGATGAACTCGCATCCATTGAGGAGAACGACACCTGACGGCTCGTGGACCTGCCCGCTGGTCACCGCCCTATTGGACTCAAATGGGTCTACAAGGCGAAGAAGGATGAGTATGGCGTCGTCATCAAGCACAAGGCCCAGCTCGTCGCGAAGGGGTATATGCAGAGGCACGGGATCGACTACGATGAGGTTTTCATGCCAGTAGCCAGACTTGAGTCCGTCAGGTTGCTACTAGCGTTTGTCGGTCATGCAGGTTGGGTTGTCCATCACATGGATGTGAAAATGGCATTCTTGAACGGGGAGCTCGACGAAGAGGTCTACGTCACGCAGCCACCCGATTTTGCAGCCACCGGCGAGGAGCAGAAAGTCTTTCACCAACACAAGGCACTCTACGGCCTGAAGCAAGCGCCGAGGGCCTGGAACACGAAGCTGGACAAGTGCATGTCCATACTCAGATTCAGCCGGAGTCCCTCGGAGCACGCCATCTATGTGCGTGGCCATGGAGAGGCAAGGCTGCTCGTGGGTGTCTACGTCGACGATCTCATCATCACGGGAAATAATACGGGCGAGATCGACAAGTTCAAGCGCGAGATGAGTAGCTCATTTAAGATGAGCGATCTCGGCTTGCTTTCTTTCTGCCTTGGCATCCATGTACAGCAGAACACAGACGGTATCACAGTGAACCAGTCTGCGTACGCAGCCAAGATACTGGAGAAGAGTGGCATGGGTGACTGTAACCCTTGCCATGTACCTATGGAGCCACGGTTGAAGCTCAGCAAGGTTAGTGCTGCACCGCCGGCAGATGCCACGGAGAACCGGAGTGTAGTTGGAAGCTTGCGGTACCTCGTGCACACCCGGCCGGACTTGTCATTCGTAGTCGGGTATGTGAGCCGCTTCATGGAGAAGCCAACGACTGAGCACCTAGCGGCGGTCAAACACATACTCCGGTACGTTGCTGGTACGCGGGGTTACGGCTGCCGCTACGAACGAGGAACAGAGGAGCCCAGGCTGGTCAGCTACTGCGACAACGACATGGCCGGGGATGTTGACGACCGCAAGAGCACAACAGGCGTACTATTCTTCCTCGGCAACAGTGCTATCAGTTGGCAATCACAGAAGCAGAAGGTGGTGGCACTATCATCCTGCGAAGCCGAGTATGTCGCAGCAACCACTGCCGCCTGCCAAGGCATCTGGCTCGCACGGCTGCTGGCGGACATGAAGGACGATGATATCAGATGTGTAAAACTGTGCATCGACAACAAATCAGCAATCTCCCTCAGCAAAAATCCGGTATTTCATGATCGCAGCAAACACATCCAGTCGAGGTACCACTTCATTCGTGACTGCATCAAGGACGGGACAGCTGAGGTAGAGTATGTCCGAACAGATGAGCAGCTCGCCGACATACTGACCAAGGCCCTGGGCCGGGTCAGGTTCCAGGAGCTTCGCTCCAAGATCGGGATGATCGTCATCAAGTAATCGCAAAATTTTAGGGAGCGATTATTGGTTAAACTTTGTGCTCATCACACCAAGTCATGTGGAGCACTATTCTAAAGGGGAAACTTTGAACGTGTGTTAGTGGTCCTATTCGAAAGGGGAAACTCTTGGCTTTCCATGCTTGTAGGCATTGTAGTTATGTTTTAGTATGCTTATAAAAGCAAATGCATACATGTAGAAAACTTAACACCAAGCTAATAAACTCTTCTCTCACTTTGTGTGCTACTTTATCTTCCCGGCACGTTCTTTTACGTAGTTTGCAGCACAGAGACTATCAGCATGTACTCACCCACAATCAATCATTGGTTCTGCAAGAGCTAATTGTACTGCTGAATCAAACCCTGATAAACATCTATCTACACTTAGAACACTCACAGGAAAAGGAACTGGATCACCCTCACTGCATTGGCAGTTGCCAGTAAACTACATTTGCAGTACACTCCTTGGCCTACAAAATTTGTAGTGCTTGCACACATGCCCTCTCTCTTCAATCCTTGTTAGTGCTTGCAAAATAAAGTTTGTGTTGCTGCAACAACTGTTGCTCGAGCTCAAAATCACAACAAGTGTTGTGATGTTGTGTTGTACAATCCAGACTACAGACGAGGCTCACCTAAATACCGGTGCTCCTCTTGCATGAGTTCACACAGCTCACGTGCATTGAATACGGTCTCTCACACCATCTACGTATAATTATATATACATATGCACTCAATTCAATGATCTACTCTCATATGCATAAAATCCTATATGAAAAATTCTAGGTATCTCATGATACTCAAGACTCTCCTTGTAAACCCCCTCGACCAAATTTAGGTCTACCTGGCTTCGATAGAGAGACTAGGGTTAGTTTGGAGCCATTTAGAATTAGAACATAGTATTTTAGATTAATGTACAAATATTCGTATCACTTGGTGTACCTTACCGTTGTTTCGATATTTGGAGCGCTACACTAGCATTTGCTTTCAAACAAAATTTACACACTTTTCCTAGACGTGCCAGCCTTCTATTTCGACCTTTGTGTAACTCATAAATACCCTCTCTTGTGCTTCATTTTAGTTACACAATATTCGTTACAAATATCTATTTTTAAATCCAAATAAATTCAACTTTGCATCTTTGTCCATTCCAATCGAAATTGGAGACACAACCTCGACCCATTTTGTGCAACCCAATTTATGACAATAATCTATTCTGAGTCTACTACGTCCATGACACTTGTGTCCCACCCAATTTTAATCCTATGTACTTGCAATTAATTAAAAAATACCATTGACACTAATTTTAATTAAATTGGCGTAATGACTCAACCCCCAACACTAACCCAAACCCCCACTCACACCCTCAAGGTTCATACTAAACATCACACACTATTTTAATCCACTATATCACACCAAATATGGTATTTTTCCTCATCCAATCCCAATCTTCCTTGTTTGTGCAATTTCTAAATTGTTGGGGGCCTCTGTGCAAATAAGCAACTAGGTGCCCACCTCCCATTGGAGCAAAACCATGAAGAAACCCTCCCTTATTTCTTTGACTGGTCACCCATATTCCCCCCCCCATTTTGTGTGCACAACACACCACTTTTACACCTACATCATCACCACCCTCCATTCAAATTATCATATCCCAACCACCCATTTCTTCATGAGGATGCTTCCCCCATCCCTAGAAATAGCCATGTGGCCGGCCCTAATCCCCATGCCCTCCTTCTCTCTCTCTTTTTCCCACTCTCTATATTTCAGCAGCCACACCATTCCCATGTGCCCGAAACCCTAAAACTTTACCCCCTTCCTCCTCCTTCTTCTTCCTCCTCCGACCACCACCCTCGACAGCCTCCACCATGAACTACCAGCAACCTCCTCTCCTTCTCCATCTACGACTAACTCTCTCCTCACATCACCACCGCAACCTTCAACCACCACCACAACAATCACCACCACAGTCTTCTCCGACCACCACCACCCACGACAACACCTTCCTCCACCTTCCTCCTCCTTCACCTTCCTCCTCCGACCAACCCTCGATAGCCATCACCCCGGCCATCACCACCACAACCATATCGCCACCACCATCTTCACCACCACCATCATCACCACCATAGCCATCACCTCGGCCATCGCCACCAAAACCATCCCGCCACCACCATCACCTCGTCACCACCAACCACCACCCCGCTGCGAGCTACTGCCATTGTTGCTGCTGCTGATACTATGCAGTCTAGCCGCCGGAGCACCCCCACCCACCGGAGACCGGCCACTACGAGACGGGAGCCGAGCACCCCCTCTATGTTTAGAGCTAACCCTAGGTATGCATATTCACTCCTCCTCCTTGTTGTTATTGTTGTTGCATGAACCAATGATGTTAGTGAACCTATTATCTAGTATATATACATGTGTTGGAGTAGTAGTTAGTATATTTCATTGGTTAGGTTGTTAGTATGACATATACATTTGTGTAGTACCTAGGTGCTTAGACTAATATATCATATGTGCACCCTAACCTATTAGCTAGGACACATGTTTAGTGTTATACGATATTTGGAGATGTAAACATATTGGTAGCTAACTATCTTGTTGTGCACAGTATTTGAGGATATATGACGTACTCGTACATGGAGACCTAGATGGTTAACAATATTAAACTTGTCTTGGATAACAACTTAGTACCTACTTGAACCTTAGTTGATCTTGGTTGTAATATTTGAGAATGTACGTTTAGAGGGACATGACACTTGTGTATTTTACACATGTGCACACTCGACCCTGCTAGTTGACCGATTATAACCCCTACTTGTGTTAGTTTCTAAGTGCAGTATAGTTATATTTCTGTACATACTAGCATAATGACTGATGGTTATTATATTATATTATATATATATAATCGTTGGATCGTTAGGGCGAGCCTTCGGGAGCAGAATTTTGGTATTCGTAGCTTGAGGATCCAGGCAAGTATACCTTGCCTTATTTAATATTAATTTAAGTTATTTAATATTGCATGAGATGTTGTTGCAAATATTATTGATAATTGTGCGCGTCCGAGAATGACTCGGGTGCAGTCGACGATTGCATCAATGTGTAGTGTATTGACTTAGTCACTAGCAGACTCACCTACAATTGTAAAGATATTCTGATATCTTCCAAGAACCTGACACTTCTTACACTCATCACGATGACAAACTTATGTTAGGATGCGAGTTGGCATACCCGACTAGCTATCGGTGCGTGTGACATGCATCACGGTTTAGTGCATAGTCAGGTTAGTCTAGTTATTTGAGACCTGGCATGTAGTTACGTAGTATGCACATCGTGTATTCGACTTGTATATTTGCATTGGACGGGGAGGACAACTGGGAGGCGTATGTGATACACACATTAAAATCCGTAGTATCCAAAGGAGCCACTGAACCAATGACTTTCTTTATTCAGATACCGCGTTCTTTGGAGTGTTACGAATGTATATATATGCAGATACCTCATTCTTTGGAATGATGGATTGTCACGACCCGCACCCGGTTTAGGGGCACGAGTGCGTGGGTACGTCCAGCCTACGCCGCAGCATCGGCGGTAGAACGCTGTCTAGGTCGAGTACTAACTAACAATCTCACGCTAGTATCCAACTCCATAAGGAGATTCGGATAATACTATAAAAATATTCCCAACATACTCAATCACAACTACAGCACGATAGGAATTTGGAGAAATAAAATAATACAACACAAGTCTAATGACAACATAATCATACCTGCAATCATTAACTTCCAATCCCCAAGTGTCAGCAACCAGTCTACTAAGGTCACAGTCTGGAAAAAATATTTTCCAGTCAGGAAGGAGCAAAGTACATCTCTAAATAGCAGTTCTATATAAATGACATAAACTATGTAGCAGTTCTAGATGGAAATATACCAGATGCATGTATAGGTACGAGGAATGTACAATGAAAGAAATACTGGAAATATTGTAAGTAACTGCAGGAAAAGAAACAATATGTCCATGAGCAAGAAACCTATGACTAAGTGTTTGAGTACTAGCTTTAACATGTGATCGGCTTGGGAACTTGATCAGGCTGGTTACATGTGATTAGCTATGATTCACGAAGGTCAGGCTAACCGTTGGTTAGCTATGATGCATGTAGAGGTCAGGCTAATCACACGTAACAGCTATGAGGCACTGAGATGGTCAGGCCGCACCCGACGTGAGACGTGGGGTAAGCTATGATGCATGAAAAGTTGGGTATGATCACATATCTATACTAGAATACTCCCCACCCCCGACTGGTATAGTAGATCCAATCATGGTACGCTATGGCACGGGATTCCCTAGGAAGGTAGCAAATCTCCCCGGGAATCAGTGTCTGTACATGCACAAGGTAACAAGGAAAACAAGTCTTGTACAAGCTACACCATGAATAAGGAATAACATCTCATGATGAGATCCGTGTATACCAATCCGTGTAACCAATGTGTCAAGAACATGGATATTTACACTAGATACAGTGAACATAGGAGATATCATAAATTAGAAACTAATCAGAGAATGTACTTGCCTTGGGTCCTTAGCTGGTAATTATGTCCTGTCCCAGAGTATCGTCTGGAGGAACCAACATTCCTAAAAATATATCAAATACAACATTTACATCAGGTGCTACACTAACACATCACAAATACATGAACTCAGGGGCTCTGCCAGGCATGGCTCTGGTCAACTAGGGTCATCTAGTAGGGATACGTATATAATACACATTACACTTATTAATACTTATAATATTTATACATGCACCAATTTTAAATGTATTTACAATATATATATATGCCTTTTAAATACATATCTGATTTATACTAGTTGAACATTATATATGTATACTCATACATATGCTAAAATACATTTTAAAATATATATATGTATATTGTCAATGTTATTATTAAAATATATACTAATACTAGTACATCACATTAAATATATATACAATACATTAATTGTATGTACAAGATATATATATACATTTATACTAATTATACATATTTGAAAATATATTACGTACATATATATATACAATATATATACATATACTAAACATTTTATATATTTTTATACCCAAAATAATACGTATACTATTACATTTTATATACCAAAATATGTATATATCATATATGTGCAAAAGTACATTTTTTGAATATACATATACATATTGTCAACATCATTCTTAAACATACTAATATTAATTCACCAAATTAATTTTATACCATATAAAAATACCCAATATACATACATATACAACTAATTATACATACTTAATTATACAATTTTATTAATAAAATAAATAATATACCTATTCATATTTTAAATACATACATATACAAATACGAAAATATAAATTTACATATACATACTTATGCCAAAATACGGTTATATATATATATATACTAATTTACATAATCAAAAACCCTTATATATAATACATACCTAAATTCATACATTAAAAACAATAAACTAATTATATCTATAGTAAAATATATATATATCAGCCCAAATAAACTAATTTATACACATAATAAATAACTAGATTATAAACAATAAAACTAATATATATATATATATATATATATATATATATATATATATATATATATATATATATATATATATATATATATATATATATATTACCAAACTTATTATAGGAATTTACTAAACTAATTATATGCAATTAACAACTAATTATATGAAATTAATAACTAATTATGAAAATACTAAACAAATAAATAAATAATCACTAACTGATTAATAATTAATAAATGATTACTAAATTAACTAAACTAATTATATGAATTAATTAAACTAATTATGAATTAATAAATTAATTAACTGATTAAGAATTTATTTACTGATTAATAAATAATTAACTAAGCTAAACTAATATAATTTAACTAATTCACTGATTAATAAATAATTAACTAATTAGTAATTAATTAACTAATCTAATTATATAATTAACTAATTAAATACTAATTAACTGATTAACTATTAATTACTACTTAACTACTAATCTAATTATAATTCTTAAACTAATTATATACTAAACTGATTACAAAACCCATTGCAGTGACTGAATCGAACGAAAGGGGGAAAGAGAGCTCACGATGGGGGTTCCCGTCGGCGCGAGGGAAATCCGCCGGGGTCGGCGCGGTGGGAGCTCCGTCGAGGTCACGCGGTGGTCGGCGTTCTCGTCCCGAGGAGGCGGCGGCGTGGAGCTCGAGAGCAGCGGCGTGGAGCTCGAGAGCAGCGGCGGCTTCGAGGCGGCTGCGCCCGGATCTGCTGTGGCGGTCGACGGATCTGGCTGCGGCGGCGGATCTTCGACTCAGCGCCGGTGGATCTTCGACTCAGCGGCGGTGGATCTCGACTCGACGCGGCGATCGACGACTCGACGAGGGCTCGACGCGGGTGAGGCGTGGCCACCGGCGGTAGATCTAGGTTAGGGTTAGGTTTTAGGATTTGGGTGGATCGTGTCTGTGGATCGTGTCCGGGGCAGGACACGTTGGGTTGCTGTACTGTGGACGTGTCTGGGCTGGACACAGGTTTGAATGTACTGGTATTGGGTGGACGTGTCCGGGGTGTTGGACACAAAAATGTAATATTGTAATAACTGGACACAGAAAAAATGAATGGATACGGTGGGACACCCGGGGTCGGACCCGAGGCCATCACGGCTGACACGGTGATGCTGGACACACGGACACGAGCACACAAAAATGGTGGTAGCTTTGGCTTGTGGGGATTTGTGAGGGCTAGCTAGGGTTTCTAGGGAATGGTGATGAGGGATTTAAATAGGGAGAGAGGGTGAGGATTGGCCCAAATAATGAATGGCCCAGATAATAAATAAACGGGCTTTCCATGTGGGAAAAATGAGGGTGAAAAAGGAAGATGGTAAACTTATAAAATTAATAGAAAATATTATAATATAAGAAATATTTTTAAGGGCTTCCAAGGCTAACTGATTAAATTAGCTACTAAACAAACCTATATTTGAAAACCCTAGAAAATATGAAATGCATTTTACTATCCCAAATGGATTTGAAAATTTATTATGAACAACTAGTCCTTCAATAAATTTTTATTAAACAAATAATTTTATGATTTCACGCCAAAAAATATTTGAAGCTATTGTATTATATTTACATCATTATTTATCTATTTATTTTATAAGAAAAATCGACATTCAGGAAAAATGAATTTTATAAAAGATTTCAAATCACCTACAAAAAATCAAACATTGCTCAAAATCTAATACTACAATTTCAAGGAGAAAATATGCTATAATCTTGATATAAAAATTAAAAATCTAATTATTTCGGAAATTTGAAAATCGGAGGTTACAAGTCTACCCACCTTAGAAAAATTTCGTCCTCGAAATTTAGGATTCTCAATAATTGCTTTTACTCATCATATTATTTCTTTCAAAATTTAAATTTCAACCAAATAATCATGAAGTAATTTCCATATCGTTATTTTACAACCTTTCAAAATTCTATATCATCATATTCCGGAAAACCTTCAAGTTTAAAAATCCAATCCCCTTTTTGTCATAATCTCCTCCAAAAAATTTAAGTTCGTATCTAAATACTCCAGGATTTTAATATCCAATCCTCCAATTGAATTTCAATCAATGTATATTTATAACATTTAAAAATCTGTATCCCAAAATTTAAATTTTAAACACTAATCCATCAATCATCTTATTCCTCTACCCCAAATTCAATTGATGCTTATTCAAAATTATAAATCCTCCTCCCGAGAATTGAATTTGATACTATTCCATTAACGATTTATTTCCTGATTTTTCTTTTTCCTCAATTACTCAACGATACGATACTTTCAGAATCTTCAATGCAACATTCACTATAAAATTTCCATCTTGCAATCAAATAGAAAAAATGATAATCTCTCAAATTTTCTCAAATTTTAACAATCACTTTAATCATATCAAGACCTTCCTAAAATTAATAAATCCTCAATTTTGCCCTGTGAATTTCTTAACTCTCTATTTAAGTTAATGCTTATCCTCGAATTTCAATCAAACCTCGATTTTCATAAAATCAATGATCCCTCAACTCCGTTATAACAACCCCTAAATTCTTTATTTAAATTAATGCTCATCCACAAATTTAATCCTCTTGTCTTTTTTTGTCAGTCATAACTTCGTCATAGATCTTTGCTATGGTCAAAACCCCAATGATCATGGTTTAAGAAAATTCACCTACAGCCATGCAATTTAAGAAAATATATAAGTCATGTATCTTTTGTCATGGTATTTCAGTCTCTGTTAAGGTGTACTACTAGCTACATCCTAACAAGAAAATCATGAATACGAACTACAGCACTTAGGGAAATCAATCAATCAAGAGACGGGAACATTAGAAAAAGAACCTGCTAACATATTTCTTGCGGTATCTCCTATCTCTAACAAACACTTAACTCTAGCATATTCACTACTAATTCCTATTCCTGTACACTAGTACCCATATCAACTAATCATTAATCCACAAAATCCATGAATACATCCGTATTACACACACCTGTTTATTAATACCAAAATCTGATGCCAAGAATCTCTAAATAGCCATGATTCAATAATGCATCCAAGTTGATACCTCTATCTCTTTAGTACCATACCCTCTGTCAGTTCCCTGTTCCTACTACAATTGTTCATACTAGTCGTTCTTATCACTCAAATATACGTCAAGTGCAACACCATACTATATACTGCTCTTTCCAATACAATTTTAGATGGACACCCAAGTCAGTCTGCGGTGCCATCTCAATCATGCTCAAATCACCAGATCCTTACACATGTATATCATCTACTCATATATTAATATTTATATCTCTCATCTACCAAAAATTAATCCTCAAAATAATCGTCAAGGTTTAACTTCTCGATCAACTTAAAATAAAATGCATATACCTCCTCAAAATCAGATACTCCACATCGAAATAAAATTTAATCACTTCCAAAATCTTTGTAGCCTTAACCGTGTTTATTGAATTCATATTTGAATCCTCAAAATTTAATGACGAAATCTCAACTCCTCCATTAAAATAAATTTTATTTCCACCTTTTAATTTATAACTCCACAATTGTACATATCAGTGCTCACGGTCTCTGATACTCAAGGTGCACTCAATGCATCTAGTGTCTATAACTGTGTACCAAAATTGTACTGCCTAAATCACTTGCACCATTATCTCCATTGATTCAAAGTTATCATCACCTGTAATTTCTTTCATGATTTTCAATTTATGTCAACTGGTATATCATTTAATTATCTTCACCCAGAGTGCTCACTGTTATTAACGTTATTCTCGACTAATCCTCGATGTAGAATCATTAGTACTCTTGGTATTATATCACTAGTTTCATTAATGCATCATCTCATCAATGCTCATTATAACTCATGATTACATGTATCTACTACAACACTCATGTTTCTTATTCTCATGGGCAAGTATATGGTTCCTCATCTCGATTATTGTATAGGTATTTCCCTGTAATCTTTTACAGCCTGTTAAACTAATCTGTGATACGCTTAACCACTTTCATTACCAATTCCAATATTTCTCTACCCATGACACCTCATTAACTCTTTATGCGTATGTATTTCCTTACCTTTAACACTTCCGATATTAATCATCAAATTGAACATCATGCTCCATAAATCCTTAACACAATTCCTGGATACTTAATTGTTCACGTAGATCATCCAATTGATTATCCAGGACGGGTATGTTGGCTCTGATACTAACTCCTGAACTATCACTGATACTCTATACTCTCCTTCTACTCACAGTCTCCAATGACCTTATCCTAGAACCATTGTTACAAGGTACTATGCTATGGGTTAATTCCAGATTAAAGTCTACTGCTCACATGTCCAACTAGGGAACACTTACAACTCACAAGCAACACTCAGTCAATACCAATTCAAGACAAAACCAAAATTGCAAGTCACTAATTATCATACTAACAAGGAATCCTCAGAGAATTGGAGCTCAAAAGAACTGGATTGAGGACGGAAGGTATCTTTACTGCTAGTAAAGAAAAGAAGCGATGGAATAAAGTCCTGGAACAACAGAAATAGATAAGTCTTGAGATGATATTTTAAGAACCAATTTAAGATACAACCTGATAATCATACACGTCTGCCAGAAATCATGACACACAGAATTCTCGCCACGCCAGTAAGCATAGATGCGATAAACGACAGGTTCCGTAACTAAGGTATGCAACTCCATAATCATGTCATCTAGAATCTTCGCCACGCCAACCGGTATGGCTGCGAGAGACTCTAAGTTTCATAACTGTAGTATGTACATCCAAGTCAGGTTCCTACGTTCTCGTCACCACAGCTAATATGGCTGCGATAAACTCTAGGGTCTATAACCAAAGTAGACGTTTTACCTTTCTCACTGTCCTCATCAACATATGTCATCAGATGATACCGTAAATTTTAGCCCGTAAAATTCATCTCGATATGAAATCAACTCAACAACGATACCAAGAATTAAATTTAACAACTGGTCAACAAGAATCAAACTCAACAATGATACCAAGATTTAAATTTAATAACGGATCAAGAAGAATCAAGTTCAATAACAACAAGCGAGAGCGGACGGAAACAAGGAAAAAGATTTAAATTGGAAATTAGAATAAGATTCTCAAGGGGTCATCCCAGGAAATCTTTCAAATAAATTGTGATTGAGTATTCACTCTCATCCTAGTATCCTATGTCCTATGTCCTATAGCAGGCACGCGGTAGTACAACTAATTCGTCGTACTACTACGACATCGCACAACTTGCGAAGTCTGACCTGCATGGGCCACCACTAAAAACGTGTCACGACCCGCACCCGGTTTAGGGGCACGAGTGCGTGGGTACGTCCAGCCTACGCCGCAACATCGGCGGTAGAACGCTGTCTAGGTCGAGTACTAACTAACAATCTCACGCTAGTATCCAACTCCATAAGGAGATTCGGATAATACTATAAAAATATTCCCAACATACTCAATCACAACTACAGCACGATAGGAATTTGGAGAAATAAAAGAATACAGCACAAGTCTAATGACAACATAATCATACCTGCAATCATTAACTTCCAATCCCCAAGTGTCAGCAACCAGTCTACTAAGGTCACAGTCTGGAAAAAATATTTTCCAGTCAGGAAGGAGCAAAGTACATCTCTAAATAGCAGTTCTATATAAATGACATAAACTATGTAGCAGTTCTAGATGGAAATATACCAGATGCATGTATAGGTACGAGGAATGTACAATGAAAGAAATACTGAAAATATTGTAAGTAACTGCAGGAAAAGAAACAATATGTCCATGAGCAAGAAACCTATGACTAAGTGTTTGAGTACTAGCTTTAACATGTGATCGGCTTGGGAACTTGATCAGGCTGGTTACATGTGATTAGCTATGATTCACGAAGGTCAGGCTAACCGTTGGTTAGCTATGATGCATGTAGAGGTCAGGCTAATCACACGTAACAGCTATGAGGCACTGAGATGGTCAGGCCGCACCCGACGTGAGACGTGGGGTGAGCTATGATGCATGAAAAGTTGGGTATGATCACATATCTATACTAGAATACTCCCCACCCCCGACTGGTATAGTAGATCCAATCATGGTACGCTATGGCACGGGATTCCCTAGGAAGGTAGCAAATCTCCCCGGGAATCAGTGTCTGTACATGCACAAGGTAACAAGGAAAACAAGTCTTGTACAAGCTACACCACGAATAAGGAATAACATCTCATGACGAGATCCGTGTATACCAATCCGTGTAACCAATGTGTCAAGAACATGGATATTTACACTAGATACAGTAAACATAGGAGATATCATAAATTAGAAACTAATCAGAGAATGTACTTGCCTTGGGTCCTTAGCTGGTAATTATGTCCTGTCCCAGAGTATCGTCTGGAGGAACCAACATTCCTAAAAATATATCAAATACAACATTTACATCAGGTGCTACACTAACACATCACAAATACATGAACTCAGGGGCTCTGCCAGGCATGGCTCTGGTCAACTAGGGTCATCTAGTAGGGATACGTATATAATACACATTACACTTATTAATACTTACAATATTTATACATGCACCAATTTTAAATGTATTTACAATATATATATATGCCTTTTAAATACATATCTGATTTATACTAGTTGAACATTATATATGTATACTCATACATATGCTAAAATACATTTTAAAATATATATATGTATATTGTCAATGTTATTATTAAAATATATACTAATACTAGTACATCACATTAAATATATATACAATACATTAATTGTATGTACAAGATATATATATACATTTATACTAATTATACATATTTGAAAATATATTACGTACATATATATATACAATATATATACATATACTAAATATTTTATATATTTTTATACCCAAAATAATACGTATACTATTACATTTTATATACCAAAATATGTATATATCATATATGTGCAAAAGTACATTTTTTGAATATACATATACATATTGTCAACATCATTCTTAAACATACTAATATTAATTCACCAAATTAATTTTATACCATATAAAAATACCCAATATACATACATATACAACTAATTATACATACTTAATTATACAATTTTATTAATAAAATAAATAATATACCTATTCATATTTTAAATACATACATATACAAATACGAAAATATAAATTTACATATACATACTTATGCCAAAATACGGTTATATATATATATATACTAATTTACATAATCAAAAACCCTTATATATAATACATACATAAATTCATACATTAAAAACAATAAACTAATTATATCTATAGTAAAATATATATATATCAGCCCAAATAAACTAATTTATACACATAATAAATAACTAGATTATAAACAATAAAACTAATATATATATATATATATATATATATATATATATATATATTACCAAACTTATTATAGGAATTTACTAAACTAATTATATGCAATTAACAACTAATTATATGAAATTAATAACTAATTATGAAAATACTAAACAAATAAATAAATAATCACTAACTGATTAATAATTAATAAATGATTACTAAATTAACTAAACTAATTATATGAATTAATTAAACTAATTATGAATTAATAAATTAATTAACTGATTAAGAATTTATTTACTGATTAATAAATAATTAACTAAGCTAAACTAATATAATTTAACTAATTGATTAATTAATTCACTGATTAATAAATAATTAACTAATTAGTAATTAATTAACTAATCTAATTATATAATTAACTAATTAAATACTAATTAACTGATTAACTATTAATTACTACTTAACTACTAATCTAATTATAATTCTTAAACTAATTATATACTAAACTGATTACAAAACCCATTGCAGTGACTGAATCGAACGAAAGGGGGAAAGAGAGCTCACGATGGGGGTTCCCGTCGGCGCGAGGGAAATCCGCCGGGGTCGGCGCGGTGGGAGCTCCGTCGAGGTCACGCGGTGGTCGGCGTTCTCGTCCCGAGGAGGCGGCGGCGTGGAGCTCGAGAGCAGCGGCGTGGAGCTCGAGAGCAGCGGCGGCTTCGAGGCGGCTGCGCCCGGATCTGCTGTGGCGGTCGACGGATCTGGCTGCGGCGGCGGATCTTCGACTCAGCGCCGGTGGATCTTCTACTCAGCGGCGGTGGATCTCGACTCGACGCGGCGGTCGACAACTCGACGAGGGCTCGACGCGGGTGAGGCGTGGCCACCGGCGGTAGATCTAGGTTAGGGTTAGGTTTTGGGATTTGGGTGGATCGTGTCTGTGGATCGTGTCCGGGGCAGGACACGTTGGGTTGCTGTACTGTGGACGTGTCCGGGCTGGACACAGGTTTGAATGTACTGGTATTGGGTGGACGTGTCCGGGGTGTTGGACACAAAAATGTAATATTGTAATAACTGGACACAGAAAAAATGAATGGATACGGTGGGACACCCGGGGTCGGACCCGAGGCCATCACGGCTGACACGGTGATGCTGGACACACGGACACGAGCACACAAAAATGGTGGTGGCTTTGGCTTGTGGGGATTTGTGAGGGCTAGCTAGGGTTTCTAGGGAATGGTGATGAGGGATTTAAATAGGGAGAGAGGGTGAGGATTGGCCCAAATAATGAATGGCCCAGATAATAAATAAACGGGCTTTCCATGTGGGAAAAATGAGGGTGAAAAAGGAAGATGGTAAACTTATAAAATTAATAGAAAATATTATAATATAAGAAATATTTTTAAGGGCTTCCAAGGCTAACTGATTAAATTAGCTACTAAACAAACCTATATTTGAAAACCCTAGAAAATATGAAATGCATTTTACTATCCCAAATGGATTTGAAAATTTATTATGAACAACTAGTCCTTCAATAAATTTTTATTAAACAAATAATTTTATGATTTCACGCCAAAAAATATTTGAAGCTATTGTATTATATTTACATCATTATTTATCTATTTATTTTATAAGAAAAATCGACATTCAGGAAAAATGAATTTTATAAAAGATTTCAAATCACCTACAAAAAATCAAACATTGCTCAAAATCTAATACTACAATTTCAAGGAGAAAATATGCTATAATCTTGATATAAAAATTAAAAATCTAATTATTTCGAAAATTTGAAAATCGGAGGTTACATGGATGTTACATGTGCAGATACCACACTCTTCAGAGTGTTAGATGTTATGCCTACACCTACCTATACATATCCTCATATTGCATTCACTTAGATGGTTAATACACCCAATTTTCTTATTCAGTATTTATATTCAGCATATATTTTTGTATCTTGTTACGTCCCTCTGAGGACCTGGTTTCCTTCCAGATTTAGACGAGGTGTACTATCCGACCGTGTACGGGCCCGGACAGGATACGAGGTACTCGACCGAGGAGGAGCTTGAGGTGTTACCATCAGAGTTTTCCTGATCACTGGTAGGCCTTTTGCCTAGGGCTGGAGCATCTTTATCTAGTTAGTTGATGTTCTATCCTAGTACTCTTATCTGTCCTTCCGTACTCTTATTTCAGTATTGTAGTGGGTTTGTTCCTATCAGACTTATTTGGATTGTATTATGAAATTCAGATTTTGCACTTATTTCCAATATTTATTTCAGCATTTCTTATTTATGTTTTGTAGATGAGATTAGATATTTACCTGCTGCATGTTAGCATATTAAACTTGATAGTATTTTAGGACAGCGTAGTACGCTTCGACGGGTCCATTAAATTGGGAAATCCTTCGGAGTCGTATTAGCTGGCCATTGCCACGTGGCCTGGTCCCGTGTATTTTGGGGCTGGGGCATGACATGGTTTTAGTGGTGGCCTATACAGGTCTCTCTATGTTTATCGCTTGTGGTATGATATCATGCCCAACGAGCCTGCAATATGATAGAAATTATTAGATCTCATCCACCTTGACTACCGTCTTTGAACCTCCTCTATATTTAATTGTTTGAATATCTATATCATGTTTGTTTATTTCCGTACTCTTTTAATGTAGTTATATCTCTTGCAGAGAGAGGAACTTGCATAGCGGACCCGAGGCATACGGTGCCATTGTGCCATCCACCATCGCACAGAGGGAGGTGTCACTATCACATTCCAAAAACAGGGCTATTTTTGACTTTTTATATACTATTAATATTATGGTATTTATATTAATGATTTCTCGATATGTGTATTTAAATTAAATAATTGCATGAGATGTGTATTTAAATATATTATATATATTCAGTGTTCATTAATGTTTGAGCTGGTAAACTTGACCTAGAAGCCCACTAGACGAACACCTGACCGAATTATGGGATTTTGTATTTAATTTATATTAATTAAAATTTAATTATTGGAGGTCGTAATTAATTACCGTAATTTATTTAATTGTTGCGCACTGTCGTTGCTTCGATATTTGGAGCGCTACCCTAGCTTTTGCCTTCTAACAAATTTCATAACCTTGCCCTAGACATGCTTGCCTTCCATTCTGACCTTTTTGCAACTCATAATGATTCTCTCTTGTGCTTCATTTTAGCCGCACAATATTCGTCGCAGACGTTTATTTAAATTCTAAATAAATTCTGACTTTGTATCGTTGTGCGTTCCAATCGAAATTGGAGGCAATCTTGACCCATTTCTCGTGCAACCCAAATTAGGGTAATATTCTGTTCTGAGTCGTCATCACTAATGGTATTTGTGATCCGACCTAATTTTGGTCCCATGTACTCCTAATTAATTTTAGAACACCAATTGTATCTAATTTTAATTAATTAAATCCAGAAACCCACTTCTGTGCAATTTTTTAATTTGTTGGGGACTTAATTGCAAAATTGCAATGATGTGTCACCATCCTATTGGTTTAACCCAAATGAAGAAAACAACCCCCTTCTTTGACTAGTCAACCCAACACCCTCTCTCCTCCTTTCTTTTATTTGCATTTTTCCCCATGTTGAATCTAGGCCTTCTATTTTAAATGGAGCCATCCCCACCACACAACCTCCTTACATGTTCCCTCAACCCCTTTCCCAAAGCAACCCCATCCCTAGGTTTGGCCGGCCCTAATTCCTAGGGGGCCACCTCACTCCTCCCACATACAAAAACCCACCCTCTCCACATAATTTCTTCACAAAAACAAACCACCTTCACCAACACCAAACCAACCTTAGCCCTCCGACCACTGCATCCTCCAGCCCGACGGTCCGGCCCAACCTTCGGTCATCTCCGACACTTAGCCACCGATCCAGTCTCCACCCCCAGGCCCTTGGTCGAGCTCTCCGACCCCCGCAGTCGGCCTCTTCTCCGGCACGGCTCGACAACTCCCTTTCCCTCGACTCATCCCCGAGCTCCCTCTTCCCCTTGCTCGCAGACCGGAGCCCGCCTGAACCGACGACGAGTAACAGCGCCACGAGCAGTACCCTCAACATCGTTATCAGAGCTCCCCCACCGGAGACGACACTCCTCCCCGTCGAGTCCCCTAGACCCGACGCCGGAGTAAACCGAGTCGGCCACCCTTCCTCACGAATCCCGCCGACGTCCTCCTCCATTGCACGAGCGGCTACAGCTTCCTCTGGCTATCTCCGTCCATCCTTCTCTCCTCCATCTCTTCCATCTCCACACACATCCGACTCATCCCGAGCTGTGCTCCGGCGAGCCTCTACCTCTGTAACTCCGGCCCGGCTACTCATCCCCGAGCAACCCCGACCCGGAGCCACCAGAACTACTACCACCACTGTCCTCTTCACCTATCACCACCACCATCATCATTATACCACCACCACCACCACCTGAAGCCAGTCCGGCTACTCCCCAGCTCATCCCGAGCCCTCTCCGGCCGGCCAGCCAGCCGACCACCCCAGGTGAGCCTCCCTCTCCTCTTCCTCTTCCCTCATTCATTGGTAGATAGCTTAGTGGTATAGGTATGTATAGTATATATGTATACGTGTATATGTATTCATATATATACATGTATGTATATGTGTGTGTTTATGCGTATATGCGTAGGTGCATATATGTGTATGTGTATGTGTGTATGTGTGTACATATGTTCGTATTTATACGCGTATATGTATATATATAGATATATATACATATAAATATATCGTGTATTTCTTTATTTTATATATACGTATTCAATGTGTGTATATTAATATATCTGTATATATATATATATGATATATGTAAATATTGTATTAGTATATATATATAAACGTATTTTGGTATGTATATATATCTGTATATAGTATATGTATTATTTGGTATATATATATATATATATATATATATATATATTCAGTATATATATATATATATATATATATATATATATATATATATATATATATATATATATTCCTGGTATACGTATAAATATTGGTTGTATATATATATAATATGGCATGTGCATTTTAAATATAAACATGTATATATGTTATATACACACTTATACCTATTTTTGTATGAAATTATTGATATACACTTACATATATAATGTACGTATTTGATTGGTATATATATATTATGTGTATAATATATATATAGGTACTACATGACCCAAGTGTAATTACGGATACCCCGTATTTACACATGACCTACGACCCTGTGAACTATTAGCAGTCTGCCACACGTACACTTACGTACTGGCAAGCCCCGTACCATTTTGATCGTCTGTCTTGCCCAAGTAATCACTGACGCGACGCCTGTGCAACTTGACGCACTTGACCCTAGTTGACTAGTGCCATACCTGGCATAGCCCCTGAGTTCAATGTATTTGTGTTGTGTCAGTATAACAACTGATGCAAATGTTGTATTATTTTATGTTATGTCTATAGGACTGTTGGTTCGTCCTGCGAGACTTCAGGAGCAGGACATTGGTATTGACAGCTAAGGACCCAAGGCGAGTACATTCTCTGACAGTTTCCATTATGTTAATTATTTCTATAACTCTTGTTGTATAGCGTACATGACTCTGACACTGTTCTTTATACGAGTTGGCATCATTGAGACCTGTCACAAGGAGTCGTGATCTGGAATCCATCGTGCTAGCTGGAGGGGAAATAAGGGAATATAAGTAGCTTATGTGATCATACCCAACTTTACATGCATCATATCTCACCCACGCCTCACGTCGGTGCAGCCTTACCATTACATGCCTCATCACTGTTACATATGGTTAGACTGACTATTACTCGCATCATAGCTATCCGGATGGATAAGCCTGACCTCAAGGATGATCGCTAACCAATGTAATGAGTCTTATCAGTCCCAAGCCGATCACATGATATGTTGATATTTCACACACTTAGTTAGATGATTCTTGACATGTATCTCTAGTGTATTGATCTAGCATCCCCACATGTTCTAGTTTTGTTCTTGTACACCTTTATATACCAGTTCATTATTCTAGCGTGTACTTGGATTTCTATTTCATTTCTAGATGTACATTATATGCTCCAGTATTCCTTATTCCAGTATTTCTGTTTCCAGTATATCCATGCTCGTCAATATTCCTTCTTGCTAGTTTTTATATCTGTCTGTATTTCTTTACACTGTATTATAGATTTATCAATATATGTGGAACTGCTGTTAGAGGTGTATTTCGTTCCAATCCTGACTGGATATATTTTCCAGACTGTGACATAGTGGACTTGTTTCCGACACTTGGGGATTTGATGTTATTGATTGCAGGTATGGTTATTTTGTCATTAGCCTTGTCTTGTATTTCATTTCTTGCCTCGATATCTTATCGTACTTTAGCTTATGTGATTGAGTATTTTCAGCATTATATTATGATATCCATGTCTCCTTATGGAGTTGGATATTCATGTGAGATTGATTAGATAGTTACATGACCTAGACAGCGTTCTACTGCCGATGCTGCGGCGTAGGCTGGACGTACCCACGCTCTCGTACCCCTATACCGGGTGTGGGTCGTGACACGTTTTAGTAGTGGCCCATGCAGGTCTCAATTCGCAAGTTATGCGATATCCTGGTAGTGCGACGTATTAGTTGTACTACCGCGTGCCTACGATAAGATATAGGACATAGGATACTAGGCTGAGGGAGAATACTCAATCACAAATTCTTGAGAGATTCCTGGGACGACCCCTTGTGAATCTTATTACAATTTCCAATTTAAATCTTTTTTCTTGTTTTCGTCCGCTCTCGCTTGTTGGTTATTGAACTTGATTCTTGTTGAGCAGTTATTAAATTAAAATCTTGGTATCATTGTTGAGTTTGATTCTTGTTGACCAGTTGTTAAATTTAAACTCTTGGTGTCGTTGTTGAGTTTGATTTTTATCGAGATAAATTTTACGGACTAGAATTTACGGTATCATCTAATGAAATATGTTGATGAGAACAGTGAGAAAGGTAAAAACGTCTACTTGGTTATGGAGCTTAGAGTTTATCGCAGCCATATTAGTCGTGACGAGAACGTAGGAACCTAACTTGGATGTACATACTTTAGTTATAAAATTTAGAGTCTCTCGCAGCCATACCGGTTGGCGTGGCGAAGATTCTAGATGACATAATTATAGAGTTGCATACCTTAGTTACGGAACCTGTCGTTTATCGCACCTATTCTTATTAGCGTGGCGAGGATTCTGAGTGTCATGATTTCAGACAGACGTGTATCATTATCAGGTTGTATCTTAAATTAGTTCTTAAAGTATCATCTCGAGGCTTACCTATTTTCGTTATCACATGACTTTGTTCCATCGTTTCATTTCTTTACTAGCAGTAAAGATACCTTCAGTCCTTGATCCGGTTCCTTTTGATGCTTATTTTCCTTGAGGATTCCTTGTTAGTATGATAGTTAGTGACTTGCAATTATGTTTGTGTCTTGTACTAGTATTGACTGAGTGTTGCTTGTGAGTTTGTAAGTGTTTTCTAGTTGGACATGTGAGTAGTAGGCCTTAATCTAGAGTTAATCTATAGCATAGTACCTCGTAGCAATAGTTCTATAATATGTATTATGGTTCGTGTTGGTACTATAAGTAGAAGGAGAGCATAGAGTGTCAGTGATGGTTCCAAGAGTTAGTATCAGAGTCAGCATGCCAGTCCCGGATAGTCATGAATTCATGTAGTTGGTGGTTATATGTAAATAATTAAGTATCAAAGAATTGTGTTGAAGATTAATGGAGCATGATATTCAATTTAATGGGTGATACTTGGGTGTGTCAAGAGTAAAGAAGTGCATATGCATAAAGGAAATTAATGAGTGTGCCATAGTAGGAGGATACCCATAAGTGTATAGGAAAGTGCGAGTGAATAAGAATACATTGTACTAAGTAGTGAGACTTGTGTTACAGATAAAAGAAGGACCTTGACAAGTGATTTGATCTGAGTGTACCGATATATAAATGTACCACATGATATTGAGGCAAGTGATGTATTGAAAGCAATAGGTGAAAGAGTGCCTAGAAGGTATGTGCAGGATGCACAGTGGGTGATAAGTATCGAAAAACAAAAGTTCATGAAAGTGGAAGCATGAGTATTAGAAAATTCCAATAGTGTGTCATGGGTTGAGAAGCATCAAGATGGATTATGTAAGATATGAAGTGTATTACAAACTAGTGTAACAGTCTGTAAAGGATTTAAGAGAAGATACATATGCATAAATCGAGATATATGCCTTGAGAGTAAAGTGAAACATGGGTGTTATAACTAGTGCGAATAATCGTGAGTTCTAATAAGTTTGATGAGATGATCTGATGATGGAGCTAGTGTTATCATACCAAGGGTACTAATGATTCTATATCGAGGATTGGTTGAGCAAGGCGCTAATAGTAAGTGCCTTGTATGTTAATGTTAATTTAGTATATCAGTTAATATAGAAAGAAACTCGTTGGAGAAAATACGTGTGATGATAACTTTAATCATTGGGAGTAATAGTGCAAGTAATTCGGGCAGTACAATTTTAGTACCCAGTTGAGAGAGTTGTAGACAATAGATGTATTTGAATGCACCTTGAGTATTAGAGACTGTGAGTGTTTATATGTATGCTAGTGGATTTAAATTTATAAATTGAAGAGTGGAAATGAATTTTTAATTTTTAAGAATTATTGAGGAGTTGAGATTTATGTCATTAAATTTTTGAGGGTTCAAATTCAATTTAATAAACATAGTCAAAGCTATAAGGATTTTTAGGAAGTGATCAAAATCGATTTCAATATTGAATATTTGACCCTTGAGGAAAGTATACACTTTTTATTTTAAATTGTTCAAAAAGTTAAATTTTGATGATTTTATTATGAGGATAAAATTTTATGGTGGATAAGAAATATAAATTAGTATATGAGTAGATGATATACATGTGTAAGGATCTGTTGACTTGAGCATGTAGAAGCATAAAAAATACGCCGGATAGCTCTACGAAGCATCGATGCAAAGCAGCGTAAAAAGAGGACTTCAGAGCCTTCAACGTGCAATCAGAGCTTCTCCGCCAAGCGCAGCGTGAAAAATAGGCTCGAGGACCATCCGCGTAGGGCAGTATGTCAAGACTGCTTCAGCGTAAACAGGGTGCTTCATCGCCTTTATGGCGTAAAACTCATCCTCTTTCAATGCAGCATTGAAGTGTACGAGGGACGCTTCATATTACCTGCAATGAACCTGTCAGATCCTGCAATGAACCTGACGTCTCGACTTCTGACAAAGGGATACTGCTCGACTACCCAGGCGACGGCTATAATGATGGCGCGGCACTGCAACCCAGGTTGTCATTTACTGCCATTTCCCTTGCGTAAACCGCTTTTACGTACACAGAGGAATACGCTACCTAGTTTTACACAGGCAGATGAGAGCTCCTTACGTTTCGCGGAAGACAAACCGCCTGCCACGTCAAAAGCTGCACTCTGTACGGGACTCGAGGTGCGTCTCTGCATTTAATGCACAGGACGGTGACAGGCCCTCAAGGCACGTCTCTGCAATTAATGCGCCGAATACTGACAGATGCCTGAGGCACGTCTCTGCGTTTGATGCACAGAAGGGTGGCAGACCTTCAAAACACGCCTCTGCATTTAATGTGCAGGATGATGGCGGATCTCCATATTTAATGCAGTAGATTTGATTAAATGTCACCGAACCGTCGTTTAGTGACATCCCCTTTGCGAGAGCTGCTCCTACGCATACAAGGGAATACGCTGCCTAGTTTTACACAGGAAAACATGAGCTCCTTACGCTCCGTAGAAGACGAACAGACTGCCACGACAGCGGTTACTTTTTGCACAGGGTTCAAGGTGCGTATCTGCATTTAATGCGCAGAATGATGGCAAATCTTAAAGACAAGCATCTATTTTTAATGCACAGGATGAGGGCAGATCTCTGCATTTAATGCAAGAGATCTGATTATCTCCAAGAGCCATAATTTTGGCTAAAACGTCCACATCATCACTCTGGCATGTTACGCAGCGGCTTCTACGCCTATTCAGCTTCGGTGCCTGCTCGGCTTCTACGCCCATTCAGCTTCGGTGCCTGCTCGGCCTTCTGTGCCTACTCGGCTTCTACGCTTACTCGGCCTCTATGACCACTCGGCTTCTACGCCTATTCAGCTTCTATGCCGGTTTGATAACTATTTGGCTTCTATGCCATGGTGACAGACATTGGCTTCTATGCCAACCTCTTCTACACGAGGGATACCTATCTACGTGGCTTTTATGCCGTGATCTTCGTAGCAATTATACACATTTTGTCCCTTAGTTGGACCCACGTCACACGCTCATTCAAAGGATCATCTATACGCAGGCATTGGTTATTTTAACCATTGTGTAAAAGGGTGCTGTACTTTCCACTACTCGGTTTTTACACCGATTGAGTGGTCACTATCACTAAAACTCTATAAATAGAGACCTCTATCAATAGAGGACAATGTCAACAAATTAGAAGGTCGAGGAAATTGGTTGGAAAAGAGATCCAGTACCAGATCCAACGGCCGAGAGAGAGAGAGAGAGAGAGAGAGAGAGAAGAATCCAGAGTTCAGGCAAAGGGAAGGGATCGACGACTTTGGCATCGGGCATCCACCCTCTTTAGCAACCCTCGAAGCTGCTACTTGTCTTCCATGTCACTTCTTCAACATCGTGTAGTCCAAGGGCTAAAGTGATCGACTGCAGATCAGACACCCATAGCAATATTTACCCTAATTAAATAAATTGTACTTAGACATCCTCGTGTAGGATCAAATTTGTACAATCTTGTTTGTAAACATAAAAGAAGGGCGGGTCTTCGTATAAGACCTCGTTTCCCGCATTCATCAAATCTTTTCTCGTTTATATTATCCAAAACAAGATGGCGACTCTGCTGGGGACGTCTTTCTCTTCTGATGAGGAAGCTATTGCTCAACACGATATGGTATCCGTGGGATCCGTGAAGAAGACACTGGTCGTCCAGTTCGACCAGTCTGCCTATGAAGATATGCTCCAAACAAAGGGCAGCTCTCACTCTCTCTCTGTCCAAAACAGCAGGAAGCTGCGAAAGGTCTGGATGCCCAAGACATCCTCTACCATCCCTGTGGACTCTCCGATCTCTTCGACCAATGAGGTTGTAGCATTGCTCCCTCCGCGCCCTGCACGTAAAATTCAGTCGCCTGTCTCTGACAGAACCGACAAAACTTTTGGCAATGCCTCAGCGCTAACCCAGAAGTATAGTCCACGCTCTGCGCGTGAAATTCAGTCTCCCGTCCCTGGCGGAATAGACAAAACTTCTGATAAAGCCTCAGCGCCAAATCAGAAGTACAAGACACGCTCCGTGCGTAAAACAACATCTGACCTCTACGGAGAACCAGATGATCCCTGTGATCTCCGCAAGGGAAAGCGAGCGGCGGACTACTCAACTTCTCGGCCTTTACGCCAGCAAGTTAACAATCTACACGCCCTCCACGCGAGACGCTGATGGCCGACTGAGGACATCCTCAGCTTTACGCCAACCAGAGCGAAGCTCCAAATTACGCCAGGCGAAGTCCCTAGGCGTAAAGAAGGCTCCAGTTGCGGAAAGACACCCTCCTCGGGGATTATCCGCCACCCAGATGACCAACCTGTTGTATATGTGTGGCACAGGGAAGACTATGGTTCCCATCATCCGCATGCCCACCAATAGGAACAGAAGGAACAAGCCATCATCTTCCTCTTCTGCAACTCCTCCTGACCTGCGCAAATATCTAATCCGGAAACGCAAGGAGAGGGGATCTTCTAGCGTGGCTATTACGCCTCCTAGCGAGCACTGCTATAATAGTCACAGGATTGTAATTAATTGTTGCTGTTCTAAAGCAAAACGGTCAGTTTTTGACCGACTGAGCTACTCTCCACCTTTCCTAGAAGAAGAGCCCGCGCATGCATCTGTGAACATGGCTTCACATATACCTGGAGGAAGCTCAGACTCAAGACGTCCGTCCTCTAGAACTCTGAGCCGAAGAAAATTCAACATGCTCCTTAGGGACACCGAAGCTGGGGTATTCCAGAAGACTCGTTCAAGGTCACGACAACTGACTTCGTGCTCTTCTGATTTCGATGCTGGAGGTCGCCAGTCTCCCGAATCAGATACTGAGAGTATAGAGTCAACTTCTGCAGCCACCTATACTCATCCTTCAATGACGCCCAGGGAGATGGGAGTTTATGCCATTAGAGATGAACACGAGGAAGCCTCGCCATCAGGGAACGCTGAGCAACGCATTACTATGCTAGAGACATCTCTGAAGCAAATGCAATCCATGATGGAGAACATGCACCAAATGATGCTAACTCAACAGGCGACTGCTATGGCTTAAACGTCGGTCCCGCCTACTCAGATACGTGTGGGGGTGGACCTGCCACCATCCAACACGATCCAAGAGTCTGCTCTAGATCAAGAGTCAGCTGGTCCTTCACTTCCTCACCGGAAGAATGTACTACCTCCTGCGGGAGTCACGATACAAGCAACTCTGCACTATTCCATGGTCTCGCTACCAGCTGAAAATCTGATGCAAGCAGTGCGGGAGTTGAAAGCCCAATTTGACGCCTTGAAACATAAAGATCA
This sequence comes from Iris macrosiphon, assembly GCA_036927795.1. Classification (NCBI taxonomy): domain Eukaryota; kingdom Viridiplantae; phylum Streptophyta; class Magnoliopsida; order Asparagales; family Iridaceae; genus Iris; species Iris macrosiphon. Next base: position 39,341,179 of record JAYESA010000003.1, read on the forward strand.
GCTCAAAAAATTGGGAATCAACCAGCCATACCCAGCTATCTGGGAAGAGGTCCCTTTTCCTCTGAGGTATAAACCTCAGACTATGGCCCTGTTCGAGGGAAAAACATCACCAAGTCAGTACATGAACTATTTCAGTATGATGATGGTGTTGCTACAAGGGAATGACGCCCTCCTCACCTGGGTGTTCAAGGGCTGTCTCTCAGGAGTAGCTTACCAGTGGTACCGCAGCCTGGCAGACAACTGCATTATTTCCTTCGAAGACTTCAAGGCTATATTTTTCACACGATTCTACGAGGAAGGAATGGACATGTCTATGTCCTCTCTCATCGAAGTCAAGCAGAGGAAAAAGGAGGACGTTTGCACCTTCGTCGAACATTTTTGCCAAGCCACTTTACAGATGCCTCCAGGAGTTCCAGACTCAGCGTTGGTGGACATTTGCAGGAAGAACCTTCTTTCCGTGATCTCGGTGTTCACAGGACCATATCAGTTCCATGATTGGCCCTCGTTCATCATCTCAGCGGTAGCCGCCGAGGACAACAGTCGCAAGGCGCGTGACAATGGCATCATGATCTCTACCTCTGACAGAGGCAAGAGGTCATCCCCCAACGGCGACCATCCTCGCAGTTCCAAAGGAAAAGAAGCTCTGGCGATCAATACGTCCAGACAGAAGACTGCGGCAACCACACAGACAAAACCTGGGACTTCCAGGACCGTGGAGGTATACTCTTTCGACGACGAAGATATTCCAAGTATATTCGAGTGTCTCGTCAAAAGTGGCAAAATTACCCTTCCGGAGGAGAGGCGGCCTAGTGAGGCCGGCAGCCAACAACCCCAAGTACTGCATCTTCCACAGATATGTACACCACCCAACAAAGGCGTGTTACATACTGAAAAGGAAGATCCAAGAGCTGATTGATGCTAAAGCCATCACTCTGCACAATAGCGAGAAGACGGTCACGGCCAACATGATATCTCTGTAATTTGGCAATCTTCCTCCCCAAGAAGTACCGGACGGTGTTACACCTATTTCCCGGACAACGATGAACATCGTTAATCTCCTCCAACAAGGGGTCAAAATCACAACCTGTTACCCCTAACTACCCAGAGAGGCAAGATTATGTGGGTTCACCCAGACTTGGTGTCGGAGCTCGAAAAAGAGACTAATGCTACTAAAGCTAAGTCCAGGAAGAACTCCAAATGCAAGCCATGCCATATGGTTACAACTTCTTCAACATCAGATGAAGACGAGGTTTTGGCCACAGCAACCCATTCAGGAAAGGCTTACCTCAAGGACTACGGAGCAAGTCAGGAAGATGCACCTGCAGACGCTTCAGCTGCCAAGCCTTCGGAACCAGAGCCCGCCGTACCAGAGGCCGGTCCTTCGAGACCAACTTCGGCGGACAAGGGGAAACAAAAAGAAGTGCGCTTCGATAAACCTGTGAAAAACATTCAAAACAAAGGTTTAGAGAAGCCGTACAACTTCGACATCCTAGCCCAAGTGGCTAATACACCAGCCAGGTTGTCCATCTTCGAGCTACTCAGGCTCTCCCAAGACACTCGTCTGGCCCTGAGTGAAGCATTGATGCAGGCGGATACATAATTGACCCAACTCAAGTCCCCCGACGAAGAACCTGCAGTGTGTCCCCGATGCCACAGTGTGATGGAGGTGGTCCCAAACATCACTTTCACTCAAGAGGACATGCTGTTAAAACATAACAGGCATGACAGACCCCTCTACCACACCGGGTACGTCGGTTCCATGGAGGTCGACCGGATTCACATAGATCCGGGATCCTCAATCAGCATCATTCCTCATAGTCTGCTCAGACCACTGAGGATTCCTACCAGCGAACTGGCTTACACCACCACTACTATCGTGGGTTTCAACACCGGAAGAAGTAAGCCGTTAGGAAAAATTCGCCTGAGGATCCAGATTGGCAACCTCAGATCGGTGGCTACATGCTACGTCATTGATTCAGAGGTATCCTACAACATCCTGCTGGGAAGACCATGGATCCACGACCACAACATCGTTCCTTCGACTCTACATCAATGCTTCAAATATGTAGACGCCCAAGGGACAGTACAAACGGAGGTTGCCGACCTAAACCCGTTTAAGGGAGTAGAATCCTACTACTCCGACGCCGTATTATACTCTCAAGATTACACGGAAGAGGTGTCAGCGCAAGCAGAGAAGGAATCCCACCGGGAGCCTGAAGAGCCTTCTGCCAAGCAACCTCTGTCAATCAAGGTGAAAGGACGAACTACCCGTCCAAAAGCCACAGAGCCTATGGCTATCCACCTGAACAAGACCAGGTCAGGGAAAGGGGGTGATCCTCTAGTGATCACTCTGAGACAGCAGCCTCCGCCCTTAATCATCAACCTTCGGCGCAACAAGCAGCCGAGTGATATAAATGCAACCAGAAGTATTGTTTCTGATAATAATAAAGGACCTATTTTCCAGTATATCGACGCTCGGATTCCAAATTAGGAATCCTCTCCCCATGACGACATAGAGCCTATAGCACAAAAATTCTTGGCAGCTATAGATTCCTATCATCCGCACATATGGGAAGTTGCATCATCATCCAATGTCACCACGACGTATGGACCACATGAGAATTCTATCTTCATTGTTCCACCTGCCCGCAACGGTCAGCGTTCAATAGTCTTCGGCCGCATGCGCAACGAACAGACTATATAAGAGGATTCCTTTGATGATGACTCTGGTGAAATGCAAGTTCACAGGTACAGCCCGCAAGCCTTGAAGATTATGCAAAATATGGGTTACAACTTGAGGATGGAACCAGGTCTCAACTACGGGAAAGGCAGACGAACACCGCTGCTCGGCAATCCCCACTATCAATAAACTCGTTCCGGGTTAGGGTACGCCACCTCCCTTACGACTTCCAAGTCGAACGAGGATATCTTTTCCTCTTTTCAAGACGGATCATCGCCCTCCGGCTCATTTCATGCCCTCGAGCAAACATTATCAGCAAATATGGTAGCGACGAATTCCTTCGAATCAGGCGAACAAGAATCTGAACCATTCGAGAATGATGCTTGGGCTCAGCAGATGGATACCCAATGGGAGTTCCACTTCGAGCAGAGAGAACCTCCCACTAAATATGAAGTTATCCAGATTGACGTAGGGGATGAACTTTCACCAAAGTCGATATTTATCAGTAACGACCTTTCCGAAGAAGAAAGAAAAGAAATTACCCAGCTGATAAGAGAATATATCGACGTCTTTGCGTGGAATTATGAGGATATGCCAGGTCTTGATCCAAAGGTGGCTACTCATAAACTCAACATACTGCCCGATTCAAAGCCTGTGAAGCAGCACCAACGTCGGTTCCGCCCGAACATGATGGACGCCATTAAAGCTGAAGTCAAGAAGTTAATAGCCTGTGGCTTCATCCATGAAGAACAACATCCCGACTGGGTCGCCAATGTTGTCCCGGTCATGAAGAAGAATGGGAAAGTACGGATCTGCATCGATTACCGAAATCTGAACGCAGCCTGCCCCAAGGATGAATTCCCTCTTCCCATCACAGACGTCATGATCGATAATACATGCGATTTTGAACGCATGTCTTTCATGGACGGATTCTCGGGATACAATCAGATCAAGATGCATCCGAAAGACGAGAAGCATACCGCCTTCCGGACACTACTGGGGGTATACTGCTATACGGTCATGCCCTTCGGATTAAAGAACGCTGGAGCTACGTACCAACGAGCTATGAGTGACATATTCCATAAACATTTATGCAAGACAGTGGAGTGTTACGTGGATGATGTAGCTGTCAAAAGTCGCCTCAGGGATAATCATATCCGAGACTTGAAGACAGTATTTGAATTGATGAGCCAACATCAACTCAAAATGAACCCTACAAAGTCCTTTTTGGAGGTATCTAGCGACAAATTTCTGGGATTTGTCATCACCGCCAAAGGCATTCAGGTGGACCCTGATAAAGTCAAGGCCATCTTAGAAATGCGATCGCCCCACAATTTGAGGGAACTCAGGGGATTTAAAGTCGTCTGGCTTATATCCGAAGATTCATATCCAACCTCTCCGGGAGATGCCAACCCTTTTCTCGTCTTATGAAGAAAGGTGTATCCTTCGTATGGGACGAAGTCTGTCAGCAAGCGTTCGGAGATATCAAGCGCTACCTCACTAGCCCGCCAGTTCTGGTACCTCCCGTCATAGGAAGACCATTCGTGCTTTATGTTCGAGCAATGGATCATTCTCTGGGAGCTCTTCTCGCACAAAATAATGATATGGGCAACGAGCAGGCTATTTACTACCTCAGCAGGATGATGGTCGAAGCCGAACACCGGTACAACCCTGTGGAGAAAGAATGCTTGGCTCTGATATTCGCTATCCAGAAAATGTGACACTATGTCACGGGCCAAACCATTCATATCATCTCCAGGATCAGTCCTTTTCGAGTACTGATGAGCAAGCCAAGTGTCCTTAATTCCCGACTCGCGACTTGGGCGATGTTATTAACGCCATATGACATGGTGTACGTCCCTCAGAAGTCCGTCAAGGGCCAAGCATTGGCTGACTTTCTAGCCGCTTATCCGATCCCGGAGGCCTCCAAACTGTACGAGGACATTCCCGACGAAGTTGCAGAGTGTAATTCAGCAACAGAAGGCGATGCATGGCAACTATTTTTCGATGGCGCCTCCAGGACTGGTCCCAGGGGAAATGTGGTTTCGGGAGTAGGGATCGTCCTAGTCACTCCTGATAAACTCGTCATCTACCGAGCATATTCTCTTAGCAAGCCCTGTTCTAACAATGTGGCGGAATACAACGCTCTACTAATCGGGCTCCAAGTCGCTAAAGAGCTGGGGGTCGGATCTCTGGAAGCCTTCGGTAATTCTCTGCTGATCGTCAATCAAGTCAGAGGAATAAATGAAGTCCGGAATCCCGACCTCATCCCCTATCACCGAGCAACGGTCGAGATAGCCATGACATTCAAAGGATTCTTCCTTGAGCATGTACCTCGATCTCGGAATCTGGAAGCTGATGCCCTTGCCAGTCTAGCTGCAGATTTAGCTACCCCTATAAGAAGGCAGAATTCGGTAATCCTTCTTAACAGAGACCTATTCTGTGTGAAAAACAACTTTTACATCGAATACAGCTATACGGTGGACACAGATCCTCGCAGGAGAGACTGGAGAAGTCCCTTTATAGATTTCGTAGCATACGAAATCTTGCCCGAAGATCCTAAAGAAGCAATATCTGTCAAAAGACGATCATTACGCTTCTATTTTGACGCATCGTCACAATGCCTATATCGCCGGTCTTATGACGGGCTATTATTACGATGTCTCTCTGGTGATGAAGCACAGCGGATTATCCGTGAGGCTCACTACGGCGTGTATGGGGCGCATCAACCTGGTCCTAAGCTACAGGATCGTATCAGGAGAATGGGCTATTACTGGCCCACTATGATTGCAGACGCAATCCAGTATGCCAGACGATGCAGGGCCTGTCAGGTCCATGCAGACTTCATACATCAACCGTCCGAACATCTATATCCTACGATTGCATCCTGGCCTTTCGAAGCATGGGGTATGGATATCATTGGTCCTATTCACCCATCTTCTTCCAGATGTCACCGATTTATACTGGCCATCATGGATTACTTCTCCAAATGGGCAGAGGCGATCCCTCTTGCTGAGGTAAAGACATCTAACGTAACCAGCTTCATCAAGCATCACGTCATTTACCGCTTCGGGGTTACCCGAAGGATAATCCATGACGACGGGCCTCAGTTCATCAGCCATGCATTTCACCGATTCTGCGATAAAAATTGGATACAAAATATGGCCTCCACGACATATTATCCAGCTGCTAATGGGTTGGCAGAAGCCTTCAACAAAACCATTATCAAACTCTTGAAGAAGTTCGTCTCTTCAAACAAGAGAGATTGGAATGAGAAGCTGGGAGAATGTCTTTGGGCATACCGCACAATGGTACGAGCATCGACAGGTTGCATGCCATTCTCATTAGTCTATGGGAGTGAAGCAGTTCTCCCCATTGAGATTCAAATTCCGTCACTCAGGATAGCCGTGGCCAACGAGTTAACTGAAGGAAAAGAATGACCTTTTAAGGCTTCAAGAGCTAGAAGGATTAGACGAGAAATGCCTCCAAGCTCAGCAGCGCATCGCGCTCTACCAAGCACGCATTTCCAGAACATTTAATCAAAAAGTAAAGGAAAGATTGTTCAAAGCCGGCGAGCTAGTTTTGGCTGTAAGAAGGCCGATGATTCTTACTCACAGGAGTAAAGGAAAATTCTAGCCCAAATGGGAAGGCCCTTACGTGATCGAGACTACGTTCTCAAACGGCGCTTACAGGTTAGCCCAGCCTAATATAGACCTGCTAATGGCTCCTATCAATGGAAAATTCCTGAAAAGGTACTATGCTTAAACCTCCTCTGCTCAAGTGGAATAAGGTGATCTCATTCTGACAAAACTACTTCCAAAACAAAACTAGTTGGATCATATTCTGTCATGTCCATATGACCTCTGAATAGATTTGCTCTGCTAAAACTTACCGAAAGTATATCACGTCCATACTACCTCTGATATCACTTTTACCCAAACCTGTCATTTACATTCCGAAATGATAGGTCCACAAAGTCAGATAAAAAGCCTCTTTATTATTCCCAGAAAAGGGCAAGAGTACATTGGAAAGCAAAAGCAAAAGTACATTATGAAGGGGGAGCGGTCAGGTCGCGAAGCTGCTGTGCCAGTACGGCCATCCTCTCATCCCGGGAGTTCAAGACGTCGGCACGAGCCCGCTCCAACCTTGTTGCATCATTATTCAAAGCAACTAGCTCAGACCGAGCCTACACAAAATCAGCATGGATAACACCCACATGTGTCAGGTTCTGCTGAACAGCCGCCCGTCGCTCCTTCAGCACATCTCGGGCTGCCGACAAAGACAGAGCCTTCGCCTCTGCACGAGCAAGCTCATCTTTTAATATGCGGACCCTCGCTACCTCTTCTTCATATTCGGCTTCGCACCGGGTCAACTCGGGGACGATATACTCCAGTTGGACACGCTCATGATCCATCTCCTGCTGCTGAACCAAGATGGACTTATCCAGAGGCTCCATCTGTTTAATAAGATGCGCGGTCAAGGAGTCATATCTGGCCTGGACCAGAGCTTCAATATTGCCTCGAGCTAGCTGTAGGTATTCGATAATGGGTTGCTCCAAGCCATTAACCATCGCCTCCAACGCGTCAGCTACCCCGGCATCACCGAATTCCCTGACCGCCTCTATCGAGAACCGAGAGGACCTCTTCAGTGACGCAAAGTCCTGCTTCTTCGCCAACACCATTGACATTAGCGTTCTCAAAGTGGTATAAAAGATCCCGGTGTACTGCTCGGTCAGCGCAACTAGGTCCGCATGAACGCGGGGAGTATCCGCGATGGTGGCGACTTTCCCCCCAGGAATCACCACAGACGAGGTCGCCACGGCCGTCGCCTCAACAGGAGGTACGACGAAAGAAGAATCACCAACACCGGACGAAGTGACCGGCGTGCTCAAAAGAGGCACTGTCACAATGACAGGCTCGTCCTCCTCTTGAGATATCTCAAGAGTCTCCTCGACAGGCAAGCCAGCACCCGAAGAGGTCTCCTCGTCAAAATCAAGTACCTCCGTGTCACCACCAGGACCTGACATAGAGCCAACGGGCGTATCTACATCACCCTCTCCGAAGAGGTCTTCCCCTGAAAAGAAGACAAAAGGAAGTTAATATCAATGCAATATTAATTTTTCCAAAGAAGAGGCATAAAAGACGACATTTACCCCTGGTCGGCGGCATATACGTCGCATCTGCAGCCTGTACAGCTAAATCATTTCTTAATAATGCTAGGCGAGCTGTTATACCTAGAGAAAGGGGTCTGCGAACTGACACTGGCAAGTAGTCCTCCTCAAAGTCCAACCGAGGCTTATCGGCTGGAATCGCGCTAGGTGGCTCGCAGGCGCGGCAGAAGTCCCTGTCGATGCCGATCCGACTAGAGGTATACGGAACTTTATTATACTCAGCCCCGAAGGCGTCCTCATTCCACTACCTGAAGCAGTAGCAGCGACGGCGGCATCCAGCTGAGATTCTCCGGCACCACCAGCCGGAGCTGTGGAAGTTCCCTCTCTAAAAAACGAGGAACCTCCAATCAAAGAATCGTCCCCAGCACGGGGAGATGCAAGCTCACCTCCAGGAGCATCAATCCCAGGAATCCGGAGAGAACGATTTACCGTCTTCTTCTTCCTCTTACGAGGGAAAGCTTCCTTGGGAGCAAGAGTCCTTCGCTTCCCAAAAACTACCAAAGCCCCTGCAGGCGGAGGTACTTTACCCCTAGGGACCGACACCAGAGGCTCATCCGGGGTAACGGACTCCTCACCCTCGTCGGAAGAAACCGAGGGGACTTCAACTCTTCCCCCAGGCTTGGAAGAGGGCACCCTAAAGCTTCCATGCATATCAAAATCGCGATGGAAGGTGTTCGTTGCCACATAGAACTGGGCATACGAATGCAGGATGCGCAGCTCCGTGGAGAGTGTGATAACCGACACGATAAAAATTGCCCCAGTGCAGCCCATGATAAAATATCGCCATCCCCTCGCTCCATCAATGAGTCCACCTCTGGACCTGAAGCTGGTGACGGCATTGCCCACGTGCAACTGATCATACCCAAATTGCTTGGCAAACCGACTGGGCAAGTAGGGCTCCAGGAAGCAATGATCTTCGCTTCTGTACAGCAGATGGGATGGTCTAATACAGATCAACCAGTTAAAAGCTTCGGGAGAAAGAATAGTCTTCTCTCTACCCGAATCCTCGAGCCTAATCCCCGACTAATTACGATGTACAGGAGGGACGGTACAGAAAAGCTTCCAACTATGACTGAAGCCTAGCGCCCGCCGACATTCTATAACCGTGTTCACATTCCAGGAAGACTTTCGGTAGTTCAACAAGAAACTATCCCCCGAACTACTGCCCCCACCGGGAGACATCACCTGGGGGTTATGGAGAATTAACCACCCCATCAAATACAGGTATGGTAACTCTATCCTGGGAAAGCAATCACGTCGAATTTCATCGACGAGCAGCCCGTCAATCATGGCCCTCAGGCCAGCTTGTATACGGCACACCATGGCAGGGAGCAAGCCCAGTCTTGCCCCGAACACCAGACGCACTGCAGGCCATAGCGTGTTGCGGTGAATGCGGTCCGCAGATGCGACGCCAGGCACTACTACTCGGCGCAGCCATATGGAAAGGAAGCCAGCCAGTTGAGCCTCCCTGGACAGAGGCCTGCGACAGCACCTCAAATAACTATAGGCCTTAGTGCCTTAAGGATACTTTTCTGTCCCTTCGTCGAGGAACCGCTCCAGAGCCTCAGCATCCACAATGAGATCGTCAACTACCTGAGCATTAAGCGCACTCAGGGGATTAACAGGCAGATCCTTGCCCTCCAATACCTTATCTGGCTTAGCAGTCCTGGACCAGTGAAAGAAGAGGTAGGACGTCCATTTGCTGATGTGAGCCAAATCTGAGGGATCGTCATAAAAAGTGGTGCAAGCAAGGTAGTGGCACATCAACTCCTGGTACACTTCCACTACCCGAGGGTCTGAACCCCCCAGCTCCCGGTTCGTGGGAACATACTCTTCGTATGGAGTATCCCCCATCGGCAGTCTTGAGATCTCTGCCATCTCATGCAGGGCCAATCCCAACTCCCCCAGTGGAGTGGCGAAGGTCCCGGTAAGCGAAATATATCGCTCCATCAGTGCCAGAAACAAGTTAGGGTTAGGAGGTAACCCAACACTGGTCGCACTCACAGCTGCAAACAGATCGATGTTCTCCAATTCGGTCTGAAAATGCTTCAGGGCCCAATCAAACAAGCGAGCCCATCGAAGGTTTGAAGGGGTGATCCATCCGCCACACCGAGGGTTCACCTTAGGGTATACTCCCCCATGCCCCATAAAATCATTACAGAAAGTCGGTAACTGGACCGGCTGGATCACCAAACTGTCTTCACTCGGGACACTGCCTGGGTACAGCCCCCTGAACAGCATCACAGAGCCAGAAGGGCGGCTGACAAACGACCCCTGGTCAGCTCCTCTCAGATGAAAGATCTTTCTTGGCTTGCCGTGAAGATCGGGGGTCAGCGTCCATAATATCTTCTTGGGATGCGTAGCATGAAAGAAGGCCGAGATAGGGTAGTCTCTCGGCATATTAGGCAGATACAAGACCAAACCCTCGGCAGAAAATACCCAGAGTTCTCTCTTGGGCTTTGTTTGGGACTGCTTGTCAATCATGTCCCCGAAGAGGAAAGCCGGCTTCAGGTATTGCTCCCCGTCTATGTACATTAGGGGATCCCCATTAATCATGCTCAGCAGCATTCGCTCGCCCTGAGCCGATATCAGAATTGCCCTTCCTTCGGGATACTAGGGCCCGGAGATAGGAAATGTCACGTGTGACAGATCCTCCAAATAGTTGGAGTGCAGCATCCCGGCGGCAGATTCCATCACTTCAGCCAGCGGAGACTCATGCAAGTTAACTGCAAAAGCACAGAAGAAACACGTCAGTTCCTAACTAGACATTTCGGTACTTACAGCATCCGCAAAAAGAAAAATCAACAGTCCGTGCTCTACGCCGAGACTGTAAAACTTGAGCCTTTATGCTGGAATCCATTTCCTTAAAACGTAAAGATTGGCAGTATACGATCTGTACTTTATGCCAGATTGATTAAATTGAGTTATTACGCCAGGATTTTCATCCACAAGCATAAAACTCAAATTTTAATAGTATACACCAAGTTTTCGGTGGTCAAAGCCTTTACGCTCGACTGCGAAAAAAATTAGAGTTTTTACGCGGACACATTAGGAATGTGGGCGTAAAAAGATGAAACATCTCCGTGCATCATCTTCCTCAAAGAGGCTATCAGCACAGAAGATGACCTAGCGCGGTCATGTTCAACGTGTGCGAAGGATTTTCAGTCATTCTCTCTTTCCCAAAAGCTCTACCTTCCAGGCCGGGTGTACTACTCATCGGCGAAATGCTCCGCTCAGAATGAAGTTCACCTTGTCCAACCAGAGACACTCTCGCTTGGGCCGAAGAACGAGAAGAGGAATCAACCTTCTTTCCCTTAGCGGAGGAAGTTTGTTTCGAAGCCATTACTAGAAACTTTGAAGATTCGAAGAAGAAACAAAGAAGAAATCGAACAGTCGAAAGCTTTCTCTCGCAGAAGACGGATGGAAAGTGTTTCCCCTCAGAAACTTGGGATATATATAGAGTTCGGATGGACTCCTCGGACCCCGAACCAAATCTCCTAATTAATATTCGATTATATTGGGTCCCACGTCAGCCTATTTATTCAGAGAAGGCGGACAGTCGGCGAATTCAAAAAGTTTTTCGAGCAAAGCAGGTTCGTGGTTTCTACGCTAAGGAGCTTTCTACGCTCGACAGCTACAGATCTACGGTTTTACGTTCGCAAGCTATAAGTCTATGGTTTTACGCCCGGATGCCTTTGTGCTCAGTAGCTTTTATGCTCGAGAGGCTACAAACCTACGACTTCACGCTCAGCAGATACCAAATCGATGATCTCACGCTCGGTGGCGCTTAGTTTACGCTTGGAGGCGACGGATCCACGACTTCACGCTCGGAATTTTTTTTTTTCAGAAGCAATAAATCTACAGTTCTACGCTAAGGAGCTTTCTACGCTCGACAGCTACGAATCTACGACTTTACGTTCGACAGCTACAAGTCGGGTTTTACGCCCGGATGCCTTTGTGCTCGGTAGCTTTTATGCTCGAGAGGCTACAAACCTACGACTTCACGCTCAGGAACTACAAGTCTATGATTTCACGCTCGATGGTGTTTAGTTTATGCTCAGAGGCTGCCAACTTATGGTTTTGCGCTCCATGACTTACCGCACATCTGAAGGATATGCAGGCCAGAATACGCGTACATCTGAACGATCCTCAAGGCGGTCAATTACAGGAGTTCACACAGAAGATACTCCTTCTTGACCTCAAGATATCCCAAGTACCCGAAGCATACAGAGTTCAAACATTGAAAAAATTACTCTTCTTCATGGGTCGATTCAAAGTTCATCCAGAACTCCAGTCTGAATTTTTTATCTACCAAGATGGCAAATCAGTTTGACAGCCATTTCTCGTCCTGTTCCAAGGGATTTTCAAGAAACCATTCTTGAAGATGATGTCTGAACAAAAGAAATTCTGTTTATCAGAAGTAACAGTTCAAAATTCTACGCAGTTTCTCACTCCTAAAAACAGCAGGAAAGTTCGAACACTCGAATGCTAAAGCGGCTTTTTACTCATCACTAGTTATGCGTAAAAGACAGGACAGGACCTAGCACTCTTTCTAAACAGAGTCGGCGTAAAGAATCAGACGTGTCGAAGCTACACATATTCAGACTTCACAGCAAAGTATGGCAAGATGATCATATAAAGAAGAAGACGATCTTATTAAAATCACGATTACATATGAGGGAAATCCAGTCTATAAGGATTTTTCTCTATTTTCCTTGGTTACATACGAGGGAAACCCCGTCTACAAAGGGTTTCTCATTTTTATTTAAAGATCGTGCCCAGAATCTATTTCGGCCAGGTTCTCGCATGGGCGACATCCTTCATTCATCTTCTCCGGCAGTCAGTCAGTAACAGCAAACTGACTGACATATGGGTCAACGACGGGAGGATACAAAATTGGGCATAGACCCATCCTCCAACAGAAGGAAAGTAGGAAAAATCTGCTTCCCTACAACCAATGCCACTCAAGGACGGCAGTTACAGTTTGTCTGCTCTCGTCCCCGGAGGTAACGGGAGAAGGTGCCACTTGCAAGCGGCATGGTGAAATACGATTCTTCTTCTCTCCCGAAGAACCACCATATAAATTTGCTGATTATCCCGAGCAAAGGAGGCTATGATATCCTCCCATGATCCATCGTTGCAGAGGATATTTGCTCGAAGATGCCATCTTTTTTGGCTCCTTACATGCTGGAAAAGCATGATCTCCTTCTTCCTCAAGTCGACCCGACGAACTCCGACCATCATCTCTGAATGATGAAGGAAGTATGGGAAGAACAAGAGAACTCCTCAACCTTTTTATAGGCGAGAGAGAGCACCGATCCCCAATAAATTCGCCATAAAGTCAGCCTCGACCATTTCAAAACTCCATTCAGAAACGTTTCGAGTTACGAGGAGCGGTTCATGCTTCATTCAAAGCATTTCAAATTACGAGGAATTTAAAAGCTTTGAAGGGGGTCTTATAGAAGCATGAAAAATACGCTGGATAGCTCTACGAAGCATCGATGCAAAGCAGCATAAAAAGGGGACTTCAGAGCCTTCAACGTGTAATCAGAGCTTCCCCACCAAGTGCAGCATAAAAAATAGGCTCGAGGACCATCCGCGTAGGGCAGTATGTCCAGACTGCTTCAGCATAAACAGGGTGCTTCATCGCCTTTATGGCGAAAAACTAATCCTCTTTCAATGCAGCATTGAAGTGTACGAGGGACGCTTCGTATTCCCTGCAATGAACCTGTCAGATCTTGCAATGAACCTGATGTCTCGACTTCTGACAAAGGGATACTGCTCGATTACCCAGGCGACGACTATAATGATGGCGCGGTACTGCAACCCAGGCTGTCATTTACTGCCATTTCCTTTGCGTAAACCGCTTTTATGTACACAGAGGAATACGCTGCCTAGTTTTACACAGGCAGATGAGAGCTCCTTACGCTCCACGGAAGACAAATTGCCTGCCACATCAAAAGCTGCACTTCGTACGGGACTCGAGGCGCGTCTCTGCATTTAATGGACAGGGCGGTGACAGGCCCTCAAGGCACGTCTCTACAATTAATGCGCCGAATACTGACAGATGCCTGAGGCACGTCTCTGCGTTTGATGCATAGAAGGGTGGCAGACCTTCAAATTACGCCTCTGTATTTAATGCACAGGATGATGGCGGATCTCCATATTTAATGCAGGAGATTTGATTAAATGTTACCGAACCGTCGTTTAGTGATATCCCCTTTGCGAGAGCTGCTCCTACGCATACAAGGGAATACGCTGCCTAGTTTTACACAGGCAAACATGAGCTCCTTACGCTCCGTAGAAGATGAACAGACTGCCACGACAGCGGTTACTCTTCGCACAGGGTTCAAGGTGTGTATCTGCATTTAATGCGCAGAATGATGGCAAATCTTAAAGACAAGCATCTGCATTTAATGCACAGGATGGGGGCAGATCTCTACATTTAATGCAAGAGATCTGATTATCTCCAAGAGCCGTAATTTCGGCTAAACGTCCACATTATCACTCTGGCACGTTACGCAGCGGCTTCTATGCCTATTCAGCTTTGGTGCCTACTCGGCTTCTATGCCCATTCAGCTTCGGTGCCTGCTCGACCTTCTGTGCCTACTCGGCTTCTACGCCTACTCGGCCTCTATGACCACTCGGCTTCTACGCCTATTCGGCTTCTATGCCGGTTTGATAACTATTTGGCTTCTATGCCATGGTGAGAGACATTGGCTTCTATGCCAACCTCTTCTACACGAGGGATACCTACCTACGTGGCTTTTACGTCGTGATCTTCGTAGCAATTATACGCATTTGTCCCTTAGTTGGACCCGCATCACACGCTCATTCAAAGGATCATCTATACGCAGGCATTGGTTATTTTAACTATTGTGTAAAAGGGTACTGTACTTTCCACTACTCGGTTTTTACACCGATTGAGTGGTCACTGTCACTAAAACTCTATAAATAGAGACCTCTATCAACAGAGGACAATGTCGACAAATTGGAAGGTCGAGGAAATTGGTTGGAAAAGAGATCCAGTACCAGATCCAACGGCCGAGAGGGAGAGAGAGAGAGGAGAATCCGGAGTTCAAGAAAGGGAAGGGATCGACGACTTTGGCATCGGGCATCCACCCTCTTCAGCAACCCTCGAAGCTGCTACCTGTCTTCCACGATACTTCTTCAACATCGTGTGGTCCAAGGGCTAAAGTGATCGACTGCAGATCAGACACCCATAGCAATATTCATCCAAATTAAATAAATTGTACTTAGACATCCTCGTGTAGGATCAAATTTGTACAATCTTGTTTATAAACATAAAAGAAGGGCGGGTCTTCGTACAAGATCTTATTTCCCGCATTCATCAAATATTTTCTCGTTTATATTATCCAAAATAGAGCATGATTGAGATGACACTGCAGACTGACTTGGGTTTCCATCTAGAGTTGTATTAGAGAGAGCAGTACTTAGTATAGTGTGATATACTCGGTGTGCACTTGAGTGATAAGAACAACTAGTATGAACAATTATAGTAGGAAAGAGAACTAGCAGTGGGTATACTTGTAGTAGAACAGAGGTACCTAAAGGGATATGAGTATCAAACCTTGGATGCATTATTAAACCATGGGTATATTAAAGATTCTTGGTATCAGATTTAGGTATCAATAGACAGGTATATGCAATATGTATTCATAGATGTCTTGTGGACTAATGATTAGCTGATATGGATATCAGTGTACAAGAATAGGAATTAGTTAGTGAATGTGACAGAGTTAAGTGTATATTAGATGATAAAGATATCCAAGTAATGGGTTAGAAGACTACGTTCTGTTCTTCCTTCTGTTCCTTTCTATTTGATTGATTGACTGATTTCCCTAGTACTGTAGTTCGTATGCATGATTTTCTTGTTAGAATGTAGTTAGTAGTACACCCTGACAGAGACTGTAATACCATGACAAAAGGCACATGACCGTACATATTTTCTTAGATTGCATGGTTGTAGGTAGAATTTTATTAGACCATGACTATTGGGGTTTGACCATAGTAGATTTATGAAGAGGTTATGACTTGATAAGATAAACGAGATGCTAAAATTTTGGAAGATAAGCATAAAGAGTTAAGGATTTAATATGGCAGAGTTGACGAATCATTGATTTTATCAGGATTGAGATATGATTAAATGATCATTAAAATTCGAGGATAAACATTAATTTAAATGAGAGGTAAAGAATTTAATATGGTAGGATTGATGATTATTGATTATGATATATTTATCATTAAAATTTTGAGGAAATTAAGAAGATTATTATTGTATTTATTTGACTGCAAGATATAGATTTAATTAAAAATTTCAATTGAGGATTTTGCGAGTATTATACTATTTGAGTATTGTGAGGGAAAAGGGATCGAGGATTTAGATCACTAATGGATTAGTGTTGAATCCAAATTTTGGGATAAGATTTTAATTTTTATAAATATGCAAGGACTGGATTTTCGATCAAAGGATTGGATAGTAAAATTTTGTATCTAGTGACTTGCTCAAATTAAGGAGTAAGATGATAAATGGGTTAGTGTTTAAATACAAACTTTTTGGACGAGATTTTTAAAATTTTATTGGATTGATGGGTTAGTGTTTTTAGATAGAAATTATTAATTTATAAGATATGTATTGTTTGGATTAAATTAGATGAATGGATATTAAATTCCGAGTACTGAATTATTAACTTAAAATTTCGGAGAAAATCGTGGTAAAAATGGAATTTGATTTTAATTCAAAGATTTTCAGGAATACAAAAAATTTGGAATTTTTGAAAATTATGAAATGAGAAGGTGGACTATTTCAGGATTATGTGGGTTGGTGAATTTAACTATTGATGGAAAATAATATAATGAATAAACACTACTATGAGGATTTTAAATTTCGAGGACGAAATTCTTTTAAGGAGGGTAGACTTGTCACTACCACATTCCAAAAACATGGGTATTTTTAACTTTTTATATACTATTAATATTATGGTATTTATATTAATGATTTCTCGATATGTGTATTTAAATTAAATAATTGCATGAGATGTGTATTTAAATATATTATATATATTCAGTGTTCATTAATGTTTGAGTTGGTAGACTTGACCTAGAAGCCCACTAAACGAATACCTGATCAAATTATAGGATTTTGTATTTAATTTATATTAATTAGAATTTAATTATTAGAGGTCGTAATTAATTACCGTAATTTATTTAATTGTTGAGCACTGTCGTTAATTCGATATTTGGAGCGCTACCCTAGCTTTTGCCTTCTAACAAATTTTACAACCTTGCCCTAGACATGCCTGCCTTCCATTCTGACCTTTTTGCAACTCATAATGATTCTCTCTTGTGCTTCATTTTAGCCGCACAATATTCATCGCGGACGTTTATTTAAATTCTAAATAAATTCTGACTTTGTATCGTTGTGCGTTCCAATCAAAATTGGAGGCAATCTTGACCCATTTCTCGTGCAACCCAAATTAGGGTAATATTCTGTTCTGAGTCGTCTTCACTAATGACATTTGTGAACTGACCTAATTTTGGCCCCATGTACTTCTAATTAATTTTAGAACACCAATTGTATCTAATTTTAATTAATTAAATCCAGAAACCAACTTCTGTGCAATTTTCTAATTTGTTGGGGACTTAATTACAAAATTGTAATGATGTGTCACCATCCTATTAGTTTAACCCAAATGAAGAAAACAACCCCCTTCTTTGACTAGTCAACCCAACACCCTCTCTCCTCCTTTCTTTTATTTGCATTTTTTTCCATGTTGAATCTAGGCCTTCCATTTTAAATGGAGCCATCCCCACCACACAACCCCTTACATGTTCCCTCAACCCCTTTCCCAAAGCAACCCCATCCCTAGGTTTGGCCGCCCCTAATTCCTAGGGGGTCACCTCACTCCTCCCACATACAAAAACCCAGCCTCTCCACATAATTTCTTCACAAAAACAAACCACCATCACCAACACCAAAGCAACCTTAGCCCTCCGACCACTGCATCCTCCAGCCCGACGGTCCGGCCCAACCTCCGGTCATCTCCGACACCCAGCCACCGATCCAGCCTCCAACCCCAGGCCCTCGGTCGAGCTCTCCGACCCCCGCAGCCGGCCTCTTCTCCGGCACGGCTCGACAACTCCCCTTCCCTCGACTCATCCCCGAGCTCCCTCTTCCCCCTGCTCGCAGACCGGAGCCCGCCTGAACCGACAACGAGTAACAGCGCCACGAGCAGCACCCTCACCATCATCATCAGAGCTCCCCCACCGGAGATGACACTCCTCCCCGTTCCTCCCCGTCGAGTCCCCTAGACCCGATGCCAGAGTAAACTGAGTCGGCCACCCTTTCTCACGAATCCCGCCGACGTCCTCCTCCATTGCACGAGCCACTGTAGCTTCCTCCGGCCATCTCCGTCCATCCTTCTCTCCTCCATCTCTTTCATCTCCACACACAGTCGACTCATCCTGAGCTGTGCTCTGGCGAGCCTCTACCTCTGCAACTCTGGCCCGGCTGCTCATCCCCGACCAACCCTGACCCGTAGCCACCAGAACTACTACCACCACCGTCCTCTTCACCTATGACCACCACCATCATCATTATACCACCATCTGAAGCCAGTCCGGCCACTCCCAAGCTCATCCCGAGCCCCCTTCGGTCGGCCAGCCAGCCGACCACCCCCGGTGAGCCTCCTTCTCCTCTTCCTCTTCCCTCATTCATTGGTAGATAGCTTAGTGGTATAGGTATGTATAGTATATATGTATACGTGTATATGTATTCATATATATATATATATATGTGTGTGTGTTTATGCGTATATGCGTAGGTGCGTATATGTATATGTGTATGTGTGTATGTGTGTACATATGTTCGTATTTGTACACGTATATGTATATATATAGATATATATACATATAAATATATCGTGTATTTATTTATTTTATATATACGTATTCAATGTGTGTATATTAATATATCTGTATATATATATATGATATATGTAAATGTTGTATTAGTATATATATATATATATATATATATATATATATATATATATATATATATATATATAAACGTATTTGGTATGTATATATATCTGTATATAGTATATGTATTATTTAGTATATATAGATATATATATATATATATTCAGTATATATTTATATATTTTTTTTCCTGGTATACGTATAAATATTGGTTGTATATATATATAATATGGCATGTGCATTTTAAATATAAAAATGTATATATGTTATATACACACTTATACCTATTTTTGTATGAAATCATTGATATACACTTAGATATATAATGTACGTATTTGATTGGTATATATATATATTATGTGTATAATATATATATAGGTACTAGATGACCCAAGTATAATTACGGATACCCCATATTTACACATGACCTATGACCCTGTGAACTGTTAGCAGTCTGCCACACGTACACTTACGTACTGGCAAGCCCCGTACCATTTTGTTCGTCTGTCTTGCCCAAGCAATCACAGATGCGACGCCCGTGCAACTTGACACACTTGACCCTAGTTGACTAGTGCCATACCTGGCATAGCCCCTGAGTTCAATGTATTTGTGTTGTGTCAGTATAGCAACTGATGCAAATGTTGTATTGTTTTATGTTATGTCTATATGACTGTTGGTTCGTCCTGCGAGACTTCAGGAGCAGGACATTGGTATTGACAGCTAAGGACCCAAGGCGAGTACATTCTCTGACAGTTTCCATTATGTTGATTATTTCTATAACTCTTGTTGTATAGCGTACATGACTCTGACACTGTTCTTTACACGAGTTGGCATCATTGAGACCTGTCCCGAGGAGTCGTAATCTGGAATCCATCGTGCTAGCTGGGGAAAAAACGGGGGAATATTAGTAGCTTATGTGATCATACCCAACTTTACATGCATCATAGCTCACCCACGCCTCACGTCGGTGCAG
The DNA here is from genome assembly GCA_036927795.1 of Iris macrosiphon. Lineage (NCBI taxonomy): Eukaryota > Viridiplantae > Streptophyta > Magnoliopsida > Asparagales > Iridaceae > Iris > Iris macrosiphon. The sequence goes on from JAYESA010000003.1 coordinate 39,361,006, forward strand.
CCTTACCATTACATGCCTCATCACTGTTACATGTGGTTAGCCTGACTATTACTCGCATCATAGCTATCCGGATGGATTAGCCTGACCTCAAGGATGATCGCTAACCAATGTAATGAGTCTTATCAGTCCCAAGCCGATCACATGATATGCTAATATTTCACACACTTAAATAGATGATTCTTGACATGTATCTCTAGTGTATTGATCTAGCATCCCCATATGTTCTAGTTTTGTTCTTATACACCTTTACATACTAGTTCATTATTCTAGGTGTACTTGGATTTCTATTTCATTTCTAGATGTACATTATATGCTCCAGTATTCCTTATTCCAGTATTTCTATTTTCAGTATATCCATGCTCGTCAGTATTCCTTCTTGCCAGTTTTTATATTTGTCTGTATTTCTTTACACTGTATTATAGATTTATCAATATATGTGGAACTGCTTTTAGAGGTGTATTTCGTTCCAATCCTGACTGGATATATTTTCCAGACTGTGACATAGTGGACTTGTTTCCGACACTTGGGGATTGGATGTTATTAATTGCAGGTATGGTTATTTTGTCATTAGCCTTGTCTTGTATTTCATTGGTTGCCTCGATATCTCATCGTGCTTTAGCTTATGTGATTGAGTATTTTCAGCATTATATTATGATATCCATGTCTCCTTATGGAGTTGGATATTCATGTGAGATTGATTAGATAGTTACATGACCTAGACAGCATTCTACCGTCGATGCTGCGACGTAAGCTGGACGTACCCACGCTCTCGTACCCCTATACCGGGTGCGGGTCGTGACAGGAGGATACATCCCAGGGACCACCTGGAGAGCAGCCACCACCACAGGTCCCGGTGATACCACATGCCCCGTTGATACACTGGCGCCAGACTTCTCAGGCTGATCCGACGCAGTAGCACGAGGGCCAGACTTCTCAGACTGTCCCAACATAATACCTCGAGGGCCAGACTTCGAGGGCCACACCGATGCCGCAACCTGAGAGGCCACATCTCAGGAGACACCTATGGAGCATTCGGAGGTCCCATTGCCACCACCTCCACCCTTTCCACCTCAGATGCAATATTTAGAGGGACAGCCGCAGATATTCCAGTTCTTCCAGGCCATGATGCAGGTACAGTGGTATCAGGCCGATACTATAAGACAGAGCTTGATGATAGTTATGGAGAGGATACCTACCCCAGCACTCGCACCAGTACCTACACCTGTTCAGCCATCTGGTACTATTCGAGGGTTTCGTCAGATGGACCCAGATACCTTTTCGGATAGCAAGACCACAGAGGATATCTCTGATTGGTTTGCCAACACGGTGATGCTGCTGGAGGCTTCTCAGCAACCTCCAAACCTTTGGATGACCGCAGTGAGGGCTCAATTGAAAGGCAATGCCCATCATTGGTGGGACTCCATAGAGCGCGGCGTTAGCAAGAAGCAGACATGGGAGCAGTTTCTAGAGTACTTCAATTTGAAGTACTTTCCGGCTATGGTCAGGAATGCACTATACTCCCAGTTCCTCCACCTGGAGCAAGGAAACATGACCGTAGATGCGTATAATGTGGATTTCAGTCGACTTAGTAGATTTGGTGCCGCCTTGATACCTAATGATCTGGAGAAGGCCAGAAAATTCTATCATGGTCTGACTTATGAGCTATAGAGGTACACTACCACCCAGACGAGGATCTCTTACGAGGAGGTTCTGTCAGAAGCTAGGATCCAGGAGGCTATTGGGAGAGGATCGACGCATCCCAGTGTGACCGTACCAGCCAGAGCTCAACCCAGAACGGGAGGACCGATCTGTCGTCCGGGAGCACAGACACAACAGAGGATAGTACCATACCAGCACAAGGAGCTTCCGACTTGTCACCATTGTGGCAAGAAGGGACATGTTATCAGAGATTGTCGGAAGAAGCTTGGATTGTGGATGATCTGTGGAGAGAGTCAACACCTTGCCAGAGATTGCCCACAACACAGGGATGCAGCACCGCAGACAGGACAGAGGCCAATAGCACCAGTCCAGAGGATACCAACCAGACAGGAGGTCAACGTTCACCGGCACCCGAAGGATTTCAGAGGGGACTACCCCTGGCCCCTGTAAACCCCCTGATTTTTCAAAATTTTAAAAACTGGATTTTTCACAATTTTCTGGAATTTTCTGGGATTTTTTTGTAAATTAAAAACAGGGTTTTAATATTTAAATGATTTTTAATTGATGTTAAACAGTATTAAAATATTATAAAAATAATATTTTTGGGTGTAAAATGAAAAACTGGACTTAGGGCAATTTTTCTGGAATTTATCGGGCCCCGGACCTATTTTTAAATGCCTAAAAAGTATTTATTTATTTAATTAATTAATTATTAATTAATTACTGTTTTTATTAAATATTATTATTATTTTTAAAATAAGCGCGGCCCGCAGCCCGTTGGGCCGGCCCGGCCCAGCCCAACCCGAGCCCAGTCTCTAGCGGGTCGGGTCGGATCCGCCAGACCCGACCCGCAACCCGCTAGCCCGCTACCACCCTCTCCCCACGACCCGCACACAGCCCGACTTTTCCGCCGCCCCGCCCGGCCGCGCGCCGCTCGCCGGCGCCCACGTCCACCCCACGCCCCCGCGAGCCCCGCCTCCCCTGCCACGTCGTCCGCCTCCCTCGGCTCGACCCCCCACCGCCGCTGCATATAAAACCCCCTCCGTCGACCTCCCTCGTCGAAACCCCCGCCACCGCCACTGCGCCGCACTCCTCGCCGAACGCGCCGCGCCGCCGCCAGCCTTCGGCGCCACCCCCGCACCGCCTCGCCGCCATCGCCCCCGCCTCCGCCGGCCAGCAGCGCCGCCTTCTTCTCCCCCTCCTCCGTCGAGCACAGCAGCAGCGCCCAGCCCTCTCCCCGCGCCGCCGCGCAGCCTCCAGCGCCGCCGTGGACGCCTCGCCGCCCCCCACACACTGACCCGGCCCCTCCGCCGTTGCCGCAGCCGTCCCAGCCGCCGGAGCCCCGCCGCAGCGAGCCCCAAACCCTAACCCTAATTTCTGTCCCTGTGTCCGACACGAGTCGGACACGTGTCGGACACGGTTTGGCCCTGGTTTTTGGGTCCCCCTTCAGGTACGCATAACTTTTTGCTCGTAGCTCCGTTTTCGGTTCTGCAAATTGCGTTACGAAGCCTGTATGACCCTCTCGGTGTCCGGACAAACTGTTCGGGGCACCGCGTCCTGTAGTGATCGCACACCGCGATCCAAAAACAGGAAAAACCCAGACCCTGTTTCACCCCGGAACCGAGTCCGCCCCGCCAAACGGGACGACTTGGTCGCGCGCGGTCTTCACAGACACGAGCGCCTCGTCGATACGGACGTGTGGGATTTCGCGGAAGCTGATTTGGGTGTGCGTGCACACCGAAATCAACGCGTATTCGCGTACATCGCCCCGCATCCGTCTTTTCTGCAATTCGACCTAACTTTGTGTACACACGTCGGATTGAAACGAAACTTGCGCCATCGGACTCGTAGCGATACGCTGGTCCTGTGGGCCAAGTTTGGTTCGATTCTGAGAACGTTGACGAAATCGCGTGTCGTGGGCCCCACAGGCCCCGCTCGACGGGCGATTTTGTGAACGGCTCATCGGAATTCAATTCTGAAAGTTCCGTTGGGTTCGTATCAGCGTTTCTGACCTGTTGACACTAAGTTTGGTGAATTTGGAGACCGTTGACCCTGACGCGTTTTTCGGTGCAGAGCGGGCCCACCGGTGGACCCCGTTTTGGCCCGAAACTGCCGTTTTTGCCCTTGTCTCCAAATTGGACCCAAGGACAGGCGTTTCTAGCTGATTGATATTTTCTGGATCTGATGGTGATATTTGTTTCAGCAACCGGAGTACCGCCTGCAATTCCCGCCGAAGTCAGAACCGCGAACATAGCCGGAACCACAGGCAAGTGTACCTTGCCAAACCCTGCAGCTTGCTAATTATTTTCTGGACTTAATCATGCAATAAGGGACAAATAAAGCCTGCCAAATCTCAGTAATTCTTGACATAGTACTTTACTTGATTTCTTGCGAATTAAATATAAACATGTTTTAACTGCTTGACCTAGGAGACGTGTGATGTACTTAGTGTCCGATCATAGTCGGGTGCCAACGCCGTACGCGGGGTTGTGTAATGTCACATAGACATGGATATCGAGACCCGATAATTCTCGTACTTGTCCTATCAAGTACACCAGTACCCAGGACACTTGACACTATTTCATGAGACAGAGTCTTCCTGAGACATTCAAGGTGATTCTGTATAGGATGCCTGTTATAGGACATAGACTTTACATTCTTAGACATTTTGATTCATAGCTACCAGACTTGCTGCATTGGTTATAATCCCGCTGACATGGACATGAGACGTTCTGGTCATGGCTTGCGTGATTACATTTGGGTGGGGAGAGACACACAGACTACAGGCTGATATTATATATATAACATAGTATATATCATAGTGAAATTCATAGTTATTGCCGCTACCGACTCCCCGACACAGAGCTTGTAGTGGCTTCAGCCTGAGATCTAGTGCTGCTCTCATATTGCATATCACATAGTTGGTTACTTAGTTTACCCTGCTGATTATCTTATTGCTGCACTGATATTCATTTGGCTTGAGTTTTTCTGTACCTTGCTATGTCCCCTGAGGACCTGGAATGGATGATGTCCCCAGGTACAGTTGAAGAGAACTACCCAGAAGTGTACGGTACCGGAGCACTCCTTGGAGCAGAACAAGGAACAGAGGACGAAGTAGTGGCCGAAGATTTCTCCTGAGCACCGGCTTCTACTACACAGTATTTCCATTTTCAGCATTTCTATTCCTGTCTATTTTTCCTTAATTGTAACAGAATAATTCTCGGATTTGTTTCCCGAGACAACCTTATTTGTTATTGCATATTTATTTTCATTACATTATTTCTGGCAATTAATCTGTGTTATTCTGTGGATGAGATTAGAATTACCTGAGACTTGTAACATATTACTGCTAGACTACAGCTTAAGCATGCCCTGATGGATCTATTATATTGGGTTGTCCATCGGTGCGTGCTGCTGGCCATTGTGCACGTGCTCAGTCCCTCGTCATTTTGGGACTGGGGCGTGACAGCCCCACAGGAGGCACAGTTTGATCGAACCAGACAGTTGGCCGGAGGGCAGAGGTGCGAGCAGGCCTTTGTATTAGAAGTGATTGAGGAGGAACCAGAAAGAGAAGCTATCACAGGTTCCATTTTAGTTGCATCATTACCTGCGACTGTATTATTTAATTCTGTTGCTAAACTATCTTTCATATCTAGTAGTTTTGTAGCTATGCATAGAGTAGCTACTTCTCCCTTACCTAAGAGTTGGAAGATTCTTACTGGAGGAGGCATCGTACCGGTTACCAGTACTATTAGAACGTGCTCGGTAGTCGTATGTGGACGTGAGATGAGAGCTCAATTTTTGGTATTTTCGATCCCAAACTTTGACGTTGTCCTAGGTATAGACTGGTTGAGCAAGTACAATGCCATACTGGATTACCGGAGGGGCAACATCATTTTTAGACCGCCAGATCACCCAGAGTTCGAGTACATACGGGGGACTATCGAGCGAGGAGTAGGACAGACATCTGGAGCTTACATGGCTATGGAAATGATACCCCTACCGATAGTTGCAGAGTTCGAGGATATTTTCTCGGAGGAGTTGCCAGGCCAACCGTCGGATATAGAGGTAGAGTTCACTATTGAGTTGGTACCCGAAGCAGCGCCGGTATCTTTAAATATGTACCAGTTGGCAAAGAGGGAACTGGATGAGCTGAAGCTACAGTTAGAGGAGTTGTAGAGCAAGAAATTTGTCCGTCCTAGTGCATCACCCTAGGGAGCACTAGTGTTGTTTGTACCAAAGAAGAATAGGATATTTAGTATGTGCATTGATTATAGAGCCCTTAATGCTTTAACTATCAAGAACAAGTATCCCTTGCCACGGATTGATGATTTGTTCGACCAGCTGACAGGAGCAGTGGTGTTCACGAAGATCGACTTGAGAACGGGGTATCATTAGGTGAAGGTGCGGAGAGAAGATATTCCAAAGATGGCATTCAGGACTCGTTATGGCCACTACAAGTTCTTGGTTATGCCTTTTGGACTGACAAATGCGCCTGCAGTATTTATGAACCTGATAAAAAGAGTATTCTACCAGTATTTAGACCAATTCGTGGTAGTCTTCATCGACAACATCTTGATTTATTCAAAAAGCCACGAGGAGCACGGGGAGCACTTGAGGTTAGTGTTGGAAACGTTGAGGCGTGAGAGGCTCTATGCCAAGTTGAGCAAGTGTGAGTTCCTCCTAGACTGTGTCTCTTTCCTCGGATACGTTGTCTCTGGAGATGGTATTTCAGTAGATCTAACGAAGATTTCATCAGTTGAGACGTGGCCGTGAGGAGTTTCCTCGGACTTGCCGGATATTACCGGAGGTTTGTAGAGAACTTCATAAGGATCGCAGAGGCGATGACCCGCTTGACCCGCAAGGAACAAGAGTTCATTTGGAAAGAGGAGTGTCAGACAACGTTTGATGAACTGAAGAAGCGTCTGACTATGGCACCTATTTTGACTATACCTTCTGGACCCGGATGATTTATGATCTATAACGATGCGTCCGGGAAAGGATTATGATGTGTCTTGATGCAGCATGGGAATGTTATGGCCTATGTCTCTAGGCAGCTGAGGACCCATGAGAAGAACTATCCCACACATAACTTGGAGCTTGCCGCAGTAATCTTTGCCATGAAGCTTTGGAGGCACTACCTATATGGAGAGAGGGTAGAGATATTCATAGATCATAAAAGCCTGAAGTACGTCTATACTCGGAAGGACCTGAACTAGAGACAAAGATGTTGGCTTGAGGTAATGATAGACTTTGAGATTGAGCTACAGTACCATCCGGGAAAGGCCAACGTTGTAGCTGACACATTGAGCAGGATGCCGATGGCATTCTTTCTGACTAGTCAGCAACACCTATTGAGAGATCTGGAGAAGTTGGTTATAGAGGTTATTATGCCTGGAGCAGAAGGCCAGTTGTCGAGTTTTCAGGTGCAATCGACATTGGTTGAGAGGATCAAGGCTGCCTTGCCAACAGATGCCAGATTTCAGAGGCTTCGATAGAGGACAAAGGCCGGGAAGCAGACATGATTGCGCATATACGAGGACGAGACTTTGAGATATGGAGATTGTCTCTATGTTCCGAATGGAGAACTTCGTCTGGAGCTGATATCAAAGGCGCACAGTTCAGCATACTATATTCATCCAGGAGGCACAAAGATGTACATAGACTTGAGGCAGTACTATTGGTGGCATGGAATAAAGAGGGAGATAGCCCACTTTGTGGCAAAGTGCCTGGTGTGTCAGCAGGTCAAGGCTGAGCATCAGAGGTCTGCAGGGTTACTTTAGCCGCTCCCGATACCTGAGTGGAAATGGGAACACATCACTATGGACTTTGTTATGGTCTTTCCGAGGAGTCCTAGTGGTCGCAATACGGTGTGGGTGATTGTGGATCGACTCACCAAGTCCGCTCACTTTTTACCTTTTAGAGTTGGACAGTCTACAAAGGTCTTAGCAGATATGTATATGAAGAAGATTGTGCGATTGCATGGGGTGCCACTCAGTATAGTTTCTGACAGGGATATGAGGTTCACATCTTACTTCTGGCGGAGTATGCAAGAGAGTCTCGGTACCCGCCAGAAGTTCAGCACATCATATCACCCGCAGACGGATGGCCAGTCCGAGCCACCATTCAGACACTGGAGGACATGTTGAGGGCATGCATGCTTGATTTTAGTGGATCATGGGAGGACCATTTATATTTAGTCAATTTTTTCTACAATAATAGCTATCAAGCGAGCATTCAGATGGCTCCCTATGAGGCATTGTATGGCAGGAAGTGTCGTTCCCCAGTGTGCTGGAGTGATATGGGCAAGAGGCAGATTCTTAGACCAGAGTTGGTAGTTCGTACAGTGGAGAAGGTAAAGAAGATCCAAGGGCACCTGCAAGCAGCACAGGACAGGCAGAATCATTGGACAAACGCACATCGACGACCCCTAGAGGTCTAGGTTGGAGATTATGTATTTCTAAAAATCTTACCTACCCGAGGGACCATCAGGTTTGGAGGCAGAGAAAAGCTGAGTCCGAGGTACATTGGACCATTTAATATGTTGGAGCGCATCGGAGAGGTTGCTTACAGATTAGCATTGCCACAGACATTAGAAGGAGTTCATGTCGTCTTCCATGTATCTCAGTTTATGAGGTACATGCCAGATCCGAGTCATATGCTTGACCACTCGGAGATCACAGTCGGGCCGAGTTTGTCATATCAAGAGGAGCCTGTAGAGATTATGGACAAAAGCGAAAAGGTGTTACGAGGTCAGACTATCCCTCTAGTTCGTGTTGCATGGAGACATCATGCACTAGGCGAGTCGACCTGGGAACGAGAGGATGATATTCGACAGCGTTTTCCCTATCTCTTTGAAGGCCTAGGTATATAGTAGCATTTAATTTCAGTCAATAATTTTTACCATATGTCTGTTTTAATTTCGAGGACGAAATACTCTAAGGATGGTAGATTGTAAATCACCTCGACCAAATTTAGGTCTACCTTGCTTAGATAGAGAGACTAAGGTTAGTTTGGAGCCATTTAGAATTAGAACATAGTGTTTTAGATTAATGTACAAATATTCGTATCACTTGGTGCACCTTACCGTTGTTTCGATATTTGGAGCGCTACACTAGCATTTGCTTTCAAACAAATTTCACACCATTTTCCTAGACGTGCCAGCCTTTCATTCTGACATTTGTGTAACTCATAAATACCCTCTCTTGTGCTTCATTTTAGTCGCACAATATTCGTTACAAATATCTATTTTTAAATCCAAATAAATCCAACTTTGCATCTTTGTCCGTTCCAATAAAAATTGGAGACACAACCTCGACCCATTTTATGTAACCCAATTTATGACAATAATCTATTCTAAGTCTACTACGTCCATGACCCTTGTGTCCTACCAAATTTTAATCCTATGCACTTCCAATTAAATAAAGAACACCGTTGACACTAATTTTAATTAAATTGGCTTAATGACTCAACCTAACCCAAAACTAGACCCAACACCAACCCATACCTCCACTCGTACCCTCAAGGTTCATACTAAACACCACATACCATTTTAATCCACTACATCACACCAAACACGGTATTTTTCCTCACCAATCCTAATCTTCCTTATTTGTGCAATTTCTAAATTATTGGGGGCCTTTGTACAAATAAGCAACTAGGTGTCCACCTCCCATTGGAGCAAAACCATAAAAAAACCCTTCCTCATTTCTTTGACCAGTCACCCATATTCCCCCCCTCCATTTTGTGTGTACAACACACCACTTTTATACCTACATCATCACCACCCTCCATTCAAATTTATCCCATCCCATGTGGCCGACCCTAATCCCCATGCCCTCCTTCTTTCTCTCTCTCCTATATTAACTCTCCCTCCCTCTCTCCAAATTTTAGCAGCCACACCATTCCCATGTGCCCGAAACCCTAAAATGTTACCTCATTCCTCCTCCTACCACCACCCTCGACGGCCTCCACCACGAACTACCAGCAACCTCCTCTTATTCTCCTTCTCCGACTAACTCTCTCCTCACATCACTACCGCAACCTTCAACCACCACTACAGTCTTCTCCGATACCACCCTCGATAGCACCTTCCTCCACCTTCCTCCTCCTTCACCTTCCTCCTCCGACCAACCCTCGATAGCCATCACCCAGCTATCACCACCACAGCCATCCCGCCACCACCATCTTTACCACCATAGCCATTACCCCGGCCATTACTACCACAGCCATCCTGCCATCACCATTACCTCGTCACCACCAACCACTACCCCGCTGCAAGCTGCTGCCATTGTTGTTGCTGTTGCAACTGTGCAGTCTAGCCGCCGTAGTACCCCCACCCACCAGAGACCGGCCACCCACGAGCCACGGGCCGAGCACCCCCTTCCTGTTTAGAGCTAACCCTAGGTATGCATATTCACTCTCCTCCTTCTTCTTCTTGTTATTGCATGAACCAATGATGTTAGTGAACCCTATTTTCTAGTATATATATACATATGTTGGAGTAGTAGTTAGTATATTTCATGGGTTAGGTTGTTAGTATGACATATATATTTGTGTAGTACCTAGGTGCTTAGACTAATTTATCATATGTGCACCCTAACGTATTAGCTAGGACACGTGTTTAGTGTTATAGGATATTTGGAGATGTAAACGTATTGGTAGCTAACTGTCTTGTTGTGCATAGTATTTGAGGGCATATGACATACTCGTACATGGAGACCTAGATGGTTAACAATATCAAACTTGTCTTGGATAACAACTTAGTACCTACTTGAACCTTAGTTGATCTTGGTTGTAATATTTGAGAATGTACATTTAGAGGGACATGACACTTGTGCATTTTAGACACGTGAACACTCGACCCTGCTAGTTGACAGGTTATAACCCTTACTTGCGTTAGTTTCTAAGTGCAGTGTTGTATTTCTGTGCATACTAGAATAATGACTGATAATTATTATATTATATTATATATATATATATATAAGATTATTGGATCGTTCGGACGAGGCTTCGGGAGCAGGATTTTAGTATTCACAGCTTGAGAATTCAGGCAAGTATACCTTGTCTTATTTACTGTTAATTCAAGTTATTTAATGTTGCATGAGATATTGTTACAAATATTATTCATAACTGTGTGCGTCCGAGAATGACTCGGGTGCAGTCGACGATTGAGTCGATGTGTAGTATATTGACTTAGTCACTAGCAGACTCACCTACTGTTGTGAAGATATTCTGATATCTTCCAAGACCCTGACACTTCTTACACTCATCACGATGAAAAACTCATGTTGGTATGCTAGTTGGCGTACCCGACTAGCTATCGGTGCGTGAGACATGCATCACGATTTAGTGTGTAGTCAGGTTAGTCTAGTTATTTGAGACATGGCATGTAGTTACATAGTATGCACATCGTATATTCGACTTGTATATTTGCATTGGGCGAAGAGGACAACTGGTAGGCGTATGGGATACACACATTGGAATCCGTAGTGTCCAGAGGTGCCACGGATCCAATGACTTCCTTTATTTATATACCGCATTCTTCGGAGCGTTACGGACGTATATATATATATACAAATACCTCATTCTTCGGAATGGTGGATGTTACATGTGCAGATACCTCGCTCTTCAGAGTATTGGACATTATGCCTATACCTACCCATACGTACCAAGGTTGTCCTCATATTGCATTCAATTATATGGTTAGAACACCCCCTTTTCTTATTCAGTATTTATATTCGACATGTATTTTTGTATCTTGTTACGTCCCTTTGAGGACCTGGTTCCCTTCCAGATTTGGATGAGGTGTACTATCCGATCGTGTACGGGCCCGGACAGGAGATGAGGTACGCGACCGGGGAGGAGCTTGAGGTGTTACCATTAGAGTTTCCCTGATCACTGGTAGGCCTTCCGCCTAGGGCTGGAGCATCTTTATCTAGTTAGTCGATGTTCTAGCCTAATACTTTTATCTGTCCTTCCGTACTCTTATTTCAGTATTGTAGTGGGTTTGTTCCCATCAGACTTATTTGGATTGTATTATGATATTCAGATTCCGTACTTATTTCCAATATTTATTTTAGCACTTTTTATTTATATTCTGTGGATGAGATTAGATATTACCTGCTGCATGTTAGCATATTAGACTTGATAGTATTTTAGGATAGCGTGGTTTGCTTCGTCGGGTCCATTAAATTGGGAAATCCTTCAGAGTCATATTAGTTGGCCATTGCCATGTGGCCTGGTCCCGTATATTTTTGGACTGAGACGTGACACTCCTCGCTCTCCAATGCTAAGCCATGAGCAACACACACACACACTCTACCATCCTCAAACTCATACACAAGTATCACTAGTATACCTTCCATAGACACACACACATACACACACCCCAATGCACTCCTAACCCCTAATAGCAGCACACATGCATATTCTCTAATGCACTCACCACAACACACTCAAAACATAATCTAATAGATACACCACACATAATATCAAATACCTCACAAGCACTTTCTAGTGTCATAACACCATGTATCAAGATGCTCTATGATACACCAATCCTACACCAACACTATCATGATACCAATTCAATAAACCTAACATAATATAGTTAGAATAAGTAAGTATAGTGCAAATAGAGAAGAATTAACACCAATTGGTCCAAAAGTCCCAAATTAACAAATTTACTTATACGTATCATGATACATACTCTACGTATCTAATTATGGACACAAGGACACTATCATAAACCCATATAGACACTAAAAGTCCTATTGAGGATAACACAAACACTTGGTGGACACAATTCAGAGTTTTTTTAAATTGGCCACAAAAATACCTAGATCTATCAAAATAGGAGTCTCTACTCCATAATTTATCACCTATTGGGTTGTACCTATCCATGGGTAGGTTCCTAGAGGTTCAAAAGATAACCTAACATAGAAGTTGATATGGCAATAGAAATTTACCTATTGGGAGTTGGATCCCAATGAAACTCGTCTAAATAAAATTTACTTATTTAGAGTTTGAATCCTGAAATCAATCTCTAGTCATGTACAATATTTTTTTATAAATAATTGTGATTGTCTAGCAGTCCTTTTTTATCTTAGAGATAATAGTCTTTAATAGCATTGTATTAATTCCTCAGTAATCTTTTTCCATCTCTTCCAGTAAAGAGCTAAACATATTCTCTTTAATTTTTCCATACTGAAGGAGGACAAACTTAGGGGACGGCCTGGCTGCATCTGAATGATCCACTTCACATCTTAGTTGAGGTTGAGTTACCTGTTAATGTTAATGCAAGGTTGAGATGAGCACAATAAATTCTAGAAGACTTGCTTAAACCAGTGGTATGCAATCTTCAGAGATGCTTTATCTTGTTGTAGCTCCAGAGCATTATACATGTGCAACTTTTTCCTTAAGGGAATTTAAATAATTTTTTCTCCGAAGCTTCATCTTATAACTATTCTCTTTTACTACTTCTAAAACTATTATAAAGTTAAATAGTTAACCCCTACATGCTCCACTGCTCTGAATATAGGTTTTTTTTCTTATTTTTTGCACACTCTAAAGACAACTCATCTACATCTAGACAAGTAAGCTTCTGTCAGTAAGCTTGATGCACTCAAAACATTGAACTTCAATGTTCTTAGCTTTCTTTGTATATCAATAGTGAATTATTGTCATGGCCCACAGCCGATATAGGGGCACGACGCAACATCGGTAGTAGAACGCTGTCTAGGTTATCATTATCTATCTATCTATCTATCTATCTATCTATCTATCTATCTATCTATCTATCTATCAATCATACTAGTACAACCAATACTATTATATACTCAATCACATTAATCTAAAAGAAGAATGAGCAAGAAGGATAATCAACAATATTCTACAAGAAGGGAATTAGACAAGATATGAAAAAGAAACACTAACTAATCTCTACAATAGTCACCTCAAGCCCACAGAGTAAGAGCAGTCCAGTCTATAGCACTATTCTGAGATCCCGGACTGGATAGTACGCTAATCACTAAAAAATATTATCCAGTCAGGATGGAGAAAATACAACCTAATAGTAGTTCCAATTAATTGAAAAAGTCTATAAATAGTTATAGTAAGTAATACTTGATTAGCAGGAAAGAGAATAAATCAGAGAATGAAATAAAGCAACATCTATCTAAAGAGCAATGCAAGTATATATGGTGAACCTGAGGGTATGGCAATAATGACTGTAAATAAAAAAGAACTAAACTAAACATATATGATGTGAGTCCATCAAGTGTAATATGAAGCCAGCAAGAATGTAACTAAACTAGTGTGTTTTGAAATATCACTTTCGACATGTAAACGGCTAGGGGATAATACGACTCATCGCACAATTGATGTGTGACTGCTATCATTTCTGATTAGAACAGAAGAGGTGATTCCAGATTTTAGGAATATTTACATTCTACTCGAGTATTTTCCTGCCCCTACTAGTACAAATGAATTCCAGTCCCGACACGTAAATCAAATATGAGCCCATCCAGATAAAAGTAAGTCATGTCAGTAAGTGAGTCCTGATGTTATGCCAGTAAGTGAGTCCTAAAGTAGAGACCAGATAAGTATAATGTATGGGTCACAAGAAACTGAATCCAGATAATACTAATCCGTGTATCCAAGTGTCGGAGAATCAAGTAAAACAATACTATAAACAGAATCATAGAATTTATCAAATAATTGAAACTATCGGAGAAGTACTCGCCTGGAATCCGAGATGAAGTATCAACCCGTATCCGGAATGGTGACTCGAAGACCTAAATATGAAATATTATATCAATACAATATTTTGAAATGATAACATGTTAAACTAGTCCAAATCTAGGTCATAAAGCCATTTCTAGGTCAAAACAGTCAAACTAGGTCAACTCTAGGTCAAACTAGTCAAACTAGTTATTTCTAGGTTGTACGAGTCAATCTCTAGGTTATTAGATCCATACCTTGTTAAATCTTGGCTAGCTTCAATAGCGTTCATGATATCTAGACGAAACCGACGTTGCTGCTGCTTTTCTGGCTTAGCATTTGGTAAGATGTTGAGTTTGTGGACTGCGATCTGGGGGTCCAATCTTGGCACGTCTTCATAACTCCAGCAAAGACATCGATATACTCCCTTACGAGCTGTACTAGGGATTCATGATCTTCACCGGAGAGACTTTTGCTGATGAAGATAGGTTTAAGGATGGATTCATAGCCCAGATCGACTTGTACGACTTCGTCCTCAGTGGGAGGTACTCGAATCGTCGCTCCCATTGTGCATCTAGGCATTGGGCCCATGTCTTGACCTCGAAGGGTTCATGTGGGTCATCATCGTCTTCTTTCGGATAAGCGGATGCCATATTGACAGATAGTGTCTTCTTAAGCATCTCTCCAATGCTTGTATTGGAGTCCCAAGCTGAGGAATCTGAAGAGTGAGAATACAATTTGCCTTCCTCCTCCGAACCTTCGGGAGTTGATGGAGGTGACGTACCCCAAACCATGCCGAGTCTTGTGGTAGTAATCCTCGGACTTGCCTGCAAGAGCGAGGAGACGCGGAGGTAGTCGTCGATCTTTGCCATAATTCAAGCCTTGTTTGCTTTTTAAGATCATAACCCCATGTTTTGAATAATGTGCTTGGTTTATGAACTGTAGTAGTATATTTGCATCCTTTCACTTTCAGGTTCTGTTTCTTGCTCCTCTGGGATGAATGACTGAGGACATTCTACCCTGCCGAAGATGATCGATTTGTCTTCCTTTTTCCTTGTTGGAACTAGGAAGTAGGAGTTTTAACTAGGGAGAATTCGGTTCACCGCGTAGGTGGTAGTCACCTGTATATACAGTTGTAGGCCTAGACTGTGCTCTAGGAAATACATTGTACTCAAATGTGCAATATCAGAATAATTCAAAGATAACCCTTTATTAATAAAGAAAGGTATCTTCTCCTCGGAGATTACATCATCAAGAGAAGGGATATCGTTATGAGCGGCCACGGACTCTCCCAGTTCATCTTTCACGTGATCTACTCCCAACACGAGTGACGGCTTCGAAGGTCTCCTGCAATGTTTTACCACTAGTGGTTTTGAAGCAGTAACGGGTGCTGGATCCTCTTTTGGTGGTCGACTCGATCTCCGTAGGTGAATATGACTAGGAGATCAGGTGCCTTTCTATTAAGTTTTACGACGAAGGGAGGGGATGTGTTAGGAGCCCGTCCTTTGAGACGGACCCTCAAAGGTTCGTCTGGCATATTATCAGTGTCTGCTTTATTGTCGGCATCGTTAATGCCCTTATCTTGGTAGACTTGTTTGTATAGGATCGAGTGAGAGTAATATGGTTTGACCACCTTGAATGGGTCGACATCGGCGAACTCTTTTCTGATGATGTCGTAATCGTCAACGTACTTCAGGCAATGGTACAGAGTTGTAGGCACAATCCTATACTCGTAAATCCATGGATGTCCTAAAAAGATGTTATAAGATACGTCTATCACATAGTAGGTGACCTCTGTTCACAGGTTATCTATTTGATATTTCAAGAGAATCTTCCCTAAAGGGTAGCTTCTTCCCGCATTGAAGCAATTAATGGTTGTATTGGTTGTTGTCAACTGATGTATTGAGATTCCCAGGGTCTGAAGTAAACTTCGTGGGATAATACTAATAGATGAACCGGGGTTGATGTGCATCTAGTCCACTTTAATGGCTCTAATATACCCTGTATAGTATAGAAGGTGATCGTGCCTATTATTCTCCAGCAACATGTCCTGTTACGAGTATGTTATATTGGGTATCGCCTCTATCACATTGTTGTAATGGGGACACACTACAGGATCTTCATCTAGAGGCTTGACCTGAGCCAGGTAGGGTCGACATTTTGCAATGCCTCTCTTAAGGCATCACGGGTGTCTATAGAGAGTCGGAGAAGCTCAAAGAATGAGAACTTTGCTAGAGTATTGTCAAGTTATGCTAATATGTTAAAGTTGTATGGCTTTTCCAGCCCTTGTGCTATATCTTTCCATAAAGGTTTATCGAAGCGAGTCTCCATCTGCTTCTATTTGTCTGTTATGAGAGACTGAGATGGACCTGGGTCGGATGCAATAGGCATCATGGTTGGAGGAATGACAACTTCGAAAGCATTATAGTCGCGCTGGTAGAACAGTCCCGACTTTGTTGCTCCTGTCAGAGCTTCCTCGGCGGAGGAAGAAACCATGTAGCAAGCTTTGGATTTCTTTTCTATGGTATTGGTGGAAGAAGGCGGTGAACTCCCATGACCTCACCCCATTGGGTTCTAAGAGGCACCAAGCCGGCTGCTTGGTTGCGGGCTGGTGGGAGGTTAACGACCTCCATCGTTGCCCTCAGTATCGGGAAAACGCAATATTTGTCCTCCGTTGTCGTGAAGTTGCCAAACTTGAGGGGACACCATATTGGCAGCGACTATCTTGTCATCAAAGTCCAAGGTGAGGACCTAGGAATCGAGCAGCCGCTGAATGTATCATTTCAACACGTAGCATTCTTGTATTAGATGAAGGATATACCGGTAAAAGTGACAGTATTTGGGGTTATTCACCATGTTCGCTTCATCAGGACGTTTGATCTCGGGCAGCTAGAGTTTATTGCCCTTCATTAGCACGTCGAAGATAGCTATGACATCATCATCGTCGAAAGAGTATGTCTCTCTCGGCTTTGGAGCTTCAGCTGACTTTTGCTCCGGCATAGGGGATTTCTGGTACAAATTGACGGTAAGGACCTGCTCCCTTTGCCATCACGGCCACCATAGTTGTTGTTATTATTATTATTGTTTTAAGGACGCTTTCCCTTGTCATCAGCGACAAGGATCTATATTCCCAGTAATCGGGCGACCTTCACATTTTTCTCAGCAGTGATGACACTTATGAGGAATGTCATCCAATATTTGAATTGAGTGGCGCCCGTCTAGAATCTTACTGTCGGAAGTAGTTTTCTCCAGCACATGTCCATTATTGTAGACTCAGGATTGTCGTAGTGTAGTTTTAGCGTAGCTTGCTTGTACAGCTCTATATATTTTCGTACAGGCACTTTTTTTTCTCTGAGTGATGTCCGTTAGAGAGGACATCGTCATATTATTTCCCTTGTCATAGAATCTGGCAAGAAAGAGGCGCTTAAGGTCTACAAATGAGGAGATGCAATTGTCTTGAAGGCTATAAAACCAGTCGAAGGCTACCCCGGACAATGCCCCACGAAGAGCTTGGTGAGTAGGGCGTCGCTGCGAAGTAGATGCCCTATTGTCGTCTCAAAATAACTCATGTATTGACGGGGAGATGTCTTCCCATCAAATTGAGTTATGGAGAAGGGCTTGTACTTTGGCGGGTACGACACATCTTTTCACTCGAGAGAATATGGTTGTCGTATCCCTAGCTTGCACAACATTTCCCGATTGCCCATTGAGTCCAAGTAGGCTTAAAGTTTTAGGAGGAGCAAATGACCCTAGCTTGCACAACATTTCTCGCATGGCTTTCCGAGCCTCATCTGTTGTAGGAGGAGCAAATGACCCTGGTAGAGTGTGATTGCAATCGGCGGGAGGAGCTGTTACATTTAAGTCTCCATTGGTCCCAGGGTCCTGACTTGCTTGTGCAGAGGTCCTTGGTGGTTGTGAGACCATGTTTGCCTTGATCTCTAGCATTATTTGGGTCAAGGATTGCATTTAGGCACTCATAGTGTGCATCATTGCCTCTAGAGTGTCGAGGCACTAACGGTCACTGGTGCCTTCAATATCCTCCCCAGCCATATATACTGTATTGACGTGAGGAGAGACAGAAGGGACGGGGGGTTCTTTTACTTTTTGTCTTGTATTGAGTAGTCCTCGAAAAAAGTTGGCAGTATTACAACTTCTTCGGATTCGGAGGGAATGCTACCCCCAGCGTCTGAAGGTGCTTTATTGTGATGAGGGTGCCTACCCCAGGAATCTCAGCGTCTATTCTTTGTGAATTACTATCTTCTCGGAACGCAGGATTGTTGTAGAGCTCTCGAGGACTGCTACCCCCATCTTGTGGAGTTATTTTGGAGTTTAAGGAAGTATTACCCCTAGTTGTTGATCATTTTGCCTTTGAGTAGGTGCCCAAGAAAACTCCTTCTGAAGGTGTCGATGCTTGCCTCCGTCCCCTCGACACACTGGCTGAGAGTGGAGGGTTGGAGGTGCTGGACTTCCGGCCTCCCCTTGTGGAAGGGGACTTCCAAGTGGAGTAACATGAGACGAAGGGAAACTCCTCCTCTTCTGTTATTTTTACTTGTTTTTTGGGGCACTGCCAGATGGGTGCTCTTGGTTACAGTCATTGAAATATCGACTGCTTGTCAGGTACTGCTGATTTGGTACAGCAGCAGTTGATGATAATGTTGGCACAATGGTGTCCGGGAGGGGACATCTCATATGTCATGGTTTCCTCCCTTTCCTTGCGCTTGTGATTGATCATGTCACGCAAGTCAGGCGAGAGATGACTCACTTTTATACCCTCCTTGTGAGCATGGGTAGACCGAGCATATAGGTGTGTAGGTGATGTGTTTGCTCCCTGACCTGGGCTTCGAACAAAAACTTTCCCCAAGTCATTAGTGGAAGAGTTTTGAGATTGACCCTGTCCTTGTGCCACTTCGGACTGGGCGCTTGGTTCGATCTTGTAAAACTTTCCGTCAGGGGCACGCATAACAGTTAGTGATGCACGCTGATGGTCAGCCAACTGAGCAGTTATTTGAGCTTGGCGAGCCCGTACTGCCCTAGACTTCCTTTTCATAGCATCCACTGGTACATAGTACGAGGATTCCAAGTTTGAGTTTTCTTTTTTTTTAGTACGGCGCATGTGTCAACGCCGCATAAGATTCTGTCGAAGACAAAACTTTTGTTAGCGTCGAGGCCGCATACAGGTGTGCCTTCCTGCGCCTAGAGTTTTGTGCTGCATGCTTCTTCTTCTGTGCCCCTTGATGTGTGCGCATGGACCGATCATCAACACCCAAGCTTTCGTCATCATCAGTGTTTTCCTCTGTCGTAGCTCTATTGCTGAGCGGTCTTCTCCTCAGATATGTCTGCCGTATGGACAGGGACAGCCTGGGTTGATGCATGGTGTGTATCCTCAGCAACAGAGAGAGAGACAGGGAGTGCATACTCCACAGCAAGGCGAGGGGCAGTGGCCTTTGCTACCCATGTCCGGTGGGTCTTCTTAGGCATTGCTAGCCTGGGCTAAGGACTCGCACTGCCCTCAAAAGTATTTCTTCGAAAGCCTGCTGGTCAAAGCATATAACCAACATCCTCTGGGTCGAACTCATTTTTGCCGCATTAGACTACGTCATGACCTACTCATCAGAGGAGAAGGACGTCCCTAGCAGAGTCGCAACCTTGTTTTTCATTGATTCAAAACTTGGACAAGCTTTGTTGTTTAACAAACGAAAGAGTACAAAGAAATCCTAAACAGAAAATCTAAGTACAATTATTTTTTATTCTGGGGAGTGTGACGATGGAGATCGAGTACTGTCACGTCCGAGTACCGGAATACGGAGACGGACATGGCCAACTACCTCGTAGAAGGTATAGAACGTCGTAAGGTAGTCTCGAATGTAAAAAGACAAGGGAGTGCGTTCTACAATCAAGTCTCCTAGGATATCAGAACGACTTTGTCTCAATCATTCAAGAAAGTAACAACAACATAGAACATGTGAGATAAAGCCGTAAGGCATCCCAAACGCTCAATCAGAATGGTCTGGAGATCTAGCCATCAAAATATTAGGCTAGCAGAATGTTAATAGTTACACAACCAAGATCAGCTACAGTCTGATTATATTATAATTGTGTAAAAGGAACTAATGCCCAAATAAGCCGGCTAACAAGTGTCGGGGGCTAAACGCCCAAAAGAGAAGAATGTACAAGACGAGCAGTGATCAAGAAATCCACTCGTGCCCTTCAGCGACCATCCATCTGGTGCGCGTCATCACAAGGGAGATAAGCTGGATCCTCTGGTGCTGGCTCTAAATTTAGACATACAAAACCAGTTGGGTTAGACCCCAAATAGCAAGTACCACAAGGAAGCACGAATGAAGAAACAAAAACCAGATCAAGCATATAGTGCAAGAGCCAAGAATCATTGGCATGTGCCCCATCTTTGGGATAACATGGCACTCCTTCTCCAAACAAGGACAGAAAATGCCATACCACCCAAGATAAGGTACGTCCCACAATTATGGTCAAGATAGGATTCTGCTTCGTATTTTGGTCCATATTCTATCATAGCATAATGACCCAACTCTCCAACCAAACAAGGACAGAAGTTGAATACCTCACTATGATAGTCCATGTCCCTAAGCTACTAGCAGAATTACAATCATAACAAAGTCAGGTTAGAATGACCAAACAATATTACGGCTTGTTATGTGGAGTCTGGAGTTATTCCAGATATAATAATAATAATAAGCATCCTCAAATCATATTATATCGAGCAGGGATAACCGAGACAATATTATACAGGCAAAAAATTATTATCATACCAGTCCCCCGTAGGGCCACCGCGCTAATTGATCAGTAACAGTTCCAACCTTCCTATAGGGAAAATGTTGGCTCAATTTTAATATAAAAAGGTCGAATATTGCACTCCACTACATGCGGATGATATACAATATCCGTAGTGGCCAGCCTTGCACGCCATGAAAATTATCACCAGGCGACCCATCGTGTACGATCTCAGGATGCCGTTCTCTTCCTATATTCTAATAAGCTTTTTATGTTACCTAATTAACCCTACAATGATATGGATTTCCCTATCATGGCCATAAGAATATTTTCCCTAATGATATTGTACAGAGTACAAAAACTTTCCATTTAATATAAGGAGTCAAGTCTGGATTCACCCAAATATATATCAACATCCAAATAAGCAATAATCTAGCTATATTTTGGTTCTGACCCATTATCATTCCCGTACCAAGAATTCAGGAATATAATATTCTGTACCAAGCAGGAATCATCATGTCACATTCAGTATACATGTTGGCCATTGTCCCACACTCAATGTACAATATAGCCGTTATAAACAAGCAATCCGAACAAGTATATCAGCACGAATACAATAACCGAGTCAAGATACCAAACCTATCAGTTGGTCACATGAATCATATTTTGATCAAGTTAGGAGTCATAACTAATTAGGAATCTAATATCTCATATGATCGATTCGCGGTCATGAATGCCTTATTAATTCCTTAAATTCTCATAGATCATCAATCATGGTCAAGCCCAACTAATCTTGAATAGGCATCAAGTGCACAACTGGACTCATGTATGCACAATCAATCACAAGATATCCTGGGTCGGTGCACTTTGCAAGTGCCAATATAGGCTAGTCAGGAATAGTGGTGCACTATGCGAGAGTAAGAAACTATATGGTACGCAAACCTATAACACTAGGTCACCGAAGTCATGGCACAGAAGTCTATAACATGGAGTACAAAATCGATAATAGAGAAGCATAAAGATGTGTCACACAAATCAAGAATTACGAGAATAGGCACATTCTACATATGCAAGCAAACTGGCACACAAATCAAGAATTACGAGTAAGAGAAGTGGCACACTTTGCAAGTGCAAAACAACTAAAAGACAAAACACGAGTCCCCAGGTGGCGAGACAGTTGAGGGAATGACAATCGAAAGAATGATAGTCGAGGGCATCGGGAATCGAGACGTGCGAAAGTCAAGGCTTGCTTATCGAGGCTGAACCGAGGAAGAGTGCGCCAAGAGTTAACAAGTGCGCAGGGTCATTAATCTATTAAAATTTTGCCAACCTTTGAGCATCCAGAAAGTTTGCCAAGGATTATATATATACAAACAACACACTTTTGATAGTTAATGCACAATGTGTCAATTGTGCGCCGGTTTGATAATTTGGTTAAAAGTGCGCCAATCAATATAAAGTTGGTTAAAAGTGCGCTGGACTGACACACTTTTGCTTGGTTCGTTCGTTAGTACATCAATTGTGCGCCAGAGGCAGAAGTCTTCCAAAAGTGCGCCAAGAATGATTTTTTCAAAAAATTATTCCCTTGACATACTTTACCAAAAAATTGGCACTCTTAAAGTACGCACGATTATGAAATGAGGGTCAAATTCAATATGCGCCCATGGACTGTAGGTCACACTCAACATGCACCCATGATACAAATCTTCTTCTGTACTTCTTGTCACTATTCTTCTTCCCCAACCGACCCATCATTGATGCACTCAAAGCTCAAGCTCGAGACTATAACAATGCCCCATTCCTCAAGCAACAAGAACCATAAATCAAGGAAAAATCTAAGCTCAAAATCTGGAAATAACATCTTTTGAAAATATCTCATGGGGGGTCATTCCTAGGAAAATATACTCATAAAAATCCGCATAATAAAATCAAGATATAAACTATTAACCACCTCAAATCTGAAAACCCCAAGAATTAACTATAATCATAACACTACAAGAAACTAATTACAATAACAAATACTAAGAATAAAACTATAACCGATCATGTTTCTTTATATTTGCTAGATGTAATTGCCTATGAAGAAAACCAGGAGTAAAATAAGATAAATGAACAAGTAAGGAGAGAGAATGAGAACAAGGATATATATAGGCAAGGGGTTGATGGTGAACCGTCGGATCTCTCCAACAAATCCAAGCTACACGCCCTAACTACTGTGTTTGATAATAAACAAAAGAATGAAACCAGGTTTATACGAAACCCTTTCTTCATTTATAAACAAGAAAAAGAGTACAATTAATCCTATACGAGGATGTTAAGTACAATAAAAATAATTCTGGGAAAAAATTACTATAGGAGTCTGATCTGCGGTCGATCACTTTGTCCCTTGGACCACACGATGATGAAGAAGTATTGTAGAAGAAGAAGAAGCTTCAAAGATTGCAGGTGGGATTGAACTCTCGTCGCCAAAGTTGTCAATCAACACTCTTTGTCTGTGCTCTCTCTGAGCCTTGACCTCTGGTAGTCTCCCTTTTCTCCGACCTCTGTCTCCTGTGACCAGAGGTCTTTATTTATAGAGATCAGTCACAATAACCATCCAGTAGGGGTAGAAGCCCAACTGCGGAGAAAGTTGCACCTTTTACGCGGCGGTTATAATAACTGCTACCCACGTTTGAATGATCTCCTAAATCCGCGTATGACACGTGTCCTATTATGAGGTAACGCGTATAACTGCTTCTCGAAGATCACGGCATGCAAGCCACGTAGGTAACTGTCCCTCGCGTAAAGATGGTTGGCATAAAAGCCAAATAACTGTCTTATTGGCGTAAAAGCCAAATAGTTGTCTTGTTGGCGTAAAAGCCAAATAGCTGTCTTGTTGGCGTAAAAGCCAATTTCTGCGTAAAACTTGATGCTACATGAATAATAGATAAATAGCATAAAAATAGCCAATTATCCTTCCTGACTGAGGTCTTGAGCGTATTCTGGGCCAAATAGCCTTATCACGTACCTTTGCAAATATAGCCTGAGTTGGCGTATTTCGAGGAGATAGCATACGGCGTACTCCTATAGTTAAAATTAGCCTGATTGGCGTAAAATGCAAGGATGGTGATGTAAGCGTATTAGCCCTAGTTTTAGCTCTCCCAATTATTTAAAAAGAAATAGAACCAGATCTCGTGCATTTAATGCAGAGATATGCCTCAATCTCGTGCATTAAATGCCGAGATATGCCTCGAGCCCTGTACGGGAAACAGCTTTTAACGTGGCATCTGATTTCGTCTTATCTTTGAGCGTAAAAACTTATCTCTGCCTGTGTAGAATAGGTAGTATATTCCTTGAATGCATAAAAATGACTTATATAAAGGATATGTCACTAAACGATAGTCTAGGTCTCTGTGCAAAATCATCATCACAGTCGTCCTCTCGATTGTCGTGCAGTACTTTTCTCAGGAGTCAGGTTCACTATTTTGTCTGGCAGATTCATCTGAGGAATACGAAGAGTTCCTCGTATGACTTTACGTTTGCATTAAAAATAAACATATTTTATGCCGGAGAGACGTGTAGCAACCTTTTACGCCAAAACAGCCTTGAAGCACTGCTTTACGTGGACAGCTCTGAAGATCTATGATACGCCAAACAGCTCTGAAGCTATGTTTTATGCGAGCAGTCCTGAAGCCATGTTTTACGCCACACAGCCATAAAGTGCTGCTTTACGCGGGCTTCATGCATGTTGGGGGTTTTGACTGTATAATACGCGTACAACTCCCCAGCATATTTCATGCTTCTACAAGACTCCCTTCAAAGTTTTCAATTTCCTCGTAATTTGAAATACTTTGAATAAAGCATGAAATGGTCAAATTTGACTCATTCTTTGAGGCTGATTTTTCGGCAATATTTTAAGAAGTTGTTGGAATTTGGTATGTTCTCTTCTGCCTATATAAAGGTAAGCGAGTGAACCTGTTTTTCCATACTCCCTTCACCATAAAGATGGTTGCCGAGATTCCTTGGGCTGATCTGAGAAAGAAAAAGATTATGCTCTTTCAGCATGTAAGGAGCCGTAAAAAGAGGCGTCTTCAAGCAAATATCCTCTGCAACGATGGATCATGGAAGGATATCATAGCTCCCTTTGCTCGAGATAGTTAGGAATTTTATATGGCGATTCGTCAAGGAGAGAGGAAGGGTCTCATTAGACCACACAGCTTGCTAGCTGTATTTTCCCCTATTATGAAGCAGGACCCCGGTGGGCAGCTTGGCCGTCTCTTCCAGTATTGTGTTGGGTCTGAACCCCTAACACAAATCTGAGCATGGCCTCCAATGATGTATGGAGGGGGGCTTGAATAATTTAAACAAGTCCAATTTTGTATCCTCCCGCCATTTACCATTTTCTTGTTCATCAGCCGTAGAAGCCGAAGAAGTGCCGTAGAAGAAGAACTGAAGATCTCCATCAGACGAGGACCTAGCGTAATAGATTCCTGTTGTGATCTTGAATATTAATGAAAAATCCTTTGTAAAAATAGATTTCCATCATATGTAATCATGATCTTGAATATTAATGAAAAATCCTTTGTAAAATGGATTTTCATCATATGTAATCATGATTAATAAACTTGTCTTCTTTTACGCATTATTGATTTGCCATGTTTGCTGTGAGAAAGTTTGATAATACGCAGCTTCGACATGCTTGAGTAATTTTTATGCTGATTCCGACAAATATGCTTTCCGTCACGCTCTGACTTTTACGCATAGAGGAGTATGCGTAAAAAGCTCTTCAGCATTAAATTGTTTTAAAAATCCAATTATTATGCTGTTTGTGGATGAGGAGTCACGTAGAATTCTGAACTATCACTTCTTTAATACGAAGAATATCGGTTCAGAACATCATCTTCAAGAATGGCTTCCCGAAAGTTTCTCGAAATAGGGCAAGAAGTGTCCGCCGAACAGGCCATACTTGAACATAGATGTAAAGGATTCTGGCTAGACTTTGAATGAACTTCCAATGGCCCAAGAAGAAGAGTCATCTTCAATGCTGACATCTGTGTGTTTCAGGCACTTACAATGTTTTGTAACCAAAAAGGAGTATTTTCTGCGTAAACTCTTGTAATTGGCTTTCTTCGAGTGTAAGGCCCGAATTATCCAGATATACGCGTATCCTGCTAACTGATCTTGTCCCACGTAATTTAAGATGTGCATAAAAATCAGAGATCCGTAGCATCTGAGCAAAAAATTATAGATCTGTAGCTTCTGAGCGTAAAACCTTAGCTCTGTAGCTTCTGAGCGTAAAAACTTCTGAGCGTAAAAGCTTCTGAGCTTAAAATCATAGATTTGTAGCTTCTGAGCGTAAAACCATAGATCTGTAGCTTCTGAGCATAAAATTATAGATTTGTAGCTTCTGAGCATGAAACCATGGATCCTTGCTCTGTGCGTAAAATCATGGATCCGTTACGCAGCATGACTGTCCGTCTTTCTTTTCAAATGATCGGCTGACGTGGTCCCAAATCATAACTGATCAGATAAGATCGGATTTGGTTAAGGATTCCAAGAGTTATCTGAACTCTATAAATAGACCTAGGTCGCGAAAGAGAAAAACCCTTCGTCTCTTTTCTGAAAACTCTTCTCCTCTTTCTGAGAACTCTTCATCTTCGTCTCTTTCTTAGAACTCAAATTCGCCATAGCACCGAAATAGGCCTCCGCTGCTAAGAAAAAGAAAGTCGCTTCTTCATCTCGCTCCATTGCTCAAGCACGAGCGACCCCTATTATGCCGAGCGAGCCTCGTTTTGAACGAAGTGCTCCACCATCTAGTTGTGCACCGGGCATCACAGGTAAAGTTTTGAGAGAAATAGAGAACCCTCCGCACATGTTGTACGTGTACGCGTAAATACGCCCACATTCCTAATGTGTCAGCGTAAAACTCTATATTTTTGCAGTCTGGCGTAAAAACTTAGACTGTCAAAATTTGGCGTATACTGCAATCCTTGTATTTTATGCATTGGAAGTAAATTCCAGCGTAAAACTCAAATTTTTGCAGTCTGGCATAAAAGCACAGACTGTTAGGTTTTGGCGTATACTGCAGACCTTGAGTATTTTACGCATTGGAAGTAAATTCCAGCGTAAAAAGTCAAACTTTTGCAGTTTGACGTAAAAACTTAGACTGTCAAGTTCTGGCGTATACTGCTAAGAGTGTAGCATCTAGCGTAAAACTGACTTATTTTCTTTGCCTTTTGAAGTGGACCTACAGATCCCCCCTCTGGCTGAAGTAATGGGCTCTGCTGCTGGAATGCTGAACTCCAACTATCTGGAGGACTTGTCCCATGTGATATTCCCTATCTCTGGAAATGAGTATCCTCAAGAAAGAGGAACTCTGATCTCGGCCCAAGGAGAAAGAATGTTGCTGAGTATGATTAGTGGGGAGCCCCTGATATACATAGATGGGACTGAGTATAAGAAACCAGCTTTCTTATTTGGGGATATGATCGATAAGCAATCCCAGACGAAGCCCAAGAAGGAAGATTGGGTATTTTTTGTTGAGGGCACGATCCTGTTTCTGCCAAAGATGCCCAGAGATTACCCTATCTCTGCAATCTTCTACGCCACACATCCAAGAAAGATGGTATGGACTCTGACTCCTGATCTTAATGGCCAGTCATGGAAGATCTTTTATAAGAAAGGATTAAACCGAGGGTCCTTTGTAAGTAGTCCCTCGGGACCTGTCATGCCTTTCAGAGGATTACTGCCAGGCAACGTCCCGAGTGAAGACACTCCACTGATCCAGCCGCTTCAAATAGCTACTTTCTGCAATGACTTTATGGGGCAGGGAGGAGTATACCCCAAGGTTAACCCTCGCACCAGTGGATGGCTTATCCCTCAGAATCTTCGATGGGCCAGTTTAACTGTATTGGCCCTAAAGCACTTTCAGACGGAGCTGGAAAGTATTGGCTTGTTTGCGGCTGTGAGTGCTACTAGTGTTGGGCTGCCTCTCAACCCCAACCTATTCTTAGCTTTGATGGAGCGATATAACTCGCTCACTAGGACTTTCGCTACTCTGCTAGGTGAGTTGGGCTTAGCCCTTCATGAGATGGCAGAAATCTCAAAGCTGCTAATGGGAGACACTCCTTATGAAGAGTACGTTCCCACAAATAGGGAGCTGAAGGAAACCAACCCTCGGGCAGTGGCAGTATACCAGGAGCTGATGAGCCACTACCTTGCATGCACCACCTTCTACAAAGAGCCCTCTAATTTGGCTCATATTAACAAATGGGTATCCTACCTCTTCTTCCATCAGGCCAGAAATGCCAAGTAGGACAAGGTTGTAGATAGCAGAGATAAACCCTTGAACCCCTTGAGCATTCTTAATGCCAATACAATCGACGATCTTATTGAAGATGCGGGGGCACAAGATTGTGTTCTCAATAAAGAGATAAGGGGTTATCCTGCAGGAACCAAAGCCTACAGTGATATGAGGCATTGCCGAAAGCCTCTATCAAGAGAAGATTAACTGGCTGGCTTCCTTTCTATTTGGCTACGCCGATGGGTGGTTCCTGGCATCGCGTCTGTGGATCGCGTTCATCGCAACACCTTTTGGCCCGCAGTACGTTTGGTGTTTGGAGCAAGATTGGGCCTGCTCCCTGCCATGGTATGCAGAATTTAAGCTGGCTTAAGGGCCATTACTGAGGGACTGCTGGATGATGATACACCGCGTGAAGGATATTCCAGAGTGGAATTGCCATTCTTATATCTGATGGGATGGTTAATCCCTCACAACACCAAAGTGATGTCTCCCGGATCGGCCAGTGGTTCGGGCAATAACTTTATGTTGAATTACATAAATTCTTCTTGGAATGTAACTAGCGTCATAGATTGTCGGCTAGCACTAAATTTTGCCCACAGTTGGAAGTTCTTCTGCATCGTCCCCCCGTACATATCAATCAACAGGGGATAAAACTTCAGGATGCAGGTCAGGGAAAGACTATTCTTTCTCCTGAAGCCTTTTGCTGGTTGGTCTACATTAGACCTTCCCATATGTTGTACAAAAGTGAGGACCACTGCTACTTGGAGCCTTATCTGCCTAGCCGTTTTGCCAGGCAATTTGGGTATGATCAGTTGCACGTGAGAAATCCTATCACCAGCTTCAAGTTCAAAGGTGGACTTATTGATGGAGCTAGAGGATGGGGGTACTTCATAATGGGTTGTAATGGAGCAACCTTTGTTGTGCCCGCGACTTCCCTCTCCATGGAGTTGCATATTCTTCATTCGTATGCGCAGTTTTATGCGTCCATCAATACCTTCCATCGTGATTTTGATGTACATAGAAGTTTTAGAATGCCCTCCCATAAGTCCACCGGAAGAGAGGAGATACCCTCTGTTTCCTCTGATGAAGGTGATGAAACCACCGGTGCAGATGATTATTTGTTGATTTTACCGAGAGGCGTAATAGCTCCGCCAGCAGAGCCTCTCATTATCTCCAGTAAACGAAAGGCTTCCACTCTAAAAGAGCCTTCTCCCCGTAAGAAGAAGAAGCAGATTACCAGAGGTCCTAAAAGGACTTCCACCAAAGGGGCCTTTTCTAGGAGAGGACATATTGTCTCCCATGTTGGGGATGATTCTTTGATCAGGGGTCCTTCGCCCTTTAGAGAGGGAACCTCCACAGTTCCAGCTGACAATGCTGGAGATTCTTTGCCCGCGATTGCTGTCGCTACCACCATTACTGGTAGTGCTTCTAGATCGCCTTCGAGGCCGAGCATAATAAGAATCAATATACCTTTACCAAGATAAATAATGGGACTAGCCCCTCCTTCGTCTGTAAGTATCTCAAGCGAGATTCCACCCGATGAACCTCGAGTGGATCTGGATGACGACTGGGATGACAAACCTCAAGCATCAGTTGTTGTACCCTCGTCTCCAGGTATGACAGCTTGTTTAGCATCATTAAAAAATGATTTAGCTATACAGGCTGCAGACGCCACATACATACCATCGGCCATAGGTAAATATTGTCTTCACGCTTTTTTCAGAAAAATTAACATCAATTTGATATTAACTTTCTCTTATCTTATTTTCAGGCAAAGACATCTCGGGGGAGGGCGGAGTTGAAGCAACTTCTAATTTTGTTGCGGATCCAGCTGATAAAACGGCGGTGACCACCGTCGAAGAAGCATACTTTGAAACTATTGATCTTACAATATTTTCAGATGTAATCCCGCCAGCAGTAGTTCAAATCATATCAGAGGTGGATGAACCCACCATCTCGACTGTGCCTCCTTCGTCGAGCATGCCAGTAACTTCGACCATTGTTGGTGTCTCTTCTTTTGTCGCACCATCTGTTGAAGCAACGAGTGTGGCAACATCCTCTGCCAACGTTCCAGAAAGGAGATTTACCGATATCGCGACCACTCCCAGCGTCCATTCGAGCTTTGCCATGCTAGTTGAACAATATACTAGTATATTCTACCTCACTTTGAAAGAATTGATATCCCTGGTGCTGGAGAAGAACCTAGGCTTTGACGCTCTGAAGATGTCCTCCAAGCTCACCATAGCGCAGATCAGAAATTTCAATGACGCTGAAAGAGCTAATGCGCTAGAGCAAATAGTTAATGGTTTAGAACAACCCATTAACGAATGTTTGTAACTATCCCAAGGCGGCATCGATGACCTGGTTCAGGCTGAGTACGACTCACTAACTGCGGATCTTGCTCAGAAGACAAAATCTTTAAACAAATCCATCCAGGAACAACAACAAGATATGGAGAAAGAGCAAGCAGTATTGGTGGAGGTTATTCCTCAGCTAGCTAAGTGCCGGGCCGAATGTGAGGAATATGAAGTGAGGGTTCAAGAATTGGAAGCTGAACTTGCTCAGGCAAGGGAGAGGCTTCTCCAGGCATCGCTAGTTCGCAATGTATTGGAGGTCCAAGTGAGTACAACTCATCAGAACTTGGCACATACGGGTGTCATCCACGCAAGTTTTGTTGATTCTCTGTCCGAACTATCTCTCTTGAGCAATGACAAAGCAAGGCTGAAGCGGGCTCGTACCAACATCTTGAACTCCAGGAATGAGAGGATGGCTGCTTTGGCAAAATAGATCCGCGATTTAACTGCTCCTCCCCAATGATGTACTTTTCTTTTGCTCCTTATTTTCTCAGAGATAATAAAGATACATTTTCTGACTTTGTGGACCCATCACTTTAAAATATAAATGATAGGCTTAGATGAAAGTGATATCAGAGGTAATATGAACATGATATACTTTCGGTAAGGCTTGGCTGAATGTAAATCTATTCAGAGGTAATATGAACATGATAGAATATAATCCAACTAAATTTGTATACAAAACACTATCAGAGGTAATATGAACATGATAGGTTTACAAATTAGTTAAGCAGATCTATTCAGAGGTCATATGAACCTGATAGAATATAATCCAGCTAACCTTTGTACTAGTATCGTTAGAATGGATCTTCATCATACTCCATTAAGCAAAGGAGATCAAGCATAGTACTTCTTCAGGAATTTATTGTTGATAGTAGCCATTATCAAATCTCCATTAGGTTTGGCTAATCTATAAGCGTCATTTGAGAATGTTGTTTCAATCACATAAGGGCCCTCCATGGACGTAGTACAATACCGTGTTTGTTGAGGACATCCCACTGGGGGATTTTTGGTGGACTTATTATTTGTTGTGCATGTTGAGTGCAAATAATAAGTTCGACACAAGCCCTATCAGAGGTAATATGGACGTGATAGGTTTTGTGGGTAGTAAAGACATCCTGCTGGGTTTTTTATTTTTTTGGACCCATTACTTTTTTGCACACGTTAGTGCAAGTAATAGGTTTGAGACAAGTCCTGACAGAGGTAATATGAATGTTGTAACATATGACTCTATGGGGATAGTGGAGAGAGGTAGTTCAGAGGTAATATGAACATGAACTAATCGATAGTAGCAACCTGGGAGGTTTGCTCAGAGGTCACTTGGACATGGCAAACTCAGCTGGGGGAAAAAATGTTTGGACAACAGTTCAGAGGTAATATGGACGTGAACCTATGTCCGAAAAATTTACTAGGGAATGATTTGCTGAGTGGGGATAGACCTGAAGGTTGCTCCGCTGGGGAGAGTTTTAGGGACTCATCCTCCGGCCCTTTTTGAAGGAGCAAATTGCCGCGTGGGAGTGAGATCAATTTGCTGTGACCGTCTCCTTGCTATAAATGCAAAGTAATAACTTTGGAGTGGATCAACTCCTGGATTCTCTTTTTTAGTACATAGCATGCCTTTGTGGGGTGATGAATGTACCGATACAAGAGATAATATTCTGGATCATCGACCTTGCCAACTTTTCAGGGTATCTGATGTTGGGTAGCCGAAGTTTGTTTTCCTTCATTAATATATTAAAGATTTCAATGATGTCATCTTCTTGGAAGGAGAAAGTCCCCTTTGGCTTCCGGGCTTTCGATACCTGAGTCGTACGATCCTCAGGGAAGATGGTCATAGTTGCATCATCTTCGGACTCAGAGGAAATTCTACCCCCAGCTTTGGATGCTGCTCTATTTTGTCGAGCGAGACTACCCCCAGACATGTCGTTGTCTGGTTCTTCTTCTTCTTTTTGTTTGCCTTTGTCCACAGAAGTTGATTTAGAAGGACCTGCCTCTAGTATCACAGGATCAGACTGTGGAGGTTTAGAGTTTGCAAGAGGTGTGGTATACCCTAACCCAAAATGAGTTTGTTGACAATAAGGATCACCATGCAACGGTATTCGTCTGCCTTTTCCATAATTGAGGCCTTGCTTTAACTTTAAATCATAACCCATATTTTGCATAATCTTTAAAGCTTGTGGGCTATATCTGTGGATTTGTATTTTCCCAACATCAGATTCGGGAGAATCCTTTTGCACAATCAGTCTATTCTGTATTCGATCGAAGACCATTGGATGCTGATCGTTGCGAGTAGGTGGAACAATAAAGATAGAATCTTCGCGTGGCCCAAAAGTCGTAACGACATTAGATGTTGATGCTACTTCCCACACGATCTCCCCATGCTTGGTAGTTAGGGGCACTAAATCTTGATTTTGACCCCTGCCTTTGCATTTCTGGATCAAGAAATCACGCAAATCAGGAGGATTAATAGAATAAGAAGAAGGCTTATTCTGCCTTTTTACATCAGTGGAAACGCGGAGATTAGGGACCAGAATCCTTTCCCTGCCATAGGAATACAGCAGTTCACCCATGTGAGTAGCATATGATCCATCAACCGCCTGAGGAGCATATTTTCCCATAAAATGGGTCTTCTTTACGCGGACAGACTTATCCTGACGTAATTTGGAGTTCTGCACAGGTCCGCGTAAAACAGAAAAAGTCCTCAAACGGCCTCCAGCGTCACGCGTAATCTGAAGAGTGGGCAATTTCTTCTCTTGTGGGCGTACAAGCCTAGAGGTTGGGAGATCCGCCACTCGTTTTCCCTTGATATGATCCAAGGGTCCATCTGCCTTATCATAGACGGGAGATGTATTTTTACGCACAGGGCGCGTTTGAATTTTTCGAGTTGGCACTGAGGCCTTGTCAAAAATTTTGTCTGCCACGTCACAGACGGAAGACAAAGTTTTACGCGCAGAGCGCGTGTTAGACTTCTGGATTAGCACTGGGGTTGCTAGAAGTTTTTTCTGCCACGTCACAGACGGGAGACAAAGTTTTACGCGCAGAGCGCGTCTGAGACTTCTGGATTGGCACTGAGATATTGCCAAAAGTTTTATCTGTTACAGACGAGAGACATAGTTTTACGTGCAGAGCGCGTAGGCTGTGTTGTCACAACCTTGTTGATCAGAGGAGGAGAGCTTGCAGGAAGGGTATAGGATGTCTTAGGCATCCAAACTTTACGCAGCTTTCTGTTGTTCTAGACAGAGGGAGAACGAGAGCTACCCCCTGCATGAAGCATGTCTTCATAAGAAGATTGGTCGAATTGGACGACCAAAGTCTTCTTCGTCGATCCGATGGATACAACATCGTATTGAGCAATTGCTTTCTTGTCAGATGAGAAAGTAGTCCCCAGCAGAGTCGCCATCTTGTGTTTGATAATAAACAAAATAATGAAACTAGGTTTATACGAAACCCTTTCTTCGTTTACAAACAAGAAAAAGAGTACAATTAATCCTATACGATGATGTTAAGTACAATAAAAATAATTCTGGGGAAAAATTGCTATAGGAGTCTGATCTGCGGTCGATCACTTTGTCCCTTGGACCACACGATGATGAAGAAGTGCTGTAGAAGAAGAAGAAGCTTCAAAGATTGCAGGTGGGATTGAACTCTCGTCGCCAAAGTTGTCAATCAACACTTTGTGTCTGTGCTCTCTCTGTGTCTTGATCTCTGGTAGTCTCCCTTTTCTCCGACCTCCGTCTCCTGTGACCAGAGGTCTCTATTTATAGAGATCAGTCACAATAACCATCCAGTAGGCGTAGAAGCCCAACTACGAAGAAAGTTGCACCTTTTACGCGGCGGTTATAATAATTGCTACCCACGTTTGAATGATCTCCTGAATCCACGTATGACACATGTCCCATTATGAGGTAACGCGTATAACTGCTTCTCGAAGATTACGACATGCAAGTCACGTAGGTAACTGTCCCTCGCGTAAAGATGGTTGGCATAAAAGCCAAATAACTGTCATGTTGGTGTAAAAGCCAAATAGTTGTCTTGTTGGCGTAAAAGCCAAATAGCTGTCTTATTGGCGTAAAAGCAAAATAGCTGTCTTGTTGGCATAAAAGCCAATTTCTGCGTAAAATTTGATACTGCATGAATAATAGATAAATAGCATAAAAATAGCCAATTATCCTTCCTAACTGAGGTCTTGAGCGTATTCTGGGCCAAATAGTCTTATCACGTACCTTTGCAAATATAGCCTGAGTTGGCGTATTTCGAGGAGATAGCATACGGCGTACTCCTATAGTTGAAAATAGTCTGGTTGGCGTAAAATATAAGGATGGTGATGTAAGCGTATTAGCCCTAGTTTTAGCTCTCCCAATCATTTATAAAGAAATAGAACCAGATATCGTGCATTTAATGCAGAGATATGCCTCAATCTCGTGCATTAAATGCTGAGATATGCCTCGAGCCCTGTACGGGAAACAGCTTTTGACGTGGCGTCGGATTTTGTCTTATCTTTGAGCGTAAAAACTCATCTTTGCCTGTGTAGAATAGGCAAAGTATTCCTTGAATGCGTAAAAATGACTTGTATCAAGGATATGTCACTAAACGACAGTCAGGGTCTCTGTGCAAAATCATTATCACAGTTGTCCTCTCGATTGTCGTATAGTACTTTTGTCAGGAGTCAGGTTCGCTGTTTTGTCTGACAGATTCATCCGAAGAATACGAAGAGTTCCTCGTATGACTTTATGTTTGCATTAAAAATAAACGTATTTTACGCCGGAAGGAGGTGTAGCAACCTTTTACGTCAAAACAGCCTTGAAGCGCTGCTTTACGCAGGCAGCTCTGAAGCTCTATGATACGCCAAACAGCTCTGAAGCTCTGTTTTACGCGAGCAGTCATGAAGCCATATTTTATGCCACACAGCCTTGAAGCGCTGCTTTACACAGGCTTCATGCATGTTGGAGGTTTTAACTGTATAATACGCGTACAACTCCCCAGCATATTTTATGTTTGTACACCTACCACCACCACACAATCAATACTAGCCAATGTGCGCCAAGCTTCATTCAACCATGCACTTAAAACATACCTGAAGTGTGCCAACTTGAGTATATTTTAAGTATATCGGGATAGGGGAGTGACAGCTCTACCCACCTTAGAAAATTTTTGTCCAAAGAATTCCAGGACCAAGGCAAGTAGAGACATTAGAACAAGCACATCTAACTACAAGCAATCACAGGCAATATACAAGCAAACCAAATAATATACACATAGCAATATTAATAGCACTCTAGCTAGGTGATCAATGATCACATAATTGAAAAAAGGCATATGAGGAAATATACCTTGCGAGTCAAATAAGTGCGAATACAAAGACCGAATATCGTCCTCGCGTTCGCATGTTGACTCTCCCAAAGAGTGGTGCCCCCAAGCAACACGGACAAGGTGGATAGTCCAGTTCTTGAGTACCTTCTTTCTTTGGTCCAAAATAGACATGGGCTGTTCCTCGTAAGACAAGTTAGTGCCCACGACTAGCTCAGAATGGTCGAGGACATGGCTCGGGTCTGGGACATACCTACGCAACTGAGACACATAAAATATGCCATGCACCTCACGAACTTAAGGCAGAAGGGCAAGGCGATAAGCAACATCCCCTATCAGCTCGAGAATGTCAAACGGCCCAACATATTGTGGACTAAGCTTCCCGCGAACCGCGAATCTAATGACTCCATGGGTAGACGAAATTCGCAAAAATATGTGGTAACCCACACAAAACTCTAGAGGCCAAAGATGCTGATCTGCCAATGGCAATGACGATCCTGCAACTCGTAACCCCTCCCTAACCTGCTTGACAACATCCACAGTTCGAGTAATCAATTCTAGGCCCAACATCTTTCTTTCACCATTGTCATCCCAAGATAACGGTGACCTGCACTTTCTTCCATATAATTCCTCAAAAGGTGACATCTGAATGCTGGCCTAATAACTATTATTATTTGAGAATTCCACCAAGTGTAGGTGTTTCTCCCATAATCCACCAAGTGCAGGTGTTTCTCCCATAATCCACCAATTCTGGGCCCAACAACTTACAGAAAGATGCAAATTCAATAGGCCTATACTCTCCGTCTCGATCACTTCTGAGTCTCTTGAGTTATTGTCCAGTTTGACATTCAGCTTCAGCTCCAAACTCTTTGAACTTCTCGAATGCTTTATCTTTTGACTTGAGAAGATAGACGAACACGTACTTCGAATAGTCATCGATGAATGTAATAAAATACTTCATCTTGGCCTTTGTGGAGAACTCTTGAAGTCACAAATATCTGAGTGCACCGACTCTAACAGAACTGTGCTTCAGTTTACCCGTTTGAACGGTTTTCTTATGATCTTTGTGTGCGCACATATCTCACACTTCTTCACCTCCTTACCCCCATATTTAGAGATAAACCCCAGACTAGATATTTTGTTTATCCTTTTACAATGAACATGTCATAGTCTATTATGCCATAACTCAAAAGAATAACCAAAATAAGAGACTATATTTATCATCTTAGCAAGAGTTACAAGTTAAAGTTTGAACATTCCTTTGTTACAAAATAATTTTTTGAAGTATATTCCTTTGTAAGATATCACCATCTACCCAGCAATAATGTCCATCCTCAAGCCTACATTGCAGAGTATACTTCCTGAGACCAGGTTCTTGGTAATCAATGGTACATTCTTCACATCTCGAAGCATACGCGACTTCCCCAAAGTCAGATTCAGTACCACCATCCCAATCCTATGTACTTTAGCTTGTGCCTGGTTTGCCACCATAACCTTCTCAGATGTAGGCTTGTATGTGGTGAACAACTCCCACTTTGAGCAAATATGACCACCCACCAGTCAGTGTCGACACCAGCCGTGACAACCTACACAATCATAGAAACCTTGTTAGATACACCTACCTCTATCTGTTTGGGCTTGGATCTGTAGTTTTCTGGTAGTGGCCCTTCTTGCCACAGTTAAAGCAAGTCACATCTGACTTGGACTTAGGCTTCGGAATGAATGAAGTTGACTTCACCTTCATATGGTTGAAGTCCTTCTTCTTATTGTGAAAAGCATTCTGCTTTCCTTCGGAATCACCTGCATGCACCAAGATGGCATTTGCCTATTGCTTGGATAGCGTGTCTACTTTATTTTGAGCCATCAACTCATCTTCAACATGGATATTGTACAGTAGTTGATAAAGTTGCTCAATCCAGGCGGGAGCTTGGCAAAAATATCTCCCAAGAAGAGAGTGTCAACCATGGGCATGCCATTATTCTCAAGTTTTTGACGAAGCTTGAGAAATTTTTTGACTTGAGGCAACATCGTCTTGTTGTCCTCAAATCGTATCTTACAGACCTTTTCGGTCACATGGATCTTGTTGTGGTTTTCATCTGCCTTGTAATATTTTTTCAGTGACTCCCAAACGACCTTAGCATAGTCTGTCTTTTTGTATGAATCCTCCAGAATATCCTCCATGGAGTTCAGAATTAGCAACTTGTAGAGGTTGTTGTCTCTCCTCTACTTGTTCTACTTAGCTATTGCATTAGCGACCTCCTGAATGTTAGCATCATCACCCTATGGAACGATAGGCTCAGGATCTGTTAACACGTAGTCCACATTTATGAGTTTAAGATTTTGGCTGACCTTTCTCTTCCAGACGTTGTAATGCTCCATGTCAAACTTCTCAAGTTTGTTAAAACTTGTGTCGAGAAGATTTGCACGAGTGTTCTCCATCTTTTTTTTGGATCTTGCTTTGAGATTGTTATTCTCGAGGCTTAATCAAAAGATGAAGGAACGGGCCACAAACAGAGCTTTAAGCAAATTTTACAGTCTTTTCTCTGTTTGACCCAGAAGTTGTAGTCGAGACACAGAGGCTTCAGCAAATAAGTTTGCCCTCTGATGAACTCGATTCCAACGAACAATTATATCCAATATATATATATATATATATATATATATATATATATATATATATATATATATATATATATGATTATAACTTGCAAAAGAATATAATAATCAGAAAATAATTTTTGTTTTTCTTTGCAATCGCAGTTGTAGATGGATAGAACGAGTTACAATTAGAAGAGAAGAGAAAGGAGAAGATGGATCTCTGCTTGCTGGAGTGATGAAGATCACTGTTGCTCAAAGCAAGATTTACCCCACACGATCTGCTCCTAGGAACCAGCAAGTTCTCGAATAACTTCTGGAATGCTCATGTTACCTCCTTCCGGGACTCTAACAAACTCTTGGACTCCAATGGTGCAGCAGCCGAACCTCTCATCGTCACTCTCCCTTTTCTAAAGTAAGTTCTGAAAGGGGGTACGAAGAGAGTATTTATAGAGGAATATAGCCGTCCTTCAGATACGGAAAGATATGAATGAATTAAATTCAAAATCCTACAAGAATAGGATCTGAATTAATCATCCAAATCTTTCCATAATAGCCCAACCGACTTGCTTCTGCCTTCAGCGTAGCAGCGCAGTAGCACAACATCATATAGCCAGCACATAGCCTGCACATACGCCCATGTAGTGCCCGCTTAAGCTCCCGTGCATGCACCCGAGCATGCAACTCGCGCATAAAACTAGCGCACGAGCGCCATGTGACGATGCTGACGTGCTAAGTGAAAAGTGCGCCAACAAAGTGCTACTTTGTGCCCTAGAGCCCGAGCCCGAGCCCGAGCCTGAGCCCGAGTCCGAGTCCGAGTCA
This sequence comes from Iris macrosiphon, assembly GCA_036927795.1. NCBI lineage: Eukaryota > Viridiplantae > Streptophyta > Magnoliopsida > Asparagales > Iridaceae > Iris > Iris macrosiphon. Next base: position 39,400,498 of record JAYESA010000003.1, read on the forward strand.
GAGTTCGATTTTGAGTCGTTAAGCCCCTTTGAGGCTTAGCTCCTATGAGAATTTTTTCAAGAGAATGACAAAAGCATAAATGATAATATTAAGGAGACTGACTTATTTCTACCTTCAGCGCAGTAGCACATCAACACAGCAAGGCAGCGTACAACAGTGCATAGCCTGCGCATACGCCCGCTTAATCTCTTGCGCATGCACCCATGCATGCAACTCGCACATCAAACTAGAACACGAGCACCATACACCGATACTGAAGTACAAAGTGCGCCAACAAAGCAATACTTTGCGTCCTTGATCCCGAGTCCGAGTCTGAGTCGCTACGCCCCTTTGGGACTTAGCTCCTAAGGGAATTTTTCCAAGAGAATGACAAAAAGCATAAATACTTTCATTGAGGATTTAATCATTTTTTCTCCTAGGAAAACAACCCTACATGACACCCATGTTCCCCACCATACCCTATGTGCACACCTCAACACAAGCAAAGCATTATATTGAGATACTCACTTGGTGGTGAAGCCAATGTGGGACTATCTTTATTAGTCCAAAGGTAAAAATACCAAAAAGATACCTTATTTGCTAGACCATTTTTGTATCGGGGTTTATGGGAAATCTATCCCTGAAGACTTCAAAGAAGACTATGAACATTAGAAGCGGGTAGTTAGCAATTCATATCTCAAAGGATTAGGGATCTACTGGTCTATTGTGAGGAATGTCATGGACATGAGATCGATTTATAGCGGATAAGTAAATAACAAACGATTGTTCTAATCAATTTATAGCATGCATTTTGATATTTATGTAAGATAATTCAGAGTTTTAAGGTTTTTTCGTGTTTTACGAAGATTCAGTAACCATAGTCAACTAAGATTAATTTATCTTTATCCTTTGGTGCTTTATTGGCCATAAACTAATCATGTTATCGTTTTAATGTATGAATGATAAAATTTCTATTAGAGCTTTGAAGTTTTAAAGGTGTATGGAATTCCTTTAGTACTAGTCTTATATTATACCTACTCAAGGAGATTTACACGAACACAACTTTAGGAGAATTTCAAAGTATAATGAATAGGAGGAGCTGTTATGAAATAAGGGGCTTACTAGGCCATATAATTTGTAACAACAATATTTCTAGAATAGGGATAATTTTTTTATTTTGTATAATTATAAATAATGTATTAAAAAAATTGGTTATTTATTTAATATAGTGCATGATATATATATTTGTGACTAATATAATTATTGGATGGTAGATTGGACTATTTGATTAGACATAACCTAGTGGACCTAACCAACTTGACATGATAATTTAACCAATTAGTTAGACTTGTCCATTTAGACCCAACTAGTTAAGTATTCTTATTAGATTAGTGTTTGGACTTAACCTTCATTAGGAAGAGAAGCTTCCTCCTTAATTAATTTCTTCATGACAACCCTCATGGATATTCTAGATATATTACATTGCTTGGAAGAGGGGATAGGTGGTCGGCCCTATTTATGGGGAAAGATTCATTCTTCTCTCATTTTATTCATTCCAGTTTATTTTCTAATTAGAGTTCTTCCCCAAATGGTTCATCCCTCTACTAAATTCTTCATAAATCCCTCTCAAATTCACTCATACTCACCATCTAAAGAGACAAGAAGCTTGGAGAGGAGGCTTTGGACACGAAGTTTGTGTCCAAATTGTGTCCACTTGACTTTGCATTGGAAATCCATCTTCTAATAGATAAATTCTGAGATTCTCTCTCTAATTAGATTATAATTGTAACATTTAATCATTAAGAACCTTTCCATACATTAGGACTACCCATAGGAAGAAGTTTTGACTTCTAACAATCCCTATTATGACTTTTATATTAACTTGTGGCCAAATTGGGAGAAATCCGAGTTTGGGCCATTAGGTGTTTATAGGAATATCTCTTTAGTGATTTAGAATGAGATTCATGATTTTCAAGGGTGTACATATCCATAATTGGATACGTAGTGTGTGTATCATGATACATCGTGATACGGTATCGTAGGAAGGATATTTGCATGTATATTGGGCCCTAGCATGTATATTTCCTTTAATTATACTAGAATAGTTATATCTAGCTCTAATGGTATTATATTTGAGATATTAGATGTATTTCTATAAGATTGGGGGTGTATCATGGTTGGGAGAGGATGTTTGGTGATGGTATCATGAGTATCATTAATGATACGTGTGTGTGTTTTGATACCCACCAAGTGTTTGATAATTTGTCATTATATTAGTGAGTGTGGGTTGTGTTGGGGTAGTGATGTTGGTGTATTATAGAGTGTATCCTAATTGTTGTGTAATGTATTGTTGTGTATGTTGGGTGTATTGGTGAGTGTGTGTACTGTGGTGTGTATGCCTCAGAGTGGAGAGTTAGGTTGGTACCCTATAGTTAGTATAACATATTTTTTTGTTGAAGCTTGAGAATGAGGAGTGTGCATGTGTTAGTGCATTACGCAACAGGCCAAGAATCAGTTCTAATATAGAGAGGACATGGGACTGCATTGGACCAGGAGTATCAGTTGTAGTGAAAGTTCTTGTGCAGACATTCAAAGCAAGAGAGGAGTGGGGAGAGTCTGGCAGCGTAGCCTTATACCTGCATCACTCGAGGATGCTATGCAGGCAGACAATGACTGGAGGCAAGGTGGAGTTTCATTGTGGTGCATTGATCACTGTAGTGGAATGGACTACAGGTTGTTCGAGCTCAGGTCTGATGCAGGGAGATAAGTGTAGGAGTGTGCAAGTGTTAAAGATCAAGTGTAAGCGTATTTTCTCATCTAGGTTAGTATGCAAGATTGGATTGGGTTATGAGCTCGAAGGGAAGGGGAGTTTCTACATTAGGAGATGGGGCTCGGGTATGGCACTTAGTAACCTTGGTTGTGAAGAATAATTTGGGGGCAGTGTTGGTCTATTTTAGACCAAAGCAACAGCAGCATTTTGAGAAGATTAGGAATACACAGCACCAGTAGTAGTAGGATGATATCAGTATGTGTTTGTGTATCCTAGTGTGTGTCCAAGTCAAGGATGTGTCCAGGTGATTGTTCTAGGTTAATTTGTGGTATATGTTGTAGGTTAGCTTGTGAAGTGTGTTTGTGTCCAGTAAGTTTTAGTGTTGAGTGAGTATTATGACTTGGTATTAGAGGGTGTGTCATGAGGGAGTAGTGTCTTATGAGTGTGCTATTTGAGTGTACTAATTGAGGTCCAAACCTATGATAGGTGTATGAGTATCTGATTTGTGTCTCATAGAGGTGGGTGAGAGTGTGAGTGAGTCCGCCCTGATGTTGAAGTGCACTATAGTGTATCAGTAGCTAGATGTGTGTGGAGTTAGAGTGAATTGCAATTGGAGGAGACTACATGCACTAGAAGGAGTGGGACAATAGCAGTTGTAGGTCAAGGGATAGTATTTCATATTGATCACAATAGGGTGCACAGGGTTAGATGTTGTGAGGATGTTATTGTGTGTATTAGAGTATTATTTATCTACATATCTATTATTTATCTGCCTATCTATATATATATATACCCTGATACATTAGAGGAGGTTAGCAATATATGTATATCTGGGAATGCAGCAGTATACATGTGTACAGGTATAGAAGAATAGAAAATATGCATCCATGCGTCCAACAGCTATACGCCCCAAAGTAAAAACCAGGATGCAGAGTCACCATGCGGCCCAGAAAGGCGATATCCATGCGTCCTAATCTGTCGAAGCAGCTTTGGCTGCAGATGGACCTGACACATCATCCTAGCAACAGGAACGTCTATGACACAGAATCCTGACAAAAAGAATTTTTTGAATTCCTCAAAAGACGTGAATACACTAAACTACAGAAGGCTCAAGTCAGCACAGAACTTCACTCTCGATGGATGTATAGTACCACGTGTACAGCATAACTGGCCCCATGGATCCCAGACTTCATGCGATGCCATGAGTCTCTGGCCCCATGCATCCCAGACTTCATAATATCCCATGCATCTCTAGCCCCATGTGTCCCAGACTCCATGCGTCCTATGTGTCCCTGGCCTCATGCATCCCAGGTTTTATGCATTCCATGCGTCTCTGGCCACATGTGTTTCAGACTCTATGAAGACAAAATCTTGCCGTTATGATAAGAGTAATTCTCTCCAACCAAGTGCGGACTATGTGTCAAGCTGACCAAGTCACGCCCGTAAAGGACGAGAACCACCCAGATCTTCAGCAATAGAAAATCTCTAAAAGCACCCACGTGGCAGCTTGGCCTGCTCACGATTACATCTTTACCCTATTAAGGAGGCACACATAGCACCCTCTAGCATCCATACGGCCCAATATATGCGTGACTAAGGATTACTATATATACCCAGGTGGCATGCCCAAAAAGAGGACAGACAGAGAGGGGTTACCCAACATAGAGGGAGAGCATACCGAGATGAGCAAAGAGAGAACATAAGCTTCCTCACCCTTTGTTGGATCGTCAACAGAGTAAAGGAGCCACCACAACGCTCTTTGTCCATCGTCACACCCCAGATCAAAATATTGTACTTTGATAATTCTGTTTAAGATTCTTTGTACTCTCTTTTCGTTCCTTAAATACAAAGTTTGCAAGCACTCATTTAATGGCAAACAAGGTGGCGACTCTGCTGGGGACATCTTTCTCCTCTGATGAGAAAGTTGTGACATAATCCGATGCAGCCAAGCTCCGATCAAATCAAAGAACGCTGGTGGTATGCTTCGACCAGCAGGCTTTCGAGTAAATGTTCTCGGAGGGAAGGACTAGTCCTTTTCCAAGGTTAGCAAAGCCTAAGAAGCCCCGCAGGACGTGGGTTGCAAAGGCCGTTGTACCTCACCCAACTATGGAGCATGCACTTTCCATCTCTCTCTACCTCAGGGACCACACATCATGTGTCTACTTCTTATGCGGCAGTCCTTTAGAACAAAAAGGGTGCTCATCACCAGAAGACCTGCAGGACATGGGTTGCAAAGGCCGATGCGCCTCACCCAACTGTGGAGCATGCGCTCCCTGTCTTTCTATGCTGAAGATGCACAACATGCGTCTACTCTGGATGTCCCCACTCATGTTACCTCCTTGCCTGAAAATGAGAATGCTCAGCACCAAACACTAGTAGAGGAAAACAATACGATGCCAAGAGTTTCAGGGTTGATGCATAGCCCATGAGGCCATAAAGAAGGATGCAGAGAAGAAAGTAGTATGCTGCTTCCAGCTCAGCCGTACGCATCTCTGACACCCCCAGAAACTGTCTTTGACAGAATCTCGTCCAGCCGTGCTTCCATGCGCTGCTTCGAGGAAAACCAAAACTTGGACTCTTCGTACTATGTGCCTGCGCGTGCTAAGTCGAAGAAGTCTAGGGCAGTGCGAGCTCGTCAAGCTCAAGCAACTGTCTATTTGGATGACCGTCAGCAGGCACCGCTAACCGTTATGCGAGCCCCTGATGAAAATTTATAGAAGACCACCATGTGCATCCAGCCCGTACCGACAAATGGGCAGGATCTATCTCAAAAGTCTTCCACTGATGATATAGGAAAAGTTCGTGTACGAATCCTAGATCATGGAGCAAAAGCAATACCTAAACACACGTGTGCTCGGTCTACCCAGACACATAACAAGGGTGTAAAGGTATATCAGCCCTCTCTTGATTTACGCAACATGATCAAACACAAGCATAAAGCGAGGGAAGCAACCACGGCATATGAGGTGTCCCCTCCAAGATACCCCTGTGCCAACATCATCATCAACTGCTGCTATGCTAAAGTAGCAGTGCCAACAAACAGGCAGTCGACATTCCAACGACTGCATCCGAAGGCACCTAGCCGACAACAATCCAGAAATCAGGTGCAAACAATAGAGGAAGAGGAACTACCATTCGCCTCATGTTACTCTACTCAGAAGGACCCTTCCACCGTGCGAGAAAAGAAGACTAGCACCTCTAGTTCGTCACTCTCAACTAATGCATCGAGAAGGCGACTACTAGGAGGACCAACAACGGGACCTGCGAAAGGTGTTTTCCAAGTTACCCTCTTAAAGAAAAAGCTATCAGTCGCTTGGGGTAGTTCTTCCCCAGGACCCCTGGGTGTTGCATAAGATGGGGGCAGTGATTCCCCTTACCTATACAACAACCCGGCTTTCTGAGAAGGCGAGAATTCCCAAAGAACATACTCTGATGTCCTTGGGGTGGTCACCCTCGTTAAAATGATGCAGCCTCCCACGCTGGGGTAGTATTCTCTCCGAACCTGAGGAGGAGGTGACGCTAACTGATGACTACTCCCGGCAATAATCTGAGACAAAAAGTGCGGCGTCTACTGCCTCGTCTAGCTCTCCCCATGTGAGGACTGTATACATGACAGGGGACGATCACGAAGGCCTCAGCGACCGACAATGCCTCCAGGCTCTTGAATCATGATACAGAATTTGAGTTCATCAATGCAAGCCCTGACTCAGGCAATGCTGGAAATTAAAGCAAACATAGCTTTCCAATAGCAAGGGCTACTAGACAAGAGAGCTTGGACCCTGGACCGATGCGGACTTCGACGCAACCTCTCCGCCTGTGTGCCCCCTCATTTTGGAATAGGGATAATTTGGTTATTTATAATTATTTTGATTATTTTATTTAATTAAATTGATTTAAAGAATTAATTTCTAAATCCTTCTTTTATATATATGATACTTTGTCATGACTTGGATATTTTGAGCGATTCACTAGATTTTTTCTTCCAACCGAATTCACATTATTGACCTTGACTGTACCTAGTACACTTGGGACATGGGTGTTGTATTATTTTGATCTCTTCCATGCTCCAAAAATATTAACCAACATCTAGAACCATTGACATTGCAAAATTATCTTAAATTGGCTAGTTGAACCCAATCGAGCCCAAACAACCAACTCGAGCTCTCAAACCAAATCCTATGAGATATGTACCCTACCCCCACATATTTTTCCTATTCCATAACATATCCCACATATAAAATATATCCACAAAATCAGAACAAATAAACTAAATGGTCCATAAATGCAATAATTCTAAATTAGGAAAGACCCCTTTGCAATCTTGTTGCATATCAATTTAAATCAGAAATAAATCTTTTAAATTCTAATTTAAAGATTTAAGAGCAACCTCTCACCATATTTTAGTCTCTTTAAATCCTATCCATAGATGCAAATACTAAAATAAATCCTAACCACCAAACTTATCAATATGCATATTTAAACCTAATTAATAGGTTCGTCCCCCCTTCTCTCCTCACAAAAATTCCCTTCCCCCCAACCTTTCCCTTTTCTCCCTCATGAAATCCTCATCTCCTTCTTCTTTCCCTCTCCTTCTCCAGGGTCCACAACTCCACAAAAACCCCAATAGAACCCCTTTTTGGCCAAATTTTGGTTACTGGTTGCAGCAGCAGTTCAGACCCCTCTACAATAGTAAAAAATGCTAAAATCCTAGATTTATATCATAATTGAAGTCACCAAGACCCTCCCTCAAGTTTCATGGAGTTTGTAGTCAGTTTGGCACTCCAAATGGTCCGTGTCGCAAAAAGATCCTCTGTCATAATCGCGAACACGTAAGTTTCATAACTTTTATTTTATATTTATTTTTTCATGTGAGAACCTTTATAGAAAATCATAAACATGTTAGATAAAAAATGATGAAACACCCATGCATGAAAAACCCTAATTTTATATGCAAAACTATTCTTTGATGACACGAAACAAATACATGGCAATGTGGTAACCATAATAACCTAGTTTTGATAGATGTTATTATTTTATTACTAAAATATAAATTTCTAGAAATTAAATAATAATTTTTAGAATATTAATGAAAATAATTTATATATTAAATGTTTTTTTTACGCAAGTTGGCAACCTTGTATGCATAAACTAGTTGTCAAGTTGCTAGAACAACTATTCGACGCGCAACGGAACATTGAGCATGCAACAACAACTATTTCAGTATTTTTTACCAAATAAATAATAATTTCATAATTAATTATTTTTAATAATTAATAACTTAAAAATGGTTTTGCAATGTTTAATAACTAGTAATATTCTGGTGTGTAGCTACTTGCATGTGCAACCAATGTAGAATTAATAACTAGATAATAACATAATTAAAGTAGAAAATTAGAGTCTAACTAGTGTTATAATTAATTGTTAGGTGTTCAAGACACTTGGAGAGCTCCGGACAAGACTTGTGGTGCTCACAGATTGGCTTAGAAGGCAAGTACACCTTGCTTGATTGTATTGTTCAGTTTACATGTGCCTACTTTATTTGTTTAGTGTGTTTACGCATCTTAGAGTAGCAGACTTACCCAGTATATTGTGAATGTACATGGTATTTTCTGACCTGACACTTGTTTATCATATTTTTTGTTTGAGTGAGTGAGTGCATGGACTAGCGTGTCGACCGTACATCGATACGTGAGTTTGCGTCTTGGGTTAGTAGTTAGTGTTTGGTCTAGTTCCTATATTTTATTAACGTTGTTGCATTATGTCTGCACCGCGTATATGGTTTGAATGTTACATTTGGTGGAAAGAATCCACTAGTGAGGTATGGGATATTCTTCTTCTTCTATATATGGTGTACCCCCGAGTTCAATTGAACGCTTAGTGGAATAATGGATTCTTCTCTTCTCCCCCTCATGCGTCACTAGGGATGTCTCGAGTGCATTTCACATAGATGGTTTAGCTACCCAATTTATTGTTTACTGCTTTACTTTTATGTATGTCGATTTCTTGTATACTTCTTATATCCCTATGAGGACCTGGCACCCTTTTCAGGTGTAGACGATCATGACTATTTGGAGGAGCACGGATCATGACCTGCTACTTTATTCCCTTCCGATGAGCTCTTTACCTTCGTGTCTATTGGTTCGTAGTTGAGTTTATACTTTTCTATCATTGATTTATTTTAAGAAGTCGTATTCTATTTCTATCCTAGTTTGGTAATAGATTTGTCTCCAACTCGACTACTATTTCAGATTATTTGGACTGGATCATTTGGATCTATATTGGTTTAGTTTATTTATTTATTGACTTGTATTGTGGATAAGATTTAGTTGTCTGTGACTTGTGACATTATATACCATTTGTGAATTATTATTCATAATACAGCATACGTATGTGTCATATTTTTCATATATTAGAGTTACCATATACATACGACTGGTATGCTTATGTATTTCTAGTCCTACGTATTTTGGGACTGGAACGTGACATATTTTAAATGGTGGCCCATGTAGGTCAGAGCATATCATTTCAGTTACATTATTGTGCCGAGCGAGCCTGCAGTTAGGATAAAATATTTAGGATCTCAATCCACAATTGCTATTGGAACTTCCATTGATTTCTAATATCGTCCTTGAACCTCAAAATTCTAATCATCCATAATTTCTTTGAACTCTTATTCCTTGATTCTCGTTTTTCTCTATCTCGGAGACGAGCACTCGTGCTCGGTGATCTTCCCGAGAGAAGATTCTCGTAAAGGCGAAGAAGACATGTTTGATAGAATATTTGTAAGTAGATGGTTGCTAGAGCAATAAAGATTATGGTAGATAATTTCTAGATGTTGATAGAATAGATTAACGACATTAGCAGTAAGAACCTAAAACCAAGGTGGAACTCTATCAATTGTCTAGATTATAAGTGATGGGTACTATTAGATAAATCTTTAAGATGAATGTGAGTCATTTATGCGAGGATATAATATTATGTTTTGATAAGATAGTTGGATCTTAGGTAGCAAGGCTTCTCGACTAGCAAATTAGTTTGTAGGTTAATCAACTGATGAAGATAAAAATTATTAATTTTAGTGCTTCGAGGCTTAAACTTCTATGTGATTTAAATAAAGGGTATTTTTGATTCAAATTTGATGAAAAAAATGATGAGATAAGGAGCTAGAGTTTTATTGAATTTAAAATTTTAAGGCGATTATGAGGTAATAGATTTAAAATTTAAATTAAAATATTTTGGATGAATTTAACTGTTGTGGAGTTTAAATTTCATGGATAAACATTAATTTAAATAAAGAGTTAAGAATTTGATATGGCAGAATTGATGATTTTGTTAAACCATAAGTTTTTGAAGATTATGATATGATTGGATTTGTGTTTAACTTTAAAGGAGATTATGATGATGGATTTAAATTTAGATTTGAAGTATCTTGAAAATTTTAAATTTTGTGGAGTTTAAATTTGGAAATTTTGATAAGATTTGACTTGGAATCTAAATTTGATAATTTTAGGATATAATAAGTAAGAGAATAATTTCAAATTTGAAGATTTCGTAATTATTTTATTGTTTGAGTATTGTGTGGAAAAAAAATATAAAGAAAAATGATCGAGAGAATAGTTTCAAATTCAAATTTTGAGGATGAGAATTTGATTAAAATTTATTCAAGAGAATATGCAATGGTTGGATTTAAAATAGATGATTGAATTTAAACTTTGAATTATTGAGATTGAGTCATTAAATAAAGTTTTAAGGAATTGGATTTAAATTGGAAATTTTAAATCATAGAATTTAAACATTTAAAACTTTGAGAAGAGTTTGATAAAATATATTTATATTTTCTTGAGAAAATTTTAGAGGTTAAATAATATTTGGTGAATTTGAGGAAGTTTTGCGATAAGTTGTTGAATTGAAGGTATGTAGAAATCGTGGTGCAAAAATTATAGTTGATTATATAAAGAAAAAAATATAGTGAAGTAAATTTGATGGAATAATTTTGAAATCCAATATTTTAGATGAGATTATTTTAAAGTCGGTGATTGGATTCAAATTTTAAGAATAGATGGAATTAAATTAAGTTTTGAGATTTGAGGAGATAAAGATATATTGTATTAAAGATTATAAATTTTGGAAATTTGATTTGATCTTAGAATGTTGGTTAGAATTAGATATGCCATATATGAATTATTTTGTTGGGTATCTTTATGATTGCTAGGTTTAATGATGTTATAGAGGGTAAAATTGATTAAGTTATGGGTATTATGGTTTTGAGAAAAAAAATTATTTAAAATTTGAGGATTTGAGGAGAAGACTATTTGAGAATTGAATTTTAAAAGGGTGAAATGAGATAACTTTGAGGATAGAATTTAAAGGTGTTATATGGTAAGATTGAATTTTAAATTATGGAAAGGCCATGATATACTGGATTAGATTTCTCTTTAAATTTGAAGGTCTTAAATCTAGCAGGGTTTAAATTTTAAAATTTAAATTTAGAGAATCGAATTTTGGAGATTGGATTTTAAATTTTGAGTATTGGATTATTAAATTTAAATTTTGAAAAAATTAAGAAGATTAACATCATAGATAGTGGAGTACAAAATGTGGATTCAAATTATATTTTGAAGGTTGGAATTAAATTCAAGTTTAAGAATTTGAGGACTTCGGATGTTATGGATTTAATTTTTAGGATTTAAAAAAAATATGAAAGAGTAGAATAATAATAAATTTTAAAGGTGAGAATTGAGTTTAATTTAAATTTAAGGAGTTTAAATCTTGAAGTGGTTAAATTTTGAAGATTTAATTTTAAAATTTAATTAGAAGTTTAAGATAAAATTTAAGAAATTCAAGGATAATATTGAGGATTTTAAGTGTTAGGAGTTCAATATAATATTGAGAATTGATTTATGGGTTGGATTATACCAAAGGAATAATAATATAAAGATTGATTTATCACTTATAAAATTGACTTTTAAGGACTTAACTTGAATTCAAAATTTAAAAAAAAATCGAGAGATGTGATTGATGGAGTAGATTTTGAATTCATATTTTGATTATGATACTTTGAATTTTTAAATTTATTCATGAGATATGCATTAGTAGGATTTAAATTGAGGATTATTTTTAACTTTTAAAATTTTATTATTGACTCATTAATTAATGTTTGAGGATGACTATTAATTTAAACATCCAAAATTCGTATATACATAATGGCAGTGAGGACAAGACAAATTATAGCTATAAGGACAAATCGAATTATTAGAAAATTTTGAGAAATGACAACAATATGATATGCAAATTTTCAAGGATGGAGTTAAATTATTTTTAAAAAAATTCAAGATTGGATTTGATTTTTTTAAATTTGGATATAGAATTAAATTTGAATTATTGAATTATCAAATTTTTGAAGACTGTTATAAATGAGACTTAAATTTTGAGAAAATAATGTTAGATTTATTTAAGAGTTATGACTTAAGAATTTGAGTTTAAAAAATATTAGATTTTAAATTCTGAAGGTAAATTCGAATTTCAAAATTTTACTTTAAAATTTTAAACTGTGAGGATAAAGTAAATTTTTGAGGACTTTGTTAAATAACAAAAGTTATTTGACTTCATGATTATATTGCTTGAATTTTGATGGAAAACAAATATTATTGAAGATCTTAAATTTTTAGGACAAAATTCTTTTAAGGTGGATAGATTGTAAGCTCCATCATTTTGGAATAGGGATAATTTGATAATTTTTAATTATTTTGATTATTTTATTTAATTAAATCGATTTAAATAATTAATTTTGAAATCAACCTTTTATATATATGACACTTCGACATGGCTTGAATATTTTGAGCAATGCACGAACTTTTTCCTTCCAAACGAATTTAGATTATTGACCATGATTGTACCTAGAACACTTGGCACATGGGTATTGCATTAGTTTGATCTCTTCCATACCCCAAAAATATTAACAAACATCTAGAACCATTGACATTACAAAATTACCTTAAATTGGCTTAGTTGAACCCAACTGAGCCCAATCACCCAACTCGGGCTCTCAAACCAAATCCTATGAGACATATACCCTACCCCTACACATTTTTCCTACTCCACAACATATTTTGCATATAAAATATATCTACAAAATTTGAACAAATCAATTAAATGGTCCATAAATGCAATATTTTTAAATTAGGAAAGACCCATATGCAATCTTGTTACATATCAATTTAAATTTAAAATAAATATTTTAAAATCTAATTTAAAGATTATATATTATCCTCTCACCCTATTTTAGTCTATCTAAATCTTATCCATAGATTAAAATATTAAAACAAATCCTAACCACCAAACTACGTATCAATATGCATATTAAAACCTAATTAATAGGTTCACCCCCCCCCCCCGACCTCTCACAAAAATTCCCTGCCCCCCTCCCCCACATTTCCCTCTTCTCCATCATGAACTCTCCATCTCCTTCTTCTTTCCCTCTTCCTCTCTTCTTTCCCACAGTCCACAACTCCACAAAAATCCCAACTGAACCCTATTTTTTGGCCGAATATTGGCTGCTGGTTGCAACAGCAGTTTAGACCCCTCCACAGCAAAAAAAAAACCCTAAAAATGCTAGATTTACATCATACTTGAAGCCCCCCAAGAGCCCCCTCATGTGTCGTAGAGTTTGGAGTCCGTTTGGCGCTCCAAGAGGTCTGTGTCGCAAGAAGAGCCTCTACTGTAATCGCGAACACGTAAGTTTCATAACTTTTATTTTATATTTATTTTTCCCATGTGAGAACCTTTGTAGAAACCTATAAACATGTTAGATGACAAGTAATGAAACCCCCATGCATGAAAAACCCTAATTTTATATACAAAACAACTCTTTGATGACACAAAACCAATACATGGCAATGCGGTAACCATAATAACCTTGTTTTGATATATGTTATTATTTTATTATTAAAATATAAATTTCTAGAAATTAAATAATAATTTTCAGAATATTAATTAAGATATTTTATAGATTAAATGATTTTCTATGTAAGTTGGCAACCTTGCATAAAAAAACTAGTTGTCAAGTTGGTAGAACTTCTAGTCGACGCACAACGGAACTTTGAGCATGCAACAGCAACTGTTTCAGTATTTTTCACTAAATAAATAATAATTCTAAAATTAATATTTTTTAATAATTAATGATTTAAAAATGGTTTTGGCAATGTTTAATGACTAGTAATATTCTGGTGTGTAGCTACTTGTATGTACAACCATTGTAGAATTAACAACTAGATAATAACCAATTAAACTAGAAAATTAGAGTCTAACTAGTGTAATAATTAATTGGTAGGTGTTTGAGACACTTCTATGGAGAGCTCCGGACCAAACTTGTGGTGCTCACAGCTTGGCTTGGAAGGCAAGTACACCTTGCTTCATTGTATTGTTCAGTTTATATGTGCCTACTTTATTTGTTTAGTGTATGCACGTGTCTTAGAGTAGCAGACTTACCCAGTATATTGTGAAGGTACGTGGTATCTTCTGACCTGGCACTTATTTATCATGTTTTCTGTCTGAATAAGTAAGTGCATGGACTAGCGTGTCGGCCGTACATCGATACGAGAGTTCGCATCTTGGGTTAGTAGTTAGTGCTTGGTCTAGTTCCTAGATTTTATTGACGTCGTTGCATTATGTCTGCACCGCGTATACGGTTCGGATGTTACATTGGGAGGAGAGAATCTACTATTGAGCGTATGGGACAATCTTCTTCTTCTTCTATACATGGTGTACCCCAGAGTTATTTCGAACGCTTGGTGGGATGACGGATTCTTCTTTTCTCTCCCTCATGCGCCACTAGAGATGTCTCGAGTGCATTTCACATAGATGGTTTAGTTACCATATTTATTGTTTAATGTTTTACTTTTATGCATATCGATTTCTTGTGTACTTGTTATGTCCCTCTGGGGACCTGGCACCCTTTTCAGGTGTAGACGATCATGACTATTTACAGGAGCACGGATCAGGACCTGCTACTTTATTCCCTTTCGAGGAGCTCTTTACCTTCGTGTCTATTGGTTCGTAGTTGAATTGATATTTTTCTGTCATTTATTTATTTTAAGAAGTCATATTCTATTTATTTTAAGAAGTCATATTCTACCTTTGTTAGTGTATTTATCTCCACTCGACTATTATTATGGATTATTTGGACTGGATTATTTAAATCTATATTGGTTGTTTATTTATTTATTGACTTGTGTTGTGGATGAGATTTAGTTGCTTGTGACTTGTGACATTATATATCACTTGTGAATTATTATTCATAATACAACGTACGTATGTGTCATGGTTTCCATATATTGGAGTTGCCATATATATACAGCTGGCATACTTGTGTATTCCTAGTCCTACGTATTTTGGGACTGGGACGTGACACCGCCCATAGGCGAAAATCACCCTCTGTCTGGTTCATCTGCCCCTTCCGCCGGAGACGAAGCTAGGGAAGCAATGAGGGAAGTCCAAAAACTTCGGGCTCGCCTAGATTCCATGGGCAGCCGGGACTCACTGCGCGATCTCGAGATACGAAAACCATACCCCTGCGAGTGGAGGGATGTGCCGTACACACCCAAGTACAAGCCCTTCAACTTGAACCCAATCGACGGGAAGACTTCCCCCGTCAATACAAGAGCTACTTCGAACTGCAACAAGGTACCTACCTCGCAGTGACGCACTCCTCACCAAGCTATTCGACTGGTTTTGCAGTCTTCAAGATAACTACATCTCGTCGTTTGACGACCTCAAGAGTCTTTTTCTCAAAAGATTCTATGACAGAGGAAGATACATGACGATGTATTCCCTGATGTATTTTACCCAAGGGTAAAGGAAACTTGCTTGAAACTACATCAAGCATTTCCGACAAGCAGCGCTAAGGTTACCCCCAGGCAATTTCGAGTCGACACTGATGCACATGTGCCGCAGAAATTTACTTTCAGCAGTCAGCCTCTGGATAGACGATGGTCAGTTTAAAGACTGGACGACGTTCATCATAAGCGATGTTAGCAATAAGAAGAAGGTCAAAGATGCCCGTCTCTAGGGAATACATATCCATGTCGCTGACGATAGGAAAAAATGTTCTAATAACAACAACAGCGGCAACAACAACCGTGATAGAAAAGGGAAGCCGGCCTTGGTGGACAACTTAAACAATAAGCCCGAGCAAAAGTCGACTGAGTTTCCAAAGCTCAAGAAGACCTACTCCTTCGAAGATCACGACGTCATGCCCATCTTCGACGTACTGATGAAGGGTGGTAAGCTTCGACTTCCCAACTTCTATTACCATCTTTACGTCCATCATGTGACGCGGGACTATTACACGCTAAAGCGGTACATCCAGCGTCTGCTCGACACCAAGGCCCTCACCTTGGATATCGATGACAAGACGGTTGCCGCTAATATGGTATTGCTCCAGTTCGGTAACTTTTCGGCTATAGAAGCCCAGGACGAGATAATCCCAATTTCCAGGACAACGATGGAGGTCGTCAATCTTTTGCCAGCTCGTGACCAAACGGCCGGGATTATAACTCTCACCACGCCACGTGGGGAGGTCATGTGGGTTTACCCCAATCTTGCTCCAAAATTGATGCAGCAGACAACATCTTCTGCCACCAAGTCCAAGGGCAAAAAGTTCAAGTCCTGCTACTTGGTTTCTCTCCCATCTGAGGAAGCTACATCAGAAATAACAAGATCAGGCCTAGCATACCAACGAGAGTGCGACACCCCTGACAATAGTGCACTTTCTATAGTCGCACCCACAACATCGGATCCGGGTCTATTCCAGCTTCCAGTAGTGGACAAGTCTAAGCAGAAAGACACTCGCTTCGACAAGTCATTGCGCAAAGATTCAGCTCAGGGGCTGAAAAAGCCCTACAAATTCGACATCTTGTCCCAGCTCGCCAACACTCCAGTAAAATTGTCTTTATTCGAGCTTCTTCGACTCTCCAAAGACACTCGGGCTGCTCTTGGTGAGGCAGTGCAAAATGCCGACACCTATCTGGCGCAGGAAGCCACCAGCTAAATATCCAGTTGCTTGCCCCCACTGCAATAATATCATGGAGGCAATGCCCAACATCACATTCTCGCAACAGGACATATTGCTAAAGAATAACCGGCACGATAGTCCCCTGTATTACACAGGGTACATTTGTGCCAACAAGGTGGACCAGATGCACATCGATCCAGGTTCATCAATCAGCATCATCCCGCAAAGTTTACTTCAGACCTTGGGTATTCCGATGCATCGCTTGGCAGCTACCAATACTGCCATCACTGGCTTCAACGCAGGCAGGAGCTACCCTCTGGACAAGATTCGCCTGAAATGCCAGATCGGCGACTTAAAAACATAGGTCACTTGCTACGTCATTGACGTAGATGTATCCTACAATGTCTTGCTCGGATGCCCATGGATTCACGAACATATGATCATTTTGTCGACCCTGAGCCAGTGCCTGAAGTACGTCGACGAACACGGTACGGTCAAAACAGAGTTTGTTAATGTCGATCCGTTGAAAGGGATCGAAGCCTATTACTCTGATTCGATCATTTACAAACAGGTCTACCAAGATGAAGGTAGAAATAACGCCAATGATGAGATAAAAGCTGGGGAAACACCAGAAGCGCCCTTAAGAGTCTGCCTAAAGGCACGTGCTCCTGACACAATCTCTCCCCTCGTAGTAAAACGACAAAGGAATGCACCTGAACCTTTGGTCGTCCGCCTTCGTAGGACGAATTGACCTTCAAAGAAAGGTCCGGCACCTTCGACCACATCCGAACCTCTAGTCGTTCACCTTCATAGGCCGATTCAACCTCTGAAGAATGCCTCGTTGCCTCCTAGAATGTTCAAGCCTATGGTAGTACAGTTGTGCAGGGAACCTACAAAGTTGCCGCTCACACTGGGGGTAAATCTCGGAAAGGACGAGCTAGAGGAGTACGTAGTTGCTCACGGAAACGTCCCTTCTATGGACGATGTAATTTCGGAAGAAAAGATACCTTATTTTATAAATAAAGGGCTATCTTTGAACTACTCTGAAGCTGCACACATAAGAACATTTTATTCCATGGAGCACGGTCAAAGTCTGCGCCTGTAGACACATAGGACTACTACCTATGCAATAAACCAGATTCTCCCTAGCCAAGGTTCCTACTATACGGTTCCAGCAAGAAAGAGGCGAGATAAACCCATTATCTTCGGCAGGATTGAATGCCCCCGGTCCTTCATCCAGGAGGAACAAGAGCCAAAACCCGATACCGGCAAAATTTAACTCTACCAGTTTAGTGGTCAAGCCAAACACCTCATCCAGAAGATGGGATATGATCTTAAAAGCAACCGAGGTCTGAATTATGGAAAAGGTCGACGACTTCCCGTAGGCCTCACTACTCCGGCAGGCAAATCCGATGATTACTACCATAAGACCAACCATGTCTTAGGGTACGTCATGCCTCCCACAACCCCTGAAGGTTCGGATGAAGAAGATGAGTTACAATCTTACTCTTCAGAGTCTTCCTCTTGGAACTCCGACGTCAGTATCGGAAAGATGCTCAACCAAACGTTGTCTGCCAACATGGTGTCAACTGACCCTGAGAAAGATGACGAGGATCCACCGAACTCTTTGAAATATAACCGTGGACCCAACGCCTAGACGCACAATGGGAGATGAGATTCGAACAACGAGGACCTCCTACCGAGGAAAAAATTATACAAGTCAATATGGGCGACGAATCCTCCCCTAAACCTATCTTCATCAGCAAGAGTCTAGTGATGAGGATCGAGAATCCCTTCTATAGCTAGTCAGGGAATACATTGATATCTTTTCCTAAAGAAATGAAACCATGCTGGGACTGGACCCATAAATTGTGGTCCACAGGCTCAACATCTCGCCGAGCGCTAAGCCTGTCAAGCAGTAGCAACGGCGGTTCTGGTCGGACATTATGAACGCCATCGAAGCTGAAGTCAACAATCTGATAGCTAGTGGCTTCGTCCGTGAAGAACATTATCCAAATTGGGTAGCCAACATCGTGTCCATCATCAAAAAGAATGGAAAGATCCGGATCTATATTGACTTCCGTGATCTAAATGCAGCCTGCCCTAATGACGAATTTCCCTTCCGATCACAGACATAATGATCGATAATACATGTAGCTTTGAGCGCATATCCATCATGGACGATTCTTAGGCTACAATCAAATCAAGATGTCTCCTGAAGACGAGAAGCATATATTATTCTGAACGCCGATAGGAGTATACTGCTATACAGTTATGTCCTTCGGACTGAAGAATGCGGGTGCTACATACCAGCAGACTATGAGAACCATCTTCCGTGAGCATCTAAACAAGACGGTCGAGTATTACATTGATGACATCGCCGTCAAGAGTCGCTCCAAAGATGATCACCTCAGGGACTTGAAGACTGTGTTTGACCTCATGCGGACGCACCAGCTCAAGATAAACCCTACCAAATATTTCCTAGGAGTCTCCAACGACAAATTACTGTGTTTTATCCTAACTTCAAAGGGTATCCACATAGACCCTGACAAGACCAAAATGATCCTTGAAATTCGTCCACCGAAGAACCTCAAAGAACTTCGTTTCCTTCAAGGAAGACTGGCTTACATCAGGAGGTTTATATCAATCATTTATGAACGTTGTCGGTTGTTCACACAGCTTATGAAGAAGGGAGTCTCCTTTATCTGAAACGAAGAATGCCAACGCGCTTTCGACGATATCAAGGAGTACCTCATGAATCCCCTAGTATTGGTGACCCTCGTAGTGGGAAGATCCTTCCTTCTATATGTGCGAGCAATGGATCACTACATTGGCGCTCTGCTAGCCCAGACAAGCGACGCATGTCACGAGCAAGCCGTCTACTATCTCAGTAGGATGTGTTAGTCCAATGTTTATGTTGAGCTTTTGAATATGGCTAATCGATTAAGTTTAGCATTATGGTAATCGATCAATCACTATAGTATTTTCTACTTAAACTCAACATTGCCCAGAATGTAATATTTGCGTTTGTATATTTCCTTGTTCGTCTAACATATACTTGCAGAAAGCAATAAGCAAGATCAGCAATGGACATATGATATATAATGATGAGCTAAAGACGATGTTATACCAGAAGATTTCGTCTAACCGCCTATGACTTATCTGGAGCCTCACACCCGGGGGTTTCGCTGCCCGATCAGTGGACAGGGGTCAAGGGGGCAGCACCCCTCGTGGGGGTTCGGGGGTGAAGCTCCTGAAAGGTATTCATATTCCCATATTTGGTTATCTTTGGACAACTGTCGTCAAGGAAAAATGCGTTTTCAAGTCAGCAGATGTTTCAGAAGTTTGGCGTCATCAGTGCTCTTGGTTTTCATATGTAATCTTTTATTTATTTGAGCCTAGGACTGATGTAAGCTGAGTCACACTGGCAAATCCTAAATACCTATACCCAGATACCTAGTCCACTCAAATAAACCAAAGAACCTATCCACCAAATTAGGCCACATTTATTTACAAAGTCTACCATACTTAGAGATCGAACTCGGGCCGAACTCATGCTGAACTCGGACTAAACTCAGACCGAACTCGGTTACCCTTTTGGTATAAAATCAACCAGTTCAATAAGCTCCTGATTTCTTGGCCCAACGGTTGAAAATTTGAATTAAACCCCATCCGAATTTTGGCCGAATTCTGTTTGCCAATATCCTATAAATAGGATTGGATTTCCACACTCCTACTCACTCAAACATTCTCTATCTTTCTATTCTATAGTGAGTAAACCCTTAGAGCCTAAACTTTCTTATCTCAAAGATCAACTCTCAACCTTCTAGTGCCAAGTGCGATCTCGATCTAGAATTCTACAGAGTTGTAAAGAGCTTGGTTCATCAAGTCCCTGTTTTGTGTGAAGTTGCGAGCTTTCGGATCAAAACTCGTGGTGTGTGAAGTTGCGAGACTTCGGATCAAACCTCATAGTGTAAAGAAGTGGCAAGCCTTCGGATCAAAGCTTGTGATTCACTATTGGTGATTATAGTGGATAAAACTTCGACCAAGAGTTCTCGGGACTGGACTAGTCCTCTCAGAGGGAAACCAGTATACATCTTGGTATTTGCGTTTTCTTTCTATCTCTACTTTATTGCTTTACTTTACTGTCTTTATATACACTATTAGTAAGTAACTGTCTTGATTCTGATAATCTTAAATTGGGTAGATTATTTTGCTGCACTCTATTCACCCCCTCTAAAGTTGCCTCACGGTCCTTCAAGATATTGGCCGGCGTAGAGCATAGGTACAACCCCATCGAGAAGGAGTGTCTTGATCTAGTGTTCGTCATCCAGAAGACCGGGCATTACGTTGCAGGGCAAACCATCCACGTGATCTCATGAGTTAATCCCTTTTGGGTCCTCATGACGAAACCTGGAGTGCTCAACTCTCGCCTAGCCACATGAACAATACTGTTGTCACCATATGACATGGTATTCGTCCTATAGAAGTTGGTCAAAGTTCAGGCGTTGGCAGATTTTTTTGCAGCCCACCCGGTGCCAGAAATTTTGAAACTCTACAAGGAGTTCCCGACGAAGTCGTAGACTGCAACACCGTGACAAACGCAAAAGCCGTTTGGCGAATGTTCTTCGACGGTGCTCCGAGAACAGGGCCCAAAGGCGGCATCATCGTAGATTCAGGATAATATGATCTCTCCATATGATCTGGTTATCAACTGCGTTTACTCCCTCATTGAGCCATGTTCCAACAATGTGGCAGAGTAAAATGCTATCATCATTGGACTCCAATTCGCTAAACAAGTGGGAGTTGACCACCTGGAAACCTACGACAATTCTAAACTAATAATCAACCAAGTCTGAGGCGAGTATGGAGTTGACCATCTTGATATTTTTGCTTAAATATTGTTATTAGGTTAATTTGGGACTATTGTGATTTTTTTATAATTTTTAGTTAATTAAAAACTGGTAACCTTAATTTCTTAGGACTTTCAAGAATTTATTTTAGGGTCAAATATAATTAAAAATATTCTAAACTTTTATTTTAGGTTCTGAATAATCAAATATATTTTCTAAAATTTTCTGAGAATTTTCTGATTATTTTTAGCATTTATTTTGAGTTAATTAGGGAAAACTGAATTAAAAACTATTTTCTGAAAATAAA
Organism: Iris macrosiphon; assembly: GCA_036927795.1. NCBI lineage: Eukaryota > Viridiplantae > Streptophyta > Magnoliopsida > Asparagales > Iridaceae > Iris > Iris macrosiphon. The sequence continues at coordinate 39,422,418 of JAYESA010000003.1, forward strand.
AACCCATAATAGTAAATATTCTGTCCAGTCAGCCAACAGGGGACCCACCTGTCATCATTCCGCAGCGAACTAGGCGGGGCCCGCCTGTCAGCGACCGCAGGGTGGGTGCGGGTGCAGCCGAGCCGAGTCCGAGTTCTACTCGGACTCAGCTGAGCCAAGTCGTGTCAAACTCGGACCGTCCGATCTGGGCGAGGCTGCTTGGATGCACGCCATGTGGAAGAATCCGAGCCGCGGCTGCTTCCTCTCTCCTCTATATATATAATAGTTTAGTTTACAAATTCTAAGGTTTTCTTTGAGCCGAATTTTGGAGAATTGTCATCTAGGATTCCTTCATCTTCCAGAAGCCATTACTCATAGCTCCGGACTCCAAACGTGGCCCAGCTTCTTGCGTTAGAACCGTATTGAGGTTAGTTTTCTGAATATGAAATTTTTTTTATGAAATTATGAATATTAAATTCTGGAAAATTTGTAGAACACAGCATGTCCAAAAATAGACGCGTCTCGGCGTTTTCTCGATTTCGGGAGAACCAAGAATCAGAATCATGAACCGTTTGAAGTTTCGGAAAGCTAATGTCGAGATTATTGACATATATTTTTTCCAGAATTTAGTTCGAAATATATCTATACTGTTTGTTCTGTAGAACTTCTAGGTCAGATATTAACCATCGTTGCACAATACGAATGTGGTATGTGCAATAATTTCTAAACGAATTTGAATTCGGACGAGCCGTAAATTCTAGCATATTTTTGACGCTGAAATATACAAAAAATTATGCATGAAATTCAAGTTTGTGTTGGTTGACTTTGTGGTCAACATATCGCCTCGATTTGCGTGCCATGAGTCTCGAGTTGATAAAATTTAGTTTCTTTGGACGAAATTTAGGAATTAACCTAAAAATTAGAATAATAAGATTAAAATAGAATTTTAGAGCAATTATTCCAGAATTAAATAAATTAAAATAAAATATCTTTTGACATGGCAATTTCGTAATACATAGGCTATTTGGACTTGGACTTGAATTCCGACCCATACCAGCAAAAGACCACAGGCGAGTACATTCTCTGATAGTTTCTATTATTTGATATTTTCTATGATGCATGTTTATAGTATTGTTTTACCTAATTTCTGACATGATGGATACACGGATTGGTATTGTATGAATTTATTTTCGTGAGACACGTATTTTCTATTCCGACCCATACCAGCAAAAGACCACAGGTGAGTTATGATTTAATTATAAATTGAGAATCTTGTTAAATTATATAAATGTTGTGAATGAGCAATAGATTTGAATTTATGATTAAATATTATCTATTTGGATTGATAGACCATTGTTATCATAGGCAGCGTACTACCGCCGATGCTACGGCGTAGGCTGGGCTTGGCCACGTACTCGTATCCGAAAAGCGAGTGCGGGTCGTGACAAGTTTTTAGTGGTGGTCCATGCAGGTCAGTCTTTGCAAGTTGTGCGATGTCATGGTTAGTACTTCAACTTAGTAGTACTAGCTGTATAAACCCCCTGAATTTTCAAAATTATTAAAACTTGGATTTTTCCAATTTTCTGGAATTTTCTGAGAATTTTCTGTAATTAAAATCAAAGTTTTAATTATTAAATAATTTTTAATGGTTAATAAATAATATTAAAATATCATGGAAATACCATTTTTGGGTGTAAAATGAAAAACTGGACTTAGGGTAATTTTTTTGGGCCTCAGACCTATTTTTAAATGCCTAAAAACCATTTTAATTAATTAATTATTTAATTAACTGTTTTTTTATAATTATATTTATTATTATTATTATTATTATTAATATTATTATTTTTACTTTTTTCCTTGGGCCGGCCCGGCCCAGTGGACCGGCCCAGCAGCCCAGCCCAACCCTTCCTACCGGGTCGGGTCGGGTCAGTCAGACCCGACCCGCCGCCTACCCGACCCGGAGACCGGTTCCCCCAACTTCCCCGTCCCCGCGCATTTTTCGACGGAGCTCCGGCCACGTCGCCTGGCCGCTCCGCCTCTCCCGGCCCGGTCGCCACGACCCCCGCCTTCTCCGGCCAGCCTCGCCCTCTCCCTCCCCTATAAATCCCTCCGCCTCCCTCTTTCCCCCAACCCAAAATCCTCCCGACCGGAACCCTAACGCCGGCAGCCCCCTCCTCTTCATTCCTCCTACGACCACCACCTAGCAGCCGCCGTCCATCGCCTCGCCCCCGACCCTCTCCTCCAGCACCCGCCTCCGGCCTCCCCGACTCCAGCACAGCGAGCAGCAATCGTCGTCCCCGGCGCCACCCCGCTCCGCCGTGCCTCCGCCCAGCTCGCCTCGGCTTCCCGGCCGCCTCCGGCCAGCTCAGCACCGCCCCAGCCCTCCTCCGGCCGGCCCCCGCCGCAGCAAACCCTAACCCTAGCCCTAATCCTTCCCCTGTGTCGGCGTGTCGGACATGACACGGACACAGTAAATTTCGGGTTTTTAGACCCTGTTCAGGTGCGTGTAGTTTCTTGCTCGTAGCTCGGATTTCAATTCCGTAAATTACGTTGCGAAGCCTGTATGACCCTCTCGGTGCCCGGACAAACCGCTCGGGGCATCGCGTCATGTGGTGATCGCACACCGCGATCCAAAAACAGGAAAAACCAGACCCTGTTTCATCCCGGAACTGAGTACGTTCCGCCAAACGGGACGACTTGGTCGCGTGCGGTCCTCACAGAGACGTGCGCACCGTCGATACGGACGTGTGAGATTTCGCGGAAGCTGATTCGGGTGTGCGTGCACACCGGAATCAACGCGTATCCGCGGACATCGCCCCGTATCCGACTTTTCTGTAATTCGCCCTAACTTCTTGTACACTGGTCGGATCGAGACGAAACTTGCGCCATCGGACTCGTAGCGATACTCTGGTCCTGTGGGTCAAGTTTGGTTCGATTCTGAGAACGTTGACGAAATCGCGTGTCATGGGCCCCATAGGCCCCGCTCGACGGGCGATTTCGTGATCCGCTCATCGGAATCCAATTCTGGAAGTTCCGTTGGGTTCATATCATCGTTCCTGACCTGTTGATACTAAGTTTGGTAAATTTGGAGACCGTTGACCCGAACACGTTTTTCGGTGCAAAGCGGGCCCACCGGCGGACCCCGTTTTGACCCGAAACTGCCGTTTCTGCCCTTGTCTCCAAATTGGACCCAAGGACAAGCGTTTCTAGCTATTTGATATCTTCTGAGCATGTTGGTAATGTCTATTTCAGCTTTTGGACTCATCTCTAGAAATTTCTCGAGTATAATTAATTGGATCTAAGTAACAGGCAAGTGCCTGCACTTCAAGTTAAATCTTTATATTGTGATAATTAATTCCCTGCTTTACTAGTACCCTTGATAATTACACCTAGTATTAGGAATACTGGATTTCATGTCTTGAATATTGGAGTTCATGTCTTATTTTTCATGTCGGGTGGGAGAATACTAGAAGGCATGTAGTTTACCCTTCCCCTTGTCGTGTTTAATAGCTGTTGGTACGCGACTGTACCCTCAGCCGGATCTCGATTATTCCTGTTTAATAGTCGTTTATGACGGCCGGATTAGCCTTATAAACCCCTACATGCCAACTATGTATTCTAAAACAAACACAAGTTCACACAGATAGTTTCTGGATCTTGTTATAGTTCTTGCTGACTGTGGTAGTTTCTTTTTCCTGTCTCATTTATTCCTGCTTTCTCATCTTCCTGTTTATAGTATTAACTCTGAGATATTGATGTTCTTTTATGCAATTTTCTCAATATGATACTCAATTTAATTGTCATAAATATTTAGTTTAATCTTGTTGTGCATTGTGTACTTTGCTCCTTTCCTGACTGGATCCGTTGATTTAGGCAATGATGAGGACCTTGCCCCTACATATTATGGTCCCTATGAGGGAACAGATGACACTTATGAGGAGCCAGATCCCACCCAGGAGACCCCTGCTGCAGAGTACTTAGCAGTAGCTACTTTTATTTTCATGCTCTTTTATCTTAGTAATCGGGTTTGTCCCCGATTTCAATTCTGAATTCTTTATTAAACATTTGATTCTGTTGTCGCATTTATTTCATTTGAAATCTTAAGCATTTGTTTCCCATTATTATCTTGCCTATGTTTTTGTGAATGAGCTAGTTTAGTTAAGTGTGGATTTGACCTAGACAGCGTACTACCGCCGACTCTGCGGCGTAGGCTGGACGTACCCACGCACTCGTGCCCGAATTTCTGGGTGCGGGTCGTGACACGTTTTTATGGTGGCCCATGCAGGTCTGTATCCATAAATAGGGTAATACCCTAGGACAGGGTATGGAATAAGATTGAGGATTCTAGGAAAAGCTCATTCACAGTATAGGGTCCTTATTTCAATTCTTGATATCATTTCTGATCAATTTTCCTATCGCCCTTGATTTCCAAGTAATCTATTCTGATCTTCCTATCCCTTAATCTTTCAGAATGGTCCAGACAAGGAACAAAGTAGGAGGCACATCAGAACCAGCTGAGCAGAATGTGCCCGAAACTCTTGCACTCCCGCCGCCTCCATCTACTCCAGCAGTTACTCTAGATGGGGCACAGCTACTCGGAGTGTTCCAGGGACTCGTAGAATCCCAGAAAGAACAGACTGCACTTCTACGGACCAGCCTCTCAGAAGCTCTTAGGTCCCAGGAGTCGTCACTTAAGAGGCCAGGGAGTGCCAAAGACTTCAAGAACCTTAGACCCCTGGAATTCTACGGAACTGAGGGCATTCTCTATGCCGATGAGTGGATAGAGAATGTCGAGAGACTCCTGAAGACTGCTCGGGTTCCTGATGATCTCAAAGTGGAGTCCGCAAGCCTGCAACTGTTCGACATAGCTCGAACCTGGTTCAGAGATGAACCCCAACTATCTGCTCCTGACCTCACCTGGGAGGACTTCAAGAGGCTATTCAAGAAGAAATTCTACCCTGAAGTGGCTCGGGAAGCTCTCGAAAGCCAATTCGAGAGACTGGAACAAGGTAACCTATCTGTTGATGAGTACACTGCTGAATTTAGCAGGTTGAGCCACTTTGCAGAGTACATGGTTCGTACCCCGGAGGACAGAGCCCGTAGATTCAAGAAGGGGCTGTCTCCGGATATTCGCCTTGCTGTCACCACCAGCCGAGCTCGCACCTATGAGGAAATCTTGAGTGTGGCACAAGGCGTTGAGAGAGACATGGGGCATAAACTAAAGCGAGAGAGAGATACCGGAAATGCGGGACCCAACAAACGCCCATTTCAATAACAGCAACAGCAGAGGGCCCCGCAGCAAACTCAGCGTCCTCTCCCTCGAGCTCCAGCACCCCAACACCAGGCTCAAGGACAGAACCAACAAGCTGCTGCTTGTAACTTTTGCCAAAAACCAGGTCACACTTGGTAAGTCTGCAGGAAGAGGCTAGGTGCCTGCCTCTACTGCGGCTCAGCAGCGCATCAAATGAGGGACTGTCCTGCTGCTCAAGGACGCCCAGCTGCACCAAAGGCTCCCGTCCAGGCCAGGCCCCCAGCAGCATAGCAGAGGGGACCCCCGCTTCCAACTCAACAACAACGCTTTGCTCAGCACCAACAACAGCAACAGAGGGGTACACCTCAGTAAGGCCGTGCTTTTTCAATGACTCTGGAAGAAGCTGAAGCCACAGCAGACGTGATCACAGGTTCCGTGCTTATAAATTCAATACCAGCCATTACTTTATTTGATTCTGGAGCTTCACATTCATTCATGTCAGTAGATTTTCTTATGAAGCATAGCTTAATCACTGAACCCCTTAGGAATTGTTATAAGATCATTACCGGTGGAGGAATCATCCCGGTTAGTGATGCATGTAACAATTGTTCTATTACATTATGTGGAAGAGAACTATATGCTAGGCTACTCATAATGCCAGTTCCCAATTTTGACATTATACTGGGTATGGATTGGTTGAGTCAACATCATGCCACTATAGACTGTCACAGAGGTAGTGTAATCTTCAGGACCCCTGACAAGCCAGAATTTGAATTTGCTAGAGGTTCTAGAGAAATGGGTAATAAAAAAATTTGTGGAGCCCTAGTAACAGAAGGATTGCCACTACCTATCATCTCCGAATATCTTGACGTCTTCCCTGAGGATCTCCCAGGATTACCCCCAGACCGAGAAGTTGAATTCTCTTTTGACTTAGTGCCGGGAGCAGCGCCAGTATCTTAAAATCCCTACAGAATCAACAAGAAGGAGATAATAGAACTAAATGAGCAAATAAAAGAGTTAGAAGACAAATGCTTCATTAGGTCTAGTGTCTCACCCTGGGGAGCTCCAGTATTATTTGTGCCCAAGAAGGACGGAACATCCCGAATGTGTATTGACTATAGGGCCTTGAATGCCTTAACAATTAAGAATAAGTATCTCCTACCCAGGATAGATGACTTATTTGATCAATTAAGTGGAGCTCGGGTATTTTCAAAGATTGACTTGAGGTCTGGTTACCACCAAGTAAGGGTAAGGAAGGAAGATATCCCTAAAACTGCTTTCAATACCCGGAACGGACACAACGAATTCTTAGTAATGCCGTTCGGGTTGACGAATGCTCCAGCAGTTTTTATGAACTTAATGAACAGAGTCTTTCAGCAATATCTAGACAAATTTGTAGTGGTCTTTATTGATGATATTTTGATCTACTCCAAGACCCCCGAAGAATATGAAGAACATTTGAGGCTAGCATTGGAGACTTTGAGGAAGGAAAAACTTTATGAAAAATTATCTAAATGTGCATTCTTCCTAGACAAAGTAGAATTCTTGGGACATGTTGTGACTGGAGATGGAATAGCAGTAGATCCCAAGAAGATAGTGGCAGTTGAATCATGGCCCACTCCAGACTCTGTAGCAGAGATTAGAAGCTTCCTGGGACTAGCTGGCTACTATCGGAAGTTTGTGAAGGACTTTGCTAGGATTGCGGAACCCATGACAAAATTAACAAGGAAGGATGAAGAGTTCACCTGGACTGAGGAATGTCAGCATGCTTTTGAGGAATTGAAGAAAAGGCTGACTACTGCCCCTATTCTGACCTTACCTTCTGGAAACGGAGGATTCGCTATTTATAGTGATGCTTCTGGAAAAGGTCTAGGTTGTGTATTGGAGCAGAACAAGAAAGTAATAGCATATGCCTCTAGACAGCTTCGACCCCATGAAAAGAACTATCCAACTCATGATTTAGAATTGGCAGCTGTCATTTTTGCTCTTAAGCTATGGAAGCATTATCTTTATGGAGAAAAGGTGGAAATATTTACAGACCATAAAAGTCTAAAATATATCTTCACCCAGAAAGAGCTAAACATGAGGCAAAGAAGGTGGCTGGAACTAATGAAAGACTTTGATATCAACCTTCAATATCATCCTAGGAAGGCCAATGTAGTTGCTGATGCTCTAAGCAGATATCCTATGGCGATGTACTTGACTATGGACCGACACTTGCTCGAGGACTTGGAAAGTTTAGGTATTGAGGTAATTATCCCAGGAAAAGAAGGCCAAATGATGAACTTGCAGATTCAGTCTACCTTAATAGACAAGATCAAGGAGACTCAGTTTCAAGACGAAGGCCTGCGAAGCCTTCGAAGTCAAGTGCAAGCTGGGTTAGTGGAGGATTTCAGAATTCATGAAGATGGATCACTGAGGCATGGAGATAGATTATGTGTACCTCAAGGAGATATAAGAGAAGAAATTATGCAAGAAGCGCACAGATCGCAATACTCTATACATCCAGGAGCCAACAAGATGTACAAGGATCTGAGGACGCATGTTTGGTGGCATGGCATGAAAAGAGAAGTAGCCAGGTTCGTATCTCGTTGTTTAGTGTGCCAACAGGTCAAGGCAGAAAGACAAAGACCTGGGGGATTGCTTCAACCACTACCTATTCCGGAGTGGAAGTGGGAACATATTACAATGGATTTTGTTTCTGGACTTCCAAGGACACTTAGTGGAAAGGATGCAATTTGGGTGATAGTAGATAGACTGACCAAATCTGCACATTTTCTACCTTTCAAAGTAGGGCTATCCACAGAAAAGCTGGCAGATTTATATATCAGACATATTGTTAGGTTGCATGGAGTTCCAGTGAGTATTGTCTCCGACCGAGATTCAAGATTCACCTCTCACTTCTGGAAGAGCTTACAAGCCAGCTTGGGGACTCAACTCAAATTCAGCACAGCTTATCATCCCCAAACAGATGGACAATCGGAACGTACAATCCAGACCCTTGAAGATATGCTCCGTACATGTGTTCTGGATTTTGGAGGATCCTGGGAAGACTATCTACATCTTGTGGAGTTCTCTTATAATAACAGTTACCAAGCAAGTATTGAGATGACTCCATTTGAAGCTCTGTATGGCCGAAGATGTCGTACCCCGCTATCATGGGATGACGTGGGAGAAAGAGCCCTACTAGGACCAGAGATGGTGATCGATTCAACTGAGAAGGTAAAACAAATAAGGGACAGACTTCGAGTGGCTCAAGACAGGCAACGACATTGGGCAAATAGCCACCGAAGGCCCTTGGAATTTGAGGTAATTAAATTTATGAAATTCAAGTCAATTTAAACATTTTGATTATGGAACTAAGACTCGATTATGACTTTATTAAAGGTTGAAGAACTGGTATTCTTGAAGATTTTCCCGACACGTGGCACCATTAGGTTCGGAAGGAGTGGAAAACTCAGCCCAAGATTTATTGGACCTTTTGGCATTTAGGAGAAAATCGGAGAAGTGGCATACCGACTGGCATTGCCACCCTCTCTGGATGGAGTCCATAACGTCTTCCACGTGTCACAGCTGAGAAAGTACGTGTCAGACCCCAGCCATATTTTGGATCACTCAGAGCTCGAAGTAGGCCCAAGTTTGACTTACCAAGAGCAGCCCGTGGAGATACTGGACCGATCGGAGAAAGTTCTACGGAACCAGGTAATTTCCCTTGTTCGCGTAGCTTGGAAGCACCATTCTCCCGACGAATCCACCTGGGAGCGAGAAGACGAGATTAGATAGCGCTACCCTTATCTTTTTGAACCCTGAGGTATATTTCAACTCTCGGCCCTTCCTTTCGTGCCATTGTTATTCTTAAATTTTGAGGACGAAATTTTTATAAGTTGGGTAGATTGTAAACCCCCTGAATTTTTAAAATTATTAAAACTTGGATTTTCCCAATTTTCTGGAATTTTCTGGAATTTTCTGTAATTAAAATCAAAATTTTAATTATTAAATAATTTTTAATGGTTAATAAATAATATTAAAATATCATGGAAATACCATTTTTTTGGTGTAAAATGAAAAACTGGACTTAGGGTAATTTTTCTGAATTTTTTTGGGCCTCAGACCTATTTTTAAATGCCTAAAAACCATTTTAATTAATTAATTATTTAATTAACTATTTTTTATAATTATATTTATTATTATTATTATTATTATTATTATTATTATTATTTTTACTATTTTCCTTGGGCCGGCCCGGCCCAGTGGACCGGCCCAGCAGCCCAGCCCAACCCTTCCTACCGGGTCGGGTCAGTCAGACCCGACCCGCCGCCTACCCGACCCGGAGACCGGTTCCCCCAACTTCCCCGTCCCCGTGCGTTTTCCGGCGGAGCTCCGGCCACGTCGCCTGGCCGCTCCGCCTCTCCCGGCCCGGTCGCCATGTCCCCCGCCTTCTCCGGCCAGCCTCGCCCTCTCCCTCCCCTATAAATCCCTCCGCCTCCCTCTTTCCCCCAACCCAAAATCCTCCCGACCGGAACCCTAACGCCGGCAGCCCCCTCCTCTTCATTCCTCCTCCGACCACCACCTAGCAGCCGCAGTCCATCGCCTCGCCCCCGGCCCTCTCCTCCAGCACCCGCCTCCGGCCTCCCCGACTCCAGCACAGCGAGCAGCAGCCGCCGTCCCCGGCGCCACCCCGCTCCGCCGTGCCTCCGCCCGGCTCGCCTCGGCTTCCCGGCCGCCTCCGGCCCGCTCAGCACCGCCCCAGCCCTTCTCCGGTCGGCCCCCGCCGCAGCAGACCCTAACCCTAGCCCTAATCCTTCCCCTGTGTCGGCGTGTCAGACACGACACGGAGACAGTAAATTTCGGATTTTTAGACCCAGTTCAGGTGCGTGTAGTTTCTTGCTCGTAGCTCGGATTTCAATTTCGTAAATTATGTTGCGAAGCCTGTATGACCCTCTCGGTGCCCGGATAAACCGCTCGGGGCATCGCGTCCTGTGGTGATCGCACACCGCGATCCAAAAACAGAAAAAACCAGACCCTGTTTCACCCCGGAACTGAGTACACCCCGTCAAACGGGACGACTTGGTCGCGTGCGGTCTTCACAGACACGTGCGCACCGTCGATACGGACGTGTAAGATTTCGCGGAAGCTGATTCGGGTGTGCGTGCACACCGAAATCAACGCGTATCCGCGGACATCGCCCCGTATCCGACTTTTCTGCAATTTGCCCTAACTTCTTGTACACTCGTCGGATCGAGACGAAACTTACGCCATCGGACTCGTAGCGATACGCTGGTCCTATGGGTCAAGTTTGGTTCGATTCTGAGAACGTTGACGAAATCGCGTGTCGTGGGCCCCACAAGCCCCGCTCGACGGGCGATTTCGTGATCGGCTCATCGGAATCCAATTCTGGAAGTTCCGTTGGGTTCGTATCATAGTTCCTGACCTGTTGACACTAAGTTTGGTGAATTTAGAGACCGTTGACCCGGACACGTTTTTCGGTGCAAAGCGGGCCCACCGACGGACCCCGTTTTGACCCAAAACTGTCGTTTCTGCCCTTGTCTCCAAATTGGACCCAAGGACAGGTGTTTCTAGCTGTTTGATATCTTCTGAGTATGTTGGTAATGTCTATTTCAGCTTTTGGACTCATCTCTGGAAATTTTTCGAGTACAATTAATTGGATCCAAACAACAGGCAAGTACCTGCACTTCAAGTTAAATCTTTATATTGTGATAATTAATTCCCTGCTTTACTAGTACCCTTGATAATTACACCTAGTGTTAGGAATACTGGATTTTATGTCTTGAATATTGGAGTTCATGTCTTGTTTTTCATGTCGGGTGGGAGAATACTAGAAGGCATGTAGTTTACCCTTCCCCTTGTCGTGTTTAATAGCTGTTGGTACGCGACTGTACCCTCAGCCAGATCTCGATTATTCCTGTTTAATAGCCGTTTATGACGGCCGGATTAGCCTTATAAACCCCTACATGCCAACTATGTATTCTAAAACAAACACAAGTTCACACAGATAGTTTCTGGATCTTGTTATAGTTCTTGCTGACTGTGGTAGTTTCTTTTCCCTGTCTCATTTATTCCTGCTTTCTCATCTTCCTGTTTATAGTATTAACTCTGAGATATTGATGTTCTTTTATGCAATTTTCTCAATATGATACTCAATTTAATTGTCATAAATATTTAGTTTAATCTTGTTGTGCATTGTGTACTTTGCTCCTTTCCTGACTGGATCCGTTGATTTAGGCGATGATGAGGACCTTGCCCCTACATATTATGGTCCCTATGAGGGAACAGATGACACTTATGAGGAGCCAGATCCCACCCAGGAGACCCCTGCTGCAGAGTAGTTAGCAGTAGCTACTTTTATTTTCATGCTCTTTTATCTTAGTAATCGGGTTTGTCCCCGATTTCAATTCTGAATTCTGTATTAAACATTTGATTCTGTTGTCGCATTTATTTCATTTGAAATCTTAAGCATTTGTTTCCCATTATTATCTTGCCTATGTTTTTGTGAATGAGCTAGTTTAGTTAAGTGTGGATTTGACCTAGACAGCGTACTACCGCCGACTCTGCGGCGTAGGCTGGACGTACCCACGCACTCGTGCCCGAATTTCCGGGTGCGGGTCGTGACAAGCTGTGAGCCTGCGACTAGGAGATGCTCATTCACAATTAGGTTGATTTAAAATTTAGGAGAATGGCTAGGACAAAGTATACAATTGGACGGCCTTATTTCAATTTTATTGCTTGGGTAGTTAAGGTGTTACATAGGCTATGTGATTAAAATAGATATACATGTTGAACTTTTAGGTAAACTCTAGTAGATGAACTTGAGAAAATTAAGTGATTATATATTATGATATTTTTATAAGTTGGTGTGATCAATGTTAGGGGTAGACTGCTCGATTGGTAAATTAGTTCCTTAAGGTTACACAATTATTGAAAATAAAAATTATTAAAAAAATTCTGCTTTGAGGTTTAAATTTCTTTGTAGATTGATGATTATAATTTTCTTGCTAAAACATGGTTGAAATTTAAAAAAGAAAAATAAAAAAGGAAAATAGTTTTAAATTAAATAATGATAAAGACAAGAGTTGAAGATTTATGGAATTTTAGATTTTTTTTTTTGCAGATTATTATAGTGGATTTAAGTTTAAGTTTGAAGAATTTAAATTTTGAGTATTTGATTTAAAATTTTGAGTATGGGTTTATTACTTTGTGATTTTGTCGAATTTAAAAAAAAATAACATTAGAGCTATTGAACTACAAGATGTGGATTTAAATTTATAATTTGAAGATCGGAAATAAATTTCAAGTTTTGAGAAATTTTGAGGAGTTGAGATTTTATGTATTTAAAATTTTTAAGGATTCAAATTCAATTCAATAAACATAGTCAAAGCTATAAAGATTTTTGGAAGTGATTAAAATTTTATTTCAATATTTGAATATTTGACTTTTGAGGAAAGTATATACATTTTATTTTAATTGTTCGAGAAGTAAATTTTGAGGATTTTATTTTAAGGATAAAATTATAAGGTGGGTAGAAGTTGTCATATTTGATTATTGACAAAAAATAAATAAATAAATTGAGGATAATGTTAAATTTTTTTGAAATTGAGGATAATCTTAAAAGTTTTGAGATATAATTCGAGGAATTCAAGGATAATGTTGAGAATTTGAGAGTTAGGAGTTCAATATAATATTGAGATTTGTTTTATGGATTGAGTTAAACCAAAAGAATAATAATATAAAGATTAATTTTATAACTTGTTTAATTCGACTTTTAAGGAATTAATTTGAAGTCAAAATTAAATTATTTTTTGAGATATATGATTAATTGAGTAGATTTGGAATTCAAATATTGAGGATGAGACTTTGAATTTTTTTTAAATTTTTTCATGAAATATATATTAGTAGGATTTACTTTGAAGATTGGATTTAACTTGTAAATTTTTAGAATTGAATCATTAATCGATATTTACGCAGGTCAAGCTTCGCAAGTTGTGTGATATCGTGGTAGTGCGACGACTTAGTTGTACTACTGCGAGCCTGTGATAGGATATAGGACATAGGACACTAGAATGAGAGAGGGATACTCAATCATAAATTTTTGAGAGATTCCTGGGACGACCCTTGAGAATCTTATTATAAATTATAATTCAAATCTTTTTCCTTGTTTTCGTACATTCTAACTTGTTGTTATTGAATTTGATTCTTGGTGATTGGTTGTTAAATTTAATTTTTGGTGTCGTTGTTGAGTTTGATGTTTATATCGAGATAAATTTTATGGACTAAATTACGGTATCATCTGATGACATATGTTGATGAGGATAGTGAGAAAGGTGAAACGTCTGCTTTGGTTATGGAGCCTAGAGTTTATCGCAGCCATATAATTTATCGTGGCGAAAACGTAGGAACCTGACTTCGGATGTACATATCTTAGTTATGAAATTTAGAGTTTCTCGCAGCCATACCTGTAGTGCCTCAAATCCTGATCCGACCGGGACGAGCACTATGTAATTGGGCTTGTGGCTAGTCCGTCTGAGTCGTAACTTAGATCTCGGCATCTTCTTGCCATGGACGAAATGCGATGATCCTTTCCAACTCATGGAAAGGCCTCTATTGAAACGAGTCCAATAGTTTTCGTGTTTGGTTGCTTGGTTTTCTTGATTGCCGCTTTGGGATTTTGATTTGGTGTTGCTTTCAATTTGCTTGGTTTTCGATGCTGGTTTTATCGATTGGAGCTTTGATTTTTGGGGAGTTCAGCAAGGAAGGATAGGCAAGAATTCTAACTCGGTACTCGTGCTATTGCAGGTCCGCATAACTGACATTTGATCGTCACTAAGCAGGATTCCTTGTTTCAGCATCTTTTCCCTTAACCAGTGAATGGTTTGGACCCTTCTTTCCTACTTCTTCACGCCCATATCTTTAATGTTTCAAACATTCACTCGATGATGCCCGGTTGGACGCCTAGGAAATCCTTAGCCACAAGGCATGCCAGCCACTAAGAAAAGAACATGGGAATTGTAGACTATTTTTACTATATGCTTGCACACCTTATGAACTTGAGTTATTTGTAAAGGAAGTTGGTTGTTGGTTGCGACCTGGTGCCTCGGATAGTGTTTGGACCTATGGGATACCAAAATCGGAACACCGTTTGAAAAAATATGAACTGTTGCACAAGATATATATTGCTGCTTTACTTCTTTTGTTTATTTTGATGCATTGTATGATATATGAATTGTTCATGCATTCGCATGGTCTGGGACAACTTGTATACAAGGTTTGGCATTTCCTCGAAACGGCATTCCGGGGCACTGGAACCGTATCGATCCGGAGAAAAATATTTGATCACACTAGTCGCGATGCATTGCGGGTCCTCCAGCAGGGCTTGCTACCCGGGCTGATAGGGCGCGCCGTTAATGCTTGGAATATGTCCCTAAGGTGTCGATCACACCAATGACCGCATAGAATAGAACACATGCTAACTTATTGTCTTGTGCAGATGGCAAGTGTACTTGTGTTTTATTGCAGAAAAGGCGTGCATCGGTTGAGTAAGCAATCGGTGTACTGGTTAAATTCGATGCTATTTTCATTCCTATCAAAACATGCAACTGATATGAATTGAATTTACTTGCTTCCTTATAGAAAGATCATCTTAATGCATGATCGTCCCTAATAAGCTAGTGTCAATTTAGTCGAGTGGGTTCATCCCGCTCACCAGTACAAGTTGAGTATTGACCCACGTTGTGGGCAACTATTTCAGGCACTCAAATGGTGCAACGCTAGTACATAACAAGGAGGCGTTAGGAGCACCTCTATTTTGAAGTATAGCTGGAGTCAGTTCATTTTGGAGGCATGGACTTCAATCTATACAAGGGCGTAACGTACAAACGACGTGGACTATCTAATGGATCGCGCCATGCATTTTGAGTTATCTTTTGTAATACAATTCAAATAGCCGAGAAGGCGCATCAATGTAAACTCTATGTAAATTACTTTGAATTATCAATGAAAAAGCATGTTTCTTCCTGCACTTGTGTTCAAATCTCTGTGAATGTGTTTTCTAAATTGTGTTTCAAAATGGGTTCCTATCACTGCACGTCCTTGCCTTGTGCGAGCGCAACTCCAGGCTCGCACGTCATCGCGCCCCAGCGAGGACGATTGGTTCCGTAAGGGATCCAGCGAGGACGATTGACCCTTTCGGGATCGGGGCGTGACAATACCGGTTGGCGTGGTGAGGGTTCTAGATGACATGATTATAGAGTTTCATACCCTAGTTATGGAACCTATTGTTTATCGCAGCTATGGTTACTGGCGTGGCGAGGATTCTGAGTGTCATTATTTCGAACAGACGTGTATGATTATCAGGTTGTATCTTAAATTGATTCTTAAAGTATCATCTTAATACTTATCCACTCTTGCTACTGTAGGATTTGTTCCATCATTCTTTAGCTTAGAAGTAGAGCCATGATGTGAGTAGATATGAGTGTACCAGTATATGACTAGTGATAGGTATATCACCTGATATTGAGTCCAGTGATGTGTTGAAAGCAATAGGTGGAAGAAGTGTCTAAAAATTGTGTACAGGATGCATAGTGGGTGATGAGTGTCAGTGTAAAATTTTATGAAATTGGCAGCCTGAGTATTAGAAATTCTAATGGAGTATCATGGGTTGAGAAATATCAAGATTGGTCATAGAAGATATGTAGTGTATCACTGATAAGTATGTCAGTCTATAAAAGGTTTAAAGGAAAATATGTATACATCAATCGAGATATGGAACCATATGCCTGTCTTTGAGAGTGAAGTGAAACATGTGTATTATAGAAAGTGCAAGTGATCATGAGTTCTAGTGAGTGTGATGAAGTGATCTAATAATGAAGCTAGTGTCCTAGAGTATTAATGACATATGTTGTGTAGTGAGGAAGCTAGTGTTACTATATCAAGAGTGTTAGTATTTCTATATCAGGGGTTAGTTGAGTAATGTGCTAGTAACAGTAAGTATCTTGTGTGATAATATTAGATTGGTGTATCAGTTAATATGGATAGAAAATTATTTGGAAGTAATAGTGCAAGTAATCCTAATAGTAGTGAGGACAAAACAAATTATGGCTACGGGGACAAATTAAATTATTGTGAGAAATGACTACAATATGACATTCCAAATTTTAAGAATGGAATTAAATTTTTCGTTAAACTTCAAGATTGGATTTAATTTTTAAGTTTGGATATAATATTAAATTTGAAGGATTTAATTATTAAATTTTTGAAGACATTTATAAATGAGATTTAAATTTTAAGGAAATAATGTTAGATTGTATTTAAGAGTTATGACTTGTGAATCTGATTTAAGAAAAAATGTATTAGATTTTAAATTTTGAAGATCAATTCAAATTTTGAAGATTTACGTTAAAATTTTAAGTTATGAGGATGAAGTTAATTTTTAAGGACTTTGTTAAATAACAATAGTGGTTTGATTTCATGATTATAGTAGTGGGTTGACTTCATGATTATATTGCTTAAATGTTGATGGTGGCAGAAAAAAAAATATTAAGGATTTTAAATTTTGAGGATAAACATTAATTTAAATAAAGTGTTGAGAATTTAATATGGCAGCATTAACAATTTTGTTAAATCACAGATTTTTATGAAGATTATGATATGATTGAATTTGTCATTAAATTTTGAAAATTTTAAGAAGATTATCATTATATTTATTTGACTACAAGATATAAATTTAAAGTTTATATTTTGAATGTTGCATATGAAGATTTCGCAAGTATTATATTGTTTGAGTATGATGTGAAAAAAGAATCGAGGAATAAGATCATTAATGGATTAGTGTTTGAATTCAAATATTTGGGATGAGATTTTTAAATTTTATAAATATGCATTGATTGGATTTCAATTAGAGGATTGAATATTAAAAATTTTGAGTATTTAGGTATTAACTTAAAATTTTGGAGAAGATTGTGATAAGAATGGAATATGATTTTAAATTGAAGATTTCAGGAATATGATATTTATAGAATTTTGAAAATTTGTGTAATAATAATATGGATTTACTTCATGATTATAAGGTTTGATGAATTTAAATTTTGATGGTAAAAAAAAAACTATTGAGGATTTTAAATTTTGAGGACAAATTTTTTTAAGGTGGGTAGACTTTTAACCTCTGTATCCTGAAATTCTTGCTTAAATATTGTTATTAGGTTAATTTGGGACTATCGAAATTTTTTCACAATTTTTAGTTAATTAAAAACTGGCAACCCTAATTTCTTAGGACTTTTAAAAATTTATTTTAGGGTCAAATATAATTAAAAATATTTCAAACTTTTATTTTAGGTTCTGAATAATCAAATATTTTTTCAAGAATTTTCTGAGAATTTTCTGATTATTTTTAGCATTTATTTTGAGTTAATTAGGGAAAACTGAATTAAAAACTATTTTCTGAAAATAAAAAACCATAATAGTAAATATTCTGTCCAGTCAGCCAACAGGGTGTAATGCCCCGCTCCGCGTCGGCATTATGTATTAGGTGAGTAAGCAGAACTTTGTTCTCTGATTCTTGCACGCCTTAATAATAATCTGAGTTTTTACTTGCAATATTTTCATAAGAGAATGATAGAACCTGTCTTGCATGTTAATGAACAAACTCACCTAGCTTGTACTTGAAACGAATAAGTCTGCTTGACTAAGAATCCTGAAATGCTTGTCTAAGAGTGCATGAACATGTTTAATATCGCCTATGCTTCGAGAGAACCATATCATGCCTGAATGTGTTCAAATGATAAGTCGGCTTGCCCCGCAACAACGATAATTGTTCTGATGGTTCGTCTCGTCTGCATACTAGAGTTTATTTGATAGTCACTACTAGAAAAAGCGGGATTAGCGACGTATTTTAGCGACTCCAAGTAAAAACGTCGCTAAATTAGCGACTCCATAAAAAATGTCGCTAGACGTCGCTAAATGGCGACATTTAGCGACGTTTAGCGACTTTTATTAAGATTTTAAAAGATTAGTCACTATAAGTTCAATTAAGGTCGCTAAACATCGCTAATATATCTGATTTAGCGACGTTTAGCGTCATAATTAGCGACGTATATATCAAAAAAAATTAGCAACGTGTTTAGCGACGTCTTTGACGTCGCTAAATTGTATTTTAGCGATGTTTTTATTTGACGTCGCTAAACGTCGCTAAATTTTGGTTAATTAGGGCTCAGTTTTCTTTTCCCCCATTTGTCGAAAATTTTGAAAGTTTTCGATTTCCCCTGCCCCCCCTCTCCGGCGACCGGCTCTCCACGGCTGCGGCTACTCCGTACCCCCCTCCTCCTCGAGCTCTAGGTAATCTCTCTCTCTCTCTCTCTCACATGTGACACTGACACAACACACACTTGACAGACACGACACACGCACACAGACACTGACAGACACACACGACACACACACACAGACGCAGACACACACCCACACACACACCCACACACACACTCACACACACACTGACACTGACACAGGCACGACACACACACACACACACACACTAACACACACAATATTCTATCTTCACTATGGATGTTTCTTCCTAGTTTGTCTTGTGCAGAGGAGCATTGCACTTGTATGCACTGAGCATCCCTGTCTCTCTCCCCCCACAGGCCTTGCTACTATGTCCTCCATATTTTACTTACTATGATGATCCCCCTCTGCCTCTATAAGAAGTAGAGACCCTTCGTGATGTACAGTTACTTTAGTACCTTGTAAATTCCCTACAGTACAGCCTAGCTTTATTGAATTACAAGAATTATCTGCTTCAGGGGATCTGGATCCTGATTCAATTATCAGGTTCTTCAGGGGATCGAGGAGAAGAAACCATTGAAGTTTGCACAGTTCCTACTTTAGCAATAATTGCAGCAGGAATTAGTTGTGGAATTAAAGAATTATTCTAGATTTAACTTATGATTCCTCAATTCCTGAATTCTCCGGTCTAGATTGTTCCTCTGTATATTTATAGAACAATGCAGCAGGAATTAGTTGTGGAAATTCTAGATTTAGCTTATGATTCCTCAATTCCTGAATTCTCCTGTCTAGATGATGCCTCTGTATTTATAGAACAACTATATTGATAACTAGTAAATACAACAACTATATTGATAACTAGTTGCTCTAGATGAGCTTTGGGCCTGGGCTTCGAGGGATGCACTATGTAGCAAAATACGTCATTAGCAACTCTTGTAAGCCAAGGATTAACATAAGATCTAATCCATTTTATGTCTGTGTGTGTGGGCCTGGGCTTCGAAGGATGCACTATGTAGCAAAAGAGGCCATTGGCAACTCTTGTAAGCCTAGGCTTAACATAATATCTAATCCATTTTTATGTGTGTGTATGTGTGTGTTTGCTTCCAACTCACAACTTACTAGGATACTATGAGCCATATATCTATACTACTTTATAATAAGAAAACTGAGACTTCACAGTGGATTTTGTTTTCCAAAAAAGTTCTTACTAACTAAAATTGTTCATTCAATTTAATATGGAAAGTTAAGTAATTACGCATAGAAAAAATATTAAAAAACTAAGAGACTTGGCCTATTTTCAAGTAGTAAAAAAAACTATTGTTTGCTTTTACCAATAGTATAAAATATTAAAAAAACTAAGAGACTTGACCTCTTTTCAGTTGTTTTGAATATTGCTTATTTTAGACTTTGATAAATGAAAGTATGTATTATATCAGTTATGATTTTTATAGTATGGTTAAGTTATGAAGTTAGGTGATAAACCACTGTATGTAATAATTTATATGATACATACTGTCATTTTTGCAGAAGTATCTAGAAATGGATATGAATTACTATCTGCGTCATCGTTCGTGGATGTACAACCGTCATCCTGATGACATGTGCGGTGTGCGGGATGAATTCATTGAGGGTGTATAGCAGTTCCTGCAGTTAGCCAAGGCGTTCCCTCAGTACATGGACAGTACCAAAATTAAGTGTCCGTATGTGAGATGTCGCAACAGGAAATATCATCCAGAAGTGGAAGTTACATATCATTTATACTCGAAGGGCTTCACGCCGAATTACTATCAGTGGACCGCGCACCGAGAATTTGTATCTCTAGCATCGAAGTCGGAGCCCTATGTGGAGCCGTATATGGATGTCCACGACCATGATGCTTACGACGATGGGTTGGTGAACATGGTTTATGATTCGGCGGGGCCTAGTTTCAATCCGGACAATTATGATGCGGCGGGACCTAGTTTCAATTCGGACAATTATAATGCAGCTGAGGAGGCACCGAATGCCAATGCTGCAAAGTTTATGGAGTTGCTGGAGAATGCAAGGACTCCACTATATCCTGGTTGTGAAGATCATTCACCGTTGGAGGTGGTTACAAGATTATTGAGCATCAAGTCCAATTTTAACATGTCGCAAGAATGCTATAATCGACTGCTCAATTTGATTATAGAGATATTTCCCGAGGGTGCAAAGTTGCCTAAAGACTTCTATCGATCTAAGAGGATGGTGAGATCGCTTTGGATGGGATACGAGAAAATCGATGCATGTCGCAACGGGTGCATGTTATACTACAAAGACGACAAGGATGAAGATGCGTGCAGATTCTGTGGTGCTGATCGCTACAAGGCCACTGTTAGAGAAAAGTCTGTCGGTGCAAGAAAGCCTACCGATTCGATGCACTACTTGCCTTTGACGTCGCGGTTGCAGCGGTTGTTTATGGTTAAGAAGACTGCAGAAAACATGAGTTGGCACAGGCGAAAGCAGATCGAAGGAGTATTGGATCATCCATCCGATGGAGAAGCATGAAAGCACTTTGATCGAGAGTATCCACATTTTGCCGAGGAAGCGCATAATGTCATATTGGGGCTCTCCTCTGACGGTTTTACCCAATTCGGACTTTCGGGCTCCCAGTATTCGTGTTGGCCTGTGATCGTCACTCCGTACAATCTACTGCCTTGGATGTGCATGAAGACTCCGTATATGTTCCTAACCGTTATTATCCCGGGTCCGAACAATCCGAAGAGGAACATCGATGTGTATTTACAGCCTTTGATAGATGAGTTGAATCAACTGTGGGAAGTAGGTGCCAACACGTACGATGTTTCTAGAAAGCAAAATTTTCAGATGAGGACAGCACTTATGTGGAGCATCAATGACTTTTCGGCCTATGAAATGTTATCGGAATGGAGCACCCATGGTCGTCTCTCATGTCCGTATTGCATGGACCGTACTCAGGCTTTCCGTTTGAAACACGGAGGCAAACCATGCTTCTTCGATTGTCATAGACAATTTTTGCCGAAGGATCATCCGTACTAGAGGAACCAGAATGCTTTTCGTACGGGAGTAGTGGAGAAGGTCAATCCACCGCCAAGGTGGCCCAGATGCACGATATGGGAAGAGGTAAAAGATTTACCAAGTGCTATCGAAGAGCCTGCTAAGAGGTAAAAGTGTGACGGATTTTGTCGCACCCATAACTAGACGAAGAGGAGTATAATCTGGGATCTGCCATATTGGAGCACCAATCTGATCAGACATAACCTTGATGTCATGCATATCGAGAAGAATTTGTTTGATAACATAATTAATACTGTAATTGAGGTAAAGGGGAAGACAAAAGATAACCCGAAGGCCAGGTTGGACTTAGAAGAAATATGTAGACGTCCTGTATTGTATTTGATAGAGGAGGGAAATGGAAAGTTAAAGCAACCTAAGTCAGTTTTCTCACTGGATAAAGAGGATAAAGGTAGACTTTGTAGGTTGATTCAGGGTCTAAAGTTTCCAAACGGGTACGTGTCGAACTTGAGAAGATGCGTCGACCTCAAGGAGAACAAACTGGTGGGTATGAAGAGACACGATTGTCACGTATTCATGGAGAGGTTAATTCCGATTGTATTTCGAGAATTCTTACCGCATGTCGTTTGGGACCCATTGACAGAGCTGAGCATATTCTTCAGAGATCTTTGTTATACTAAGTTGCTCGTCGATCGTCTAGAAAAGCAAGAGAAGGACATTACGGTAACACTATGTAAGATCGAGAAGGTGTTTCCTCCTGGATTCTTCGACTCTATGGAGCATTTGCCAATTCATCTTTCCTATGAGGCACGTGTTGGTGGTCTTGTCGGTTATCGGTGGATGTACCCCTTCAAGCGGCATCTGAATCACCTAAAGAGAAAGATGAAAAACAAGGCACGGGTTGAGGGCTCTATTTGTGAAGCTTATATTCTCGAGGAGATTACAAACTTTTGCTCGACGTATTTCAAACCGCATGTTGCTACTAATAGGACGAAAGCTCCGAGAAACGATGACGCATATCAGGAATCTAATTATGCAATACTCAAAGTATTCAATGCGTCCGGAAAGCCTTCGAGAAAAATGAAGAAGAGATATTTGAATGACGATGAGCTAAGGGCTGCTCAATTGTATATATTACTCAATTGCGACGAGGATGAAGTGGAGAAGCTAGAGGGGTAAGTAATTAATACATCCACGTTTACATCATCTCAATGTAATAGTATAAGATACTATTATGCTACTAATCAACAGTTGCTTCATTATTTTTCAGCACATATAATGATGAGTTGAGGTCGGTTAGACCCTACATAACAGACGAAGAAGTAGAACAAGATATGAGATGTCATTTTCCTTCTTGGTTGAGCGCATATGTAAGATGCTTGGTAATTACTTTTTATTTATGCACTTGTAAAACAAATAACTTACTATCGCTACTTTGGTTTTAGGTCGATCGTCTAATAACACCCGAGACTGAATCTATTAGAACTCTAGCCAAGGGACCAATTACTGCCGTAAAAATATGGCCAAGTTTCTGTGTGAATTGATTCAGGTTCAAGTCAACAAATGCTCCTATCAGAGATAGCTTTCTGGATCTTGATTCCACGAAAAATAGTTGTTTGTGTATCAAATCTTCGAACTACAAAGACGTCAATCCGGACAATGATTTTTTTGGCATCTTACGAGAGATTATGGAGTTGACATATAATTATGGCACAGAACTTGCTAATATCGTGCTATTCAGGTGTGAATGGTTCGATCTGATTCAAGATCAAGGTTAGAAAATTGACAAGCATGGCCTTGTGGATATAAACTATAAGCGTAGATATCAAGGCTACGAACCATTTGTCCTATCAAGTCAGGCTCAGCTTGTGTACTTCACAACTTATCCTAGACGGGGGACAGCGAGGTCGGATTGGTGGGCAGTAAGCAAGACTAAAGTTAGAAATTCCTTTGACATTGACGAAATAGCTTATCAGGAGGACGATCTACCTCTTGTAACAAATATTGTAGATGTGGACTCAACGGAAGTTACTCATTACACGAGTAATAATGTAGAAGATGTAGAATTATCCGAAGAGGAAGACGAAGTAGATGAAAGTGAAGACGATGAAGAGAAGAGGAGGACGAGGAAGGCGAACAAGATGAATTTTTTGAAGATGATTGAAAATAAAATATATTGCATGTAGAATGTAACTATATTTTGACTGTAGAATGTAGATCAAGGTTGGAAAATTGACGAAGTAGATGTACCCATTAACGAATATATGTATTATATTTTGACTGTAGAATGCTTTGAGATATGCATCACATTTCGATTGTAGAATGTACTATATATTTGTGTTTCTCTATATTCATCATATGTTGTTATCAGATATGACAGGACGACGCGGAAGATTCGGCAGGTCCCGAGGTAGATAGAGTGCTCCTCCGGTACTGCCTACTGTTGGTTCCGGATCATCGTCGCCCAGTACTCCAGTATATCGATCACTCACATCTCCGACTGTTGGGACGAGTAGTTCCAGGCATGATAGTACACCCTCGTCTAGCGTTCCTCCTGCTGACGGAACCATGGGGACAGATGAGCATGTCGAGGAGGTCGTGCCCATGTTGTCCCAACATCAGCAAGATCCTCCATGCGCACCTCCGGAGGAGACGAGGACAGAGATTTGGGCCGACGGTACAAAGTAAGTCAATTAGATGGTTTAGTATAATATATATCGTGTATTTCTTTATTCATCGTATATTGACTTTTCAGTATTCTAAATTATTATCTCTGTATAGATATCGTCCATCGTCGGTTCAGAGACGCCTGGGCCAATTTCTGAGGAACAACTACGGTGGCCCTTGGATCAACTACTCTGAGGCTCCGGAGGAGAGGAAGGCATTCTGGTTTGCGCACTTCCAAGTAAAAGTATATTAAATAAATCCTCTAATTTATGCATATTATATAACTTATCCATGATGCTAACTTACTAAATTATTTATTGTAGCAAACGTATTTTTATCCTCCGCATCGGGCCGAGTTGATCGAGCGGCTCTTTCCTACCGTTGCCGCCAAGCTTATCCGAGATGGTCTGGATGACCAGAAGGCTCGTGATCGTGCTGGAAAACCGATCCAAGGTTGGATCACGCCTGAGCAGTGGACTGCAATGAGGGCTAGATTCGATGATCCGAGCTACAAGGAAAGGTCTGAGAAGGCCAAGGCGGCTAGGCGGAATATTGCCAAGTGGTGTGGTGGCTCGATTCCGATGATGGAACATTTCCGTCGTTTGGTATATTTTTTCTTTTAAAATATATTATTTTAATGTAAGTATCATAAAATGGTACTTGAAAAAAATGTTTAAGTTTAGTAATAAATTATATATTTTTAACAGGTACAGAGGGGTGAGGATGCAAACATGGTGACCGTATTCTTGGCCACCCATCACAAGGACGGAAATCTCATTGATGAGAGGGCCTCGCAGACCTATGTAAGTATTATTTTACTTTGTGTTAATTTTAATATAACTTAGACAATTATCGAGTTTCCAAACCTTTCTAGGCCGAGTATCTTAGGCTGCGTGAGCGGGCGACTGCTAGTGCACCTACACCTGGAGAGGCTGGTACTTCGTCACAGCCCGCTCCAGCTCCGTCGGTGGACGACCTGTGGGTGACCGCAGCTAGTGGTCTCCAGAGGGGTACGTACTACGGTACGGGCTCCTATGGCGCCCTGGTTGCGACGCAGTCATCTAGGGCCTCCCCGACAGCTGCGCATTCCACACAGCCCTCGCAGTCGTCGGCCAGAGTCCAGGAGGCCGTCCAGGAGGCCGTTGACCGTCAGATTGCGTCTCTCCGTGACGAATTGCTGCGAAGGATAGAGGAGCAGCCCCGGTCCCAGCCGTTGGCGGACGATCCGATTCTCATCGCACGATTCGATATGCTCGACCGCAGCATGACGGAGCTCCTGGATTTGATAAATGATATTAGAGCCTCCAATGACCGCAACATCATAGAGCTGCAGGCGTCACAGCTATCAATGGGCGAGAGGCTGACTATGATGCAGGATTCAATGGTTCATAGCAGTACGAGACTGTATCTACCATGGATTCTTACAACCAGCGACTCGCAGACTTGGAGCGGGCACGGCCTCCTGGTAAGCCTACATCGACACAGACTCCACCAACGTCACTGCCTTCTCCATCGACGTCGGTGTCGATTCCACGGGACGAGTATGAGCAGTTCTTATCCTTTAAGCGCGCCGGTGGTCAGCCTCCTGCAGATCCGCAGTAGTATAGTTAGTTACTGGATATTTATATTTTTTTTTATTTAGGATGCGATTGTATGGATATAAATTTGCCATATTCTTTACGTTTACGATGAGATTTGTTGGATGCTTTCTTTTCTTCAAATTTTATTATATTATTCATATTTTGGTTTACAACTGATGACTGATACTTGGTGCTGCTACTAGAATCTTCAAATTTACCCAGTGTACTAGAATTTTTCCCATTGGTGCTGCTACTGTGTTCTTTATTCAATTATTTCTACTACCATCATATACCTGATAATGAACCCAAGGGGGTTGGTAAACCCAGAAATACAATTCAGTAATAATTTTTTTATTTTTTTTGAAAATTAGCGACATTTAGCGACGTTTAGCGACGTTCATTAGCGATGTTGTTAAGCGTCGCTAAATACGTCGCTAATGACGTCGCTAAAATCGTCGTTGTACGTCGCAAAATACTGACATGGCAGTATTGCCAGGTCATTATAGACGTCGGTGTAACGTCGCTATATAAGTCGCTAATTAGCGACGTTTAGCGACTTCAATAAATGTCGCTATGTAGTGACGCGGCGTCGCTAAACGTTGTTAAATTTAGCGACACATTAAAGTCGCTAAAAACGTCGGTATAGCGACGTTTAGCGACGTTTTTTGTTTTAGTGACTTGGTTTTTTCTGACTGCTTTAAAATGTCGCTAATTACGTCGCTAAACCAACTTAGCGACATTTTTTGGTTATTTAGCGACGTTTTTAGACGTCGCTAAATTGACTTATTCTGGTAGTGAGTGTTCCATGCATTCACATCGGTCGGACAATGGCTATTGGTGGAGAGCTGAACTGCATGCGTCATTAGCCACCATGGGTCACAGCTGCCATTAGCATCAGATAATGAGTCATTGGTTTGCTGGTCCAACAGTTGCCGATCCTGAGATACTCGGGGACCGCCCTACATATAGCTAAGTTCATTGTGTTGGCTTGGATAGATGAACTACCCCTAAGATATGCATATGTGTCTAGCTATGCATTTGTCCCTAGAGTCTCACGAGACACGCTGCGCATACCCTGAAACAGAATGAACGATTTGTCTTGCTTGCTTATATCGCATATGAAACTCTGTTTTTAAAAGATGTTTCCAAAACAATGTAATATGACTCCGTTCTTTTGTTGCATGAAACGAATATAGGTAAAACTAGAAAGATCACTAGTAATGTAATGTTTTATAACAGGATTACTTAGTGTTGGTTTTAGTGAATGCTTGCTTTTGTTCAGTTGTTTTATCTCACCAGTACTTATAAAAGTGCTGACCCACCAACAGTTTACTTGCTTGCTGGTACTGGATCGTCCGAGGGAGCGATAGGCGTGCCTCAGTCCCTAAGACCCAGAATCCTGATTTCGATTGTTGCCCCTAAATGCTATCGTATAAGGGGGCATAATGTATGGAACGAATGCCTTTGCATAAGAGAACCCAAGTCCCTCGATTGTCCCGAATACTCAGTTGGCTAAATGCATTGAATTGCAACAATGTCCCTTTCCACTGCTTACTCGATTGATGCGATGATAGCCAACAAACAACTTAAACGATAAAGCCTTGTGCGGGCGCAATTCCAAGCTCGCACGGCATCACGTCCCGGTATATTCGAACGGGCCATCCCTTCCTCGCACCCGCGGGACAGGCGTCGAGGCGGGTTAATTTGGGTCCGGTGTGCCAAGGTGCGGTGGTTCGCGTCCGGGTCCTCCTGCTACGGGGGCGAGGCGGTGGTCCGGCAGGACGGCCCCTCTGTTCAGGGGCCGGGGCATGACATAATGGTATCAGAGCCGAATCGATTTCTTGGCCCAATCCGTTGCTATGACTCTGAGATATTATCGATATGATATTGCAATAGAGCGTTCCATACAATAAGTCTATTGATATTCTCAAAGTACAAATGTTTTCCGGACTTGAATTGCTTGACTGTTTCGATTGAGTACGGCGAGGGATGAGGACTATCGCTGCTCGGAATATCGAGAAGTTTATCCTTGAAGTTTTGAGGACGAAACTTTTTGTTGGTTGGTAAGTATGTAATGCCCCACTCCGCGTCGGCATTATGTATTAGGTGAGTGGGCAGAACTTCGTTCTCTGATTCTTGCACGCCTTAATAATAATCTGAGTTTTTGCTTGCAATATTTTCATAAGAGAATGATAGAACCTGCCTTGCATGTTAATGAACGAACTCACCTAGCTTGTCCTTGAAACGAATAAGTCTGCTTAACTAAGAATCCTGAAATGCTTGTCTAAGAGTGCATGAACATGTTCACTATCGCCTATGCTTCGAGAGAACCTAAATGTGTTCAAATGATAAGTCGGCTTGCCCCGCAACAACGATAACTGTTCTGATGGTTCATCTCATCTGCATACTAGAGTTTATTTGATAGTGTTCCATGCATTCGCATCGGTCGGACAATGGCTATTGGTGGAGAGCTGAACTGCATGCGTCATTAGCCACCATGGGTCACAACTGCCATTAGCATCAGATAATGAGTCATTGGTATGCTGGTCCAACCGCTGCCGATCTTGAGATACTCGGGGACCGCCCTGCATATAGCTAAGTTCATTGTGTTGGCTTGGATAGATGGACTGCCCCTAAGATGTGCATGTGTGTTGGCTTGGATAGATGGACTGCCCCTAAGATGTGCATGTATGTCTAGCTATGCATTTGTCCCTGGAGTCTCACGAGACACGCTTCGCGCACCCTGAAACAGAACGAACGGCTTGTCATGCTTGCTTATATCGCATATGAAACTCTGTTTTTAAAAGATATTTCCAAAACAATATAATATGACTCCGTTCTTTTGCTGCATGAAACGAACATAGGTAAAACTAGAAATATCGCTAGTAAAGTAATGTTTTATAACATGATTACTTAGTGTTGGTTTTAGTGAATGCTTGCTTCTGTTCAGTTGTTTTATCTCACCAGTACTTATAAAAGTGCTGACCCACCAACAGTTTACTTGCTTGCAGGTACTGGATCGTCCGAGGGAGCGATAGGCGTGCCTCAGTCCCTAAGATCCAGAATCCTGGTTTCGATTGTTGCCCCAAAATACTATCTTATAAGGGGGCATAATGTATGGAACGAATGCCTTTGCATAAGAGAACCCAAGTCCCTCGATTATCCCGAATACCCAGTTGACTAAATGCATTGCATTGCAACAATGTCCATTTCCGCTGCTTACTCGATTGATGCGATGATAGCCAACAAACAACTTAAATGATAAAGCCTTATGCGGGCGCAACCCCAGGCTTGCACGGCATCACGTCCAGATATATTCGAATGGGCCATCCCTTCCTCGCACACGCGGGACAGGCGTCAAGGCGCGATGATTCGCGTCCAGTGCGCCGAGGCGCGGTGGTTTGCGTCCGGGTCCTCCGGCTACGGGGGCGAGACGGTGGTCCGACCGGACGACCCCTCGGTTCGGGGGCCTGGGCATGATACAGGGGTCCCTCCTGTCAGCTTTCTGCATCAAACTGGGCAGGGCTTGCCTGTCAGCGACCGCGGGGTGGGTGCGGGTGCAGCCGTGCCGACCTCGAGCCGAGCCGAGTTCGACTCGGACTCAACTGAGCCAAGCTGTGTCAAATCCGGACCGTCCGATCTGGGCGGGGCTGCTTGGATGCACGTCATGTGGCAGAATCCAAGCCGCGGCTGCTTCCTCTCTCCTCTCTATATATAATAGTTTAGTTTATAAATTCTAGGGTTTTCTTTGAGCCGAATTTGGAGAATTGTCATCTAGGATTCCTTCATCTTCCAGAAGCCATTACTCATAGCACCGGACTCCAAACGTGGCCCAATTTCTTGCGTTAGAACCGTATTGAGGTTAGTTTTCTGAATATGTAAATTGTTTCACGAAATTATGAATATTAAATTCTGGAAAATTCATAGAACACAGAATATCCGAAAATAGACGCGTCTCGGTGTTTTCGCGATTCCGGGAGAACCAGGAATCAGAATCATGAACCGTTTGAAGTTTCAGAAAGCTAATGTCGAGATTATTGACATATATTTTTCCCAGAACTTAATTCGAAATATTTCTATACAGTTAATTTTGTAGAACTTCTAGGTCAGATATTAACCACCGTTGCATAATACGAATATGGTATGTGCAATAATTTCTAAACGAATTTAAATTCGGACAAGCCGTAAATTCTAGCATGTTTTTGACACTGAAATCTACAGGAAATCATGCATGAAATTCGAGTTTGTGTCGGTTGACTTTTTGGTCAACAGATCGCCTCGATTTGTGTGTCATGAGTCTCGAGTTGATAAAATTTAGTTTCTTTGGAAGAAATTTAGGAATTAACCTAAAAATCAGAATAATAAAATTAAAATAGGATTTTAGAGTTATTATTCCAGAATTAAATAAATTAAAATAAAATATTTTTTGACATGGCAATTTCGTAATACGGCTATTTGGACTTGGACTTGGATTCCGACCCGTACCAACAAAGGACCACAGGCAAGTACATTCTCTGATAGTTTCCATTATTTGATATTTTCTATGATGCATGTTTATAGTATTGTTTTACCTGATTTCTGACACGATGGATACACGGATTGGTATTGTATGGATTCATTTTCGTGAGGCACGTATTTTCAGGCCTATTGATTTTTCTGGACTAATGAGTTACTGGACTAATGTATTTTCTTGCCTATTGACATCTTCTAGTCTATAGATATTATTCGTGTCTAGACTTGGATCCATGAGTACTAGTCGGACAGGAAAAACCTAGGAGACGTGTGAACTACCCTTTCCATCCCATGGTCTCTTTGGAATAATAGCAGCCACACACGACACGTGTGGTTTGCCGGATATTACCCTCTAGCCGTTCATATGTCAACTTGGTATTTCAAAACACTAGTTAGATGCAGTCATTCTGGATTAATCTATACTTGCTGATTGTATACTTGCATGACAGGTTTCCTAGTTCACATATCTGTCTGTCTATACATGCTTCTCTATTCTTATTTCTTGTCTTTCATTATTTCTTTATTTAACTGTTCCTTTATAATGTACCATATTCCATTATTATATGCTAATCAAGTATTTCATAAGTATTAACTGTTCATAGTACTTGTCAATTAACTGGAACTGCTATTGGATTGTACTCGTTCCATCCTGACTGGGTAAACATTTTAGGTTACTTGCTATCTTGCTCATTGGCTTTTGTTGGAGATCGAAATGCTTTTGGAGGCCAATATTAGAATTTAGATAGTTTAGCAACTTCTTTAGATTTGATGTTTAACGAGTTTGTTCCCGAGTTATGATTTAATTATAAATTGAGAATCTTGTAAAATTATACAAATGTTGTGAATGAGCAATAGATTTGAATTTGTGATTAAATATTATCTATTTGGATTGATGGACCATTGTTATCATAGACAGCGTACTACCGCCGATGCTGCAGCATAGGTTGGGCTTTGCCACGTACTCGTATCCGAAAAGCGGGTGCGGTCGTGACAACGGTGTCCATCAGCCAGGGCCCATGCTAGAAGATCACCTCCATAGAATGGGTTACTATTGGCCGACAATGGTAGCAGACGCCGTTGACTATGCAAGAAAGTGCCTAGCGTGCCAAATCCATGCTGACTTCATCAATCAACCCTCAAAGTTTCTACAACCGACCATGGCTTCCCGGCCGTTCGAAGCCTGGGGCATGGATATCATAGGGCCGATCAGTCCGCCTTCGGCTAAGGGACATTGATTCATTTGGCTATCACCGACTACTTCTCTAAGTACGTGGAAGCTGTACCACTCACTAAAGTCAAGACGTCCAACTTAATCAGCTTTGTCAAATATCACGTCATACACCGCTTCGGTTTGCCATAAAGGATCATCCAAGTCAACGGTCCACAGTTCGCAAGTCACATGTTCTATCGGTCTTGCAATAAAAACCGATTCAGAATGTAGCGTCAACTGTCTATAACCCGGAAACAAATGGTATGGCAGAAGCCTTCAACAAGACCATCATAAATATACTCAAAAAGTTTGTGTCGTCCAACAAATGTGACTGGAATGAAATAATGGGTGAATATCTCTGGACCTACCGTACAATGGTCCAGATATTTATTGGCAATACGCATTTTTCTCTGGTATACGAAAGCGAAGCGGTCCTCCCGCTCGAGATCCAAATCCCTTCAATTCGAGTAGCTCTCTTCAACTAATTAACCATCAACGACAATCACCGCCGATGGCTACAAGAGTTAGAAGCAACGAGAAACGTCTCTTAGCTCAGCAACGCATTGAATTTTACCAAGCGCGTCTCTCGGGAGCCTTCAACAAAAGGGTAGACAAGAGGACCTACCAGGTGGGTGATCTCGTCCTTACCGTAAGGAGGCCGATGGTTATGACCCACAAGACGACCGACAAATTCCAATTCAAATAGGAAGGCCCGTTTCATGATGCCTATCAACGTGCAAGTTCCTAAAAAGTATTACGTCTAAGCTAGACTTGTACTCCCCTTGTCCCCAGCCGGGCAATCAAGATGTACAGTCTTTATACTCTTGGTTCTTCATCCCCAGCAAGGGCCTATGTACAACATGTCCCCTTCTTTACAAATTTTTGTAAAAGTCATTATCTGTATCCAGGAATCCTAGACACCCAACGGATAATGGATCCTCAAAAGCTCCCTAGTGGAGCAGTCCTCAGGTCCACTTGCACACTCCCGTAATGACTACTCAAACCAATCTCGTTAGCCATGTTCATATTACCTCTGAGCTATTGTTCTGTAGATCTCCCCAGCAGAGCAATCCTCAGGTCTATCTTCATTATCAGACCACACCCACCAAATTACTCCTCAGTGAGTTTCTCGAACATTGATTTACATCCATATTACCTCTGAACTACTGTCCTAACCTTCCTCCCCGGCTGTGTTTGCCATGTCCATATTACCTTTGAGTAAACCTTCCGGGTCTTGGCTATCGATCATTACATTCGTATTACCTCTGATATCGGTTTTCATCTCTACTTATCACCCGTACTTACCAAGGTACGCCAGCGGTGTTAAGTCAACAAAACCTGTCACGTCCATATCATCTCTAACAGGGCTTGATCCAAATATATTACCTACATTCAGGTGCGCAAGAAGTAATGGGTCTAAAAAACCTATCACGTCCATATTACCTCTGATAGGGATTGTTTTTGAACTTATTATTTGCACTCAACGTGCGCAACAAATAAAGGTCCACCAAAGTCTCTCAGTGGGATATCCTAGACAGACGACGATATTGTAGCACGTCCAGATTACCTCTAGTAAAATATCTAAAGTTCATACAAAATTCATACACAACAAGACAAATGAAGGAAGAAGTTCTAGAAAAAGAGAAATATTTATTCAAGCTCATGAGTACATATGATAAAAATCCACTACATTTTTAAGGGTTTTCATTAATACTCAAGGTCTCGGGTACATATGATGAAATCCATTTTAAGGATTTCCATGGGTTCTCGCCGATAAGAATATATTCCATTACAAGGCGCCCATGTGTTCTTTCTGCCATGGACACAAGAGAGCCCAACAACAGAGCTCAATGCTTTCTGAATCATCCCTCCACATTACAAACATCAGTATATGGAAAAGAATCCATACTAATGGATAGCAAGGGAGGAGCATAGGCAGACGCTCTACAAACAGGAGAAAGGACCGACGATAGGAATGACAATTAATCAAAATCCTGTCATCCATGTCGCAAGCCCCCAGTCGGTAACAAGCCGCATTGAGGGGAGAAATGCAGCTAGCACGCTGCATGAACAAGAACAGTCCAGCGCGTGATACATGATGTTCATCCTCGTCTCCTAGATTAGTTCTTGCTGAACTGCTCTCATCTCTTCGAGCAATTCTTGGTGAACGTCGCATAAAGTTGGTCTTCATCCCGCACAACGGGTGTTATGATATCCTTCCATGCTCCATCATGAGCCGCACAAGGGAGAACAAAGACTGCACAAGGAGAACATAAGGCGTCAACAAACAAAGACAATATGGAGTCCATGTGGCAAATCCTAGCCGACGCATGAGGTTCCTGCCATGGTGGTCACATGTCGAGTCTAGCCCCCATCCATGCGACAGAATCAGGGTCGCATGTCTAGGTCGAGCCTTCATCCATGCGCCAGATTCCTAACTGGCGCAGATGGTTACCCTTCCATGAGATAAACTCATGAAAAAAGCCTGCACATGTTCACGATGATCTCTCATCCACACGGTAAGGCTGTGTAAAGAGTCTGGGTATCTTCTCGATGATTTCTCATTCATGCAGCAAGACTATGCACTGGTGTCTCTATGTTCTTGACATCACCAACACGAGAAGCTTGGAGCTCCCTAACCTTTATCAGGAGGCCACGGATCAAGGCTGCCCTCGGCGAACTCCTCGACGAAAAGAGCTGCATCCTTCAACATCCCTCACAAGATAAAGAAAGGAAGCAAAGATATAAATTTCTCTCTCTCTCTCTCTCTCTCTCTCTCTCCACCCCGCTGCCTATTTATAGGCCTCAAAAACCGCATGCAAAGATCGAGACAATGAACCAAGTAGTTATGGGAATGAATCTTACGCGTCGATTTTCGTGATTGTAAACACTCTCCCCCAAAAATCATAATTTTGTGAGTTTAAATTAATTAAAATTATTTATTTTATTTTAATTATATATTTAAATATAGATTCTTAATATTCTTAGTTAATTAATTCAAATAAAATCCTTTATCGTAGCTTTAACAATTATAGCATGAGCTTTGTTCTTCCAACAAGCTTTACCCTTTTTATCTAGACTAGCCAACCTACCCACATGACCTTGGTGTCACGCCCAATTGGAATTCCTTCTGTTTTTTTATTTAATAGATCACCATGACACCTTCTTTTAGTTTTTAATTGCCAAACTTTCAATTTTTCCCCGAAACAATCTAAATACCCAACCCAAAGCCATGAATTAATTTATTGGATACTAGTGGCTGAAAATAGGATAACTATATATATAACTATATATATATATATATATATATATATATATATATATATTGTGTAGAGTTTATTTTAGGAGGATAGAATTTAAAATCTTCTTGAGATAGGGTCAACATTTGTACCTTATCAACTTTTAGAGCCAATCAAATTCTAATATTTTCATATTTGGAAACCTCTAATTTAAATATTTCATACATCCATTTTTTGTAGCATCCACCTATTTAAATTCATGAATCAAATCTTTGATTTATTCTCCTATAAATTATGATCTTAATTAAATATGTATTTTTCAAATTAGCAACCCATAATTCTAATTGCTACCATGAATCCCCTATGTCAAATTAGGCAACTTCTCATTTTGTGCAAGATTTGCATAATAATTATCTATTATTTTATTTTCTTTAGAATCTCAAATCAAATCTTAATTATTAATACCATTGAAATAGTTATTGACAAATATTTCTACCAAACAATTAGGAACCCACTAAATTAGGAAATACTCAAACATATATTCATATCCCATAAACGAAAGCCCCCTCCCATAACCAACCATAAATCCCACAAGGGACTAACCCTTTCTCCATATATATATATATATATATATATATATATATATATATATATATATATATATGATCATCATCATCATCATAACTCAAACCCTAATAAATATAATTCTTCTCCACCCACATCTCCTTCTAGCCGCAAACCCCAAGGCCGCCGACACCCCCCCCCCCCCCAACGCGGATACCCCGAAGCCGACCACTCCATCCAAGATTATATTCATCCTTCATTTTCCTACTAGTAAGTTCTTTCTTCAATCCTCATCTTCTTCTTTGCCATGATCTTCTTCTTCTCCATGGATTCTTGATAAAAATTCTAGTTTGCATGTTCTTGTAAAAACCCTAATTTGAATGTTCTTGATAAAAATCCTAATTTGGATGTTGTAATAAAAATCCTAGTTTGCATGTTCTTGATAAAAACCCTAGTTTGCATGTTCTTGGTAAAAAAAAAACCCTAATTTGTATGTTATAGTAAAAATCCTAATTTGTATGTTAATAAATAAAAAGTCAAACCCTAATCTTCTTTTTTGTTAATGATAAACTAAGTTTTCTATGATGTTTTCAAGAACCAAAATTTATATATTATGGTGAATTGATAACCTATTTGTGATAAGTATATTGTATGTTTAGAACATATATTGTGGTTGCAAGGTTGAACCCTAATTAGTTCTTTATGGTTAAGAAAACCCTAGTCTATGTATTCTCGATGTGCTACAAAATCCTAATTAATATTTTATAAAAGAAAAGAGTATTTATTATTTGCTAGTTGTGTGCACGTGTCTTAGAGTAGCAGACTTACCTGGTATATTATGAAGGTACACGGTATCTTCTGACCTAATACTTGTTCAACACGTTCACTGGGTGAGGGAGTGCATGGACTAGCGTGTCGACTGATCATTGAAACGTGAGTTCGCATCTTGTGTTAGTAGTTGGTATTTGGGCTAGTTTTCTAGATTTTATTGATTTCGTTGCATTATGTCTGCACCGCGTATACGGTTCGGATAGTACATTGGGCGAAAAGAATATACTAGCGAGCGAATAGGACTTCTGTTTCTACTGGTGTAAATGGTGTATATGGTGTACCCTCGAGTTCTATCGAACGCCTGGTAGGATGACGGATTCTTCTATTCTCCCCCCTTATGCGCCACTAAAGATGCTTTGAGTGCATTTCATATAGATGATTTAGTTACCCTATTTATTGTTTATTTCTTTACTTTTATGCATGTCGATTTCTTGTGTACTTGTTATGTCCCTCTGAAGACCTGGCACCTTTTCCAGATCCATACGAGCAATTATACCCGACGAACTACGAAGTTGGAGATTTTGCTGAAGAGGACCTTGAGGTGGAACCACAGGTGTTTCCTTGAGCGCCATGGATGATAGTTTCTTAGTGTCCTGGGTGTCCATATCTAGTTAGCTGGCACCCGAACTATTTCATTATTGTTTAGTTGTTTTTCCTTTCAGTATTCTTTCATACTTATATTTTGCGGATTGTTCTCCACTAGACTTTATTTTGTAGTGGATTCTGGGACTTTATCTATTCATTCATTTTCCTATTCAGTGATATTTGTGGATGAGACAGATTATTACCTGCCTTTGATATTATGACTTAGTTATATTCTACAACATACTACGACAGGTTAGGTCCATCAAATTGGGTTCCTATACTTGTTCGCACAGCTGGCATGTGTACGTATACCTGGATCTACGTATTTTGGGATTGGGGCGTGACAGTGATCCTCTTTAAACTCCTTGGAAACTGTTGCCTTGCGTTCCGCATTAGGAGGTGGCTCAGAATCCCAAGAAATCTTCCCAATGATCGAATTGAATCATGTCATTTAATGCATAAGTAACAGCCTTAAGGCACTAATCCATACGGCCCACGACCAAGCGGTCCCAATGTCCATGTGACACAATATTCATGTGAGTAAAAGTGCTTTTTCCTCCATGCTTCTTATTTAAAGTATTTCAAACTTGTCAGTTTGAAAACTTTGAAGGGGGTCCTGTAGAAGCATGGAAAATATGCATCCATACGTGTCACGTCCCGATCCCGAAAGGGTCAATCGTCCTTGCTGGATCCCTTACGGAACCAATCGTCCTCGCTGGGGCGCGATGCCTTGCGAGCCTGGAGTTGCGCTCGCACAAGGCAAGGACGTGCAGTGATAGGAACCCATTTTGAAACACAATTAGAAAACACATTCACAGATATTTGAACACAAGTGCAGGAAGAAATATGCTTTTTCATTGATAATTCAGAATAATTTACATAGAGTTTACATTGATGCGCTTTCTCGACTACTTGAATTGCATTACAAAAGATAACTCAAAATGCAGGGCGCGCTCCATCAGATAGTCCACGTCGTTCATACATTACGCCCTTGTATAGATTGAAAATCCAAGCCTCCAAAATGAACCGACTCTAACTTTACTTCAAAATAGAGGTGCTCCTAACGCCTCCTCATCTATGTACTAGCGTTGCACCGTCTGAGTGCCTGAAATAGTTGCCCACAACGTGGGTCAGTACTCAACTTGTACTGGTGAGCGGGATGAACCCACTCGACTAAATCGACACTAGCTTATTAGGGGCGAGCATGCATTAAGATGATCTTTCTATAAAGAAGCAAGTGAATCCAATTCATATCAGTTGCATGGTTTGATAGGAATGATAAATCACATTGAATCCAACCAGTACATTGGTTGCTTACTTAACCGATGCACGCCTTCCCTGCAACGAAACACAAGTATACTTACCATCTGCACAAGACAATAAATTAGCATGTGTTCTATTCTATGCGGTCATTGGTGTGATTGACACCTTAGGGACTTATTCCAAGCATTGCGGTGCACCCTATCAGCCCGGGTAGCAAGCCCTGTTGGAGGTCCCGCAATGCATCGCGACTAGCACGATCAAATATTTCCCTCCGAATCGATACGGTTCCAGTGCCCCGGAATGCCGTTTCGAGGAAATGTCAAACCTTGTATACAAGTTGTCCCAGACCATGCGAATGCATGAACAAATCATATATCATACAATGCATCAAAATAAACAAGAGAAGTAAAGTAGTAATATATATCTTGTCAACAGTTCATATTTTCTCAAACGGTGTTCCGATTTTGGTATCCCATAGGTCCAAACTCTATCCGAGGCACCAGGCCGCAACCAACAACCAACTTTCCTTTACAAACAACTCAAGTTTATAAGGTGTGCAATCATATAGTAAATATAGTCTACAATTCCCATATTCCTTTCTTAGTGGCTGGCATGCATTGTGACTAAGAATTTCCTAGGCGTCCAACCGGCCATCATCGAGTGAACGTTTGAAACATTAGAGATGTGGGCGTGAAGAAGTAGGAAAGAAGGGTCCAAACCACTCACTGGTTAAGGGAAAAGATACTGAAACGAGGAATCCCGCTTAGCGACGATCAAACGTCAGTTACGCGGACCTGTAATAGCACGAGCACCGAGTTAGAATTCTTGCCTATTCTTCCTTGTCGAACTCCCTAAAAATCAAAGCTCCAAACGATAAAACCAGCAGCGAAAACCAAGCAAATCGAAAGCAACACCAAATCAAAATCCCAAAGCGGCAATCAAGAAAACCAAACAACCAAACACGAAAACTTTTGAACTCGTTTCAATAGAGGCCTTTCCATGAGTTGGAAAGGATCATCGCATTTCGTCCGTGGCAAGAAGATACCGAGATCTAAGCTACGACTCAGACGGACTAGCCACAAGCCCAATTATATAGTGCACGTTTCGGTCGGATCGGGATTTGAGGCACTACAATGCGTCCAACAGCCTTGCGCCCCAAAGTAAAAACTAGGCCGCAGAGTCACCCTGCGGCCCTGAAAGGCAACATCCATGCGTCCCAATCAACCTAAGCATCTTTGGCCGCAGATGGACCTGACGCGTCATCCTAGCAAAATGAACGTCTCTAACACAGAATCCTGACAAAGAATCCTGACAAAAAGGATTTTTCGAATGCCTCAAAAGACGTGAACACACTAAGCGATAGAAGTCTCACGTCAGTGCAGAACTTCACTCTCGATGGATGTGCAGAGCCACGTCTACAGCACAACTGGCCCCATGCATCCCAGACTTTATGCGGTCCCATGCGTCGCTGGCCCCATGTGTTTCAGACTTCATGTGGTCCAATTCATCTCTGGCCCCCATGCGTCCTAGACTATATGCAGCCCCATGCGTCTCTGGTCCCATGCATCCTACTCCATGCGTCCTATGCATCCCTGGCCCCATGCGTCCTAGGTTCTATGCGTTCCATGCGTCTCTAGTCCCAGGCGTCCCAGACTCCATGCGTCTCTGGCCACATGTGTTTCAAACTCCATGAAGACCAAATATTGCCATTACGACAAGAGTAATTTTCTCCAACCAAGTGCGGACTATGTGTCAAGCTAACCAAGTCACGCCCATAAAGGACGAGAACCGCCCAGATCTTCAGCAACGAAAAATCTCAACAAGAACCCACATGGCAGCTTGGCCTGCTCACGGTTACAGATGCACACTATTATGGGGGGCACATGTGGCACCCTCTAGCATCCATGTGGCCCAACATATGCGTGCCCAAGGATGACTACATATACCCGGGTGACATACCCAAAAAGAGGACAAATAGAGAGGGTCGCCCAACACAGAGAGAGAGCATACCGAGACGAGAAAAGAGAGAACATAAGCTTCCTTACCCTACGTCGGATCGTCAACAGAGTAAAGGAGCCGCAACAACACTCTTTGTCCATTCTCACACCCCAGATCAAAATATTGTACTTAGATAATTCTGTTTAGGATTCTTTGTACTCTCTTTTCGTTCCTTAAATACAAAATTTGCTAAAACTCATTTAATGGCAAACAACAGGTAGGGATTTGCACATCATGTCACGCCCCGATTTTGCCTAATCGATAATCGTCCCAGGGGCGCGATGCCGTGCACGCGTAGGGCGCGCGTGCACGAGGCCTTAGGCATAAGGATATTCTTTAGATCAATGCAACAGAGTAGACAAAATAAGATAACACAAGGTTGAGGCATAGAAAAGTTTCTCTTTTATTTATAATGAACATCTTGTTACATTGCTTGACTCAAAAGTATAAAATGCCCCACGGCTTACAAACTTGGACGCAAAATGAGATAGCCGATCCATACATTATATCCCTTTACATAGTTTCAAAACACAAAACTCCTTGGGTGCGAGTAAGCACCATCGCCTTAGCGTTATTTCCGCAACGGAGAGAGAGGGGAAGGCTTCTAGCTTGAGCCTCCAAAAGTCTTGGCCACGAACCGCCAAGAATCCCAAAAGTTTGGAGAGATTTTTAGCTCCTCGCCGCGTTGCCTTGCGCCGGGGAACCTGCTACAACGAGGGTCAGTACTTCGAAAAGTACTGGTGAAGGCTAGCTGCTCAACTTTACCAAGCTCTTAGATGAGTTTTAAATGAACATGCAACATTTATGTGTTTATGTGACTTTCTATTCTTGCCTAGATCAGATTTCATTTAGCAGGTATGCAAGAACAAAATAACATAACTCCACATACCACCGTTCGGTGACTTTACCTGTACCGTCTGAACCACCTGTACAACTTACCATAGCCTTCCCTGTCACGAAGACATAGTTAGTCTGCACAGTTTAAATATACACAATATCTTTCTTTGTTGTTTAGGAGCCATCATGGGTTTAGTCTGGGCTGGCGGCGACGCTTGCAGCGCGGGTAGCTAGCCCCGCTACAATTTCCCGCTCCCTGTGCTAACTCATTTTAGCACGACTAAGAAAGTAGATTCCGCCCGGGTCGAAACGGCCCGGTGCCCCGGTAACCGTTCGCAGGAACCTGGATCCCTTGTGCACAAGAATTCCCATGACCATTTCTATGAACCGAACTTCATAGATTTACTTACTAGCGATTTAAAGAACATCATGTACGAAACTGCTTTACTGTACTATCACAATCAACCAACAAGTTATATGAAATAACATGCAGCAGTTTATAGAAGAACACCTTGAACTTATAGAAGAGCACTTTGAACTATCAATAAATACCAACCCATTCAACACCCAACGAACATGCATGCATCAATGAATTTATGCAAGGTTTTGTATGACAAGCAATGGGTGTTCCAAGCCTACTTCTTATCTTATCTTGTTATCCAACTTATTACTTAAGTGGTGTCGTTTGATTGAATGCACAACTGAGTCAATTTTATTAAGAACGGAGCCCTTTGGAAAGAAGGTGCTTATCGAAATAGAGCCACTCACAAGTTTGGTTGAATAGGACGAAGAAGTAGAGATCTCTAAGACTCCGCTCGCACGTTGTCTACACGATCACCTGCACGCACCAACGGATGATCAATACCTCCTGCTTCGGTCTCCAAGGCTCGATACGAAATGCGAAATCCTAAGAACGAAAACAATGAAGTCCATCGAAACCGTTCAAGAAAACGCAAGTCCTAAAACCAACAAGTACGCAACCAAGCGGCAATCGAAAACGGGCAAGGAAAACCAACACAACGGAAAGGCCTCTCTCTACTCTGCCGCCGAGTCCTTCCTTGAGGCACGATCCATTGGTTATGGGACCTGATTCCGAAGAAGCCAATCCATAACGAGGAAAGGATCTTGATTCAATCTGTCCCGATCGAACGGTACTAAGCATATCTTAGCCGCGCTCCCCGAATAGGGGGAACGGGACGAACGGAACGAACGGGACGTTACATCATAACCATCTAATAGGAAGTTTCGTCCCGAAACTTAAGAATAGAACCTACCACTAAGGAATAATGAGGGAAATTTTCCCCTCATATCAGATTCAAGTTCCGAGGCCGACTCCTCGACCGAGTGGTTTCGCCACAGTACGCGCACTAGCGAGACGTTCGGTTCCGCAACTGCTTCTTTTTACGATTCAAAATTTAGACAGGCTCCGCCGCGTACGACAAGTCCGCTTGCAGATTCAACTGACCCAAGTCGACTACGCAACTAGCAAGTAAGATTTCCATGTTCTATACGATAATAAGGCGGGGTTATCCCCTTAGCTATGTGCGTTCATCTCTTTTATTAGCATGCAAAGGTTATCGCCTGTAAGCTAGCACGTAACATTCATTTTCTTAGTCTGCAGCTAAGTAGAGACAGGTTCACCGGGGTCACCCACCTTAGCGATGTATCGCATCGGTCGAGTGAGACTCCGGACGCGCTTCTGATAGCCTAAGTCTGACTCCATTGAGGATCCCAGCATGGAAGCTTTTGCATCGAACGAGCCATCTCGCTGAGCAAGGCGGTTGAATAGCTACACTTGTGCCGTTTGAATCGGCCCTCCGGGTTGAGCGGAGCGGGTTGTTACATCATATACCACTCAGAACAAGTTCCGTCCTCGAGACTTCCTGAGCGCATCTCGTGCTATCGCATAACTTCTAAACTTCCCTATACATCTCGTCTTATCCTTCAAGGACTGTCTCAATAATACAATCCTCTATTTTCTCACCATGCGTTACGCCAATGTTGGCCAATTCTCATCGAACGACTCTATCGTTCAATGCTATCGAGTTATACTCAACTCGATCATTGCACGTCCGTCTCAAAATCTACTGCACCTAGCGCAGGGCTGTATTACCCAAGCACATGGTATTCTATAACTCAACGAGCACTTACGACTCATAATTGGGTGGACTTGCCCAACTTGTTATGTTATCACCATAGGAACCCAACACAATTGAGCCTATTACTTGACGTTGCCTATCGAAACCCGTCGTTACGCCTAACCCAAAAGCTCGAATCTCGACAATTTTCCAATCTCATTTTTGCATCAAATCTCTCTGAGTCACCGTCCAATCTCACTAAATAAATTCGCACCCAATCACCAACGTTTTCTGACTCAGTCTATATTGCGCCTTAGCGCAGAGCTAAATTGCCTACCTGGGGTACGCTCAAGTCCTTCGCACATTTGGCTCAATCGAACTTAACTTCCTATTCGTTTTTACTCGTTTCGTTCGCCCGAGTGCTTAATCATTTTATCCGAATGATCTATTCGTTCAACTATTGCATCCCCAAACTCAGTCTCGTACTGCGCCTTAGCGCAGAACTATCCCGGTAGCACGAGGAACGATACAATCTTTCCTCTATGAAAATTTAGGTTGAGGCTAAATCATTTCAGTTGCCATACTCATCCATGCGAATCCGAACATTTTCCTTTGCAGTTGCATCCGAGTTATGCATATCGCTAAGT
Source organism: Iris macrosiphon (assembly GCA_036927795.1). Classification (NCBI taxonomy): domain Eukaryota; kingdom Viridiplantae; phylum Streptophyta; class Magnoliopsida; order Asparagales; family Iridaceae; genus Iris; species Iris macrosiphon. The sequence goes on from JAYESA010000003.1 coordinate 39,465,967, forward strand.
CTGGATCGTACCCATATTCAAGGCGTCCCCCAAATATGTGTATTTCAACCAAGCTCAGTGACAGCTAAGTCTGACAAGCTACTCGTGAAAATCTTTTGAAACACGGATCGTCCTGCTATATGAATGACCGAACTCTTGTTCGATCCAGCTATCGTCTTATCCTTTACCGTCGCGTAACCGATCCGACCAAATCAATTTATTTCCCGAGTCCTATCTTGCATTACGTTTGTTTCAACGCGAACGTTGCTAGTGTATATTCCCAATTCCAAATTCTAACTCTAAGTCTTGTTGCCCCAGTTCTATCATTCTTCCCGAACGATACTCTAAAGTCAGCCACTCCAGTTTAACTCAAGGCATAGGGTCGTCTGCCTAGTCACTAGGCCAGCACACACAGTCATAGGTACAACTCAAGTTTGCGACTCATCGCGCAACCGCGTTGCACAACGCTCGCCCCAAACACCCTAAGGTCAAACCATTGTTCCTTTACACGGGTATTCTACCCAAGCTCGTTTCACTCAGATTTCTAAACATCGAGCACAGATCATCCTATCACACCAACACGTTCGTTCAACCGAACCCACGATACGCCCACGTTGCAGGTTCAACCCATCGATTCACATACACTATCTCTTTTATCATGTTTGATAGAATTCCCCAATCCATCCCTTTCTACACTTGTATCATCAAGCCACATTTCCATTATAGACCATCGATGTATATCATGAACTCTAAGTCGTCCAGCACAATCTACGTATCCGTTCATGAAAACGTCCAACATCTCTTACTTTACGTTTCTAGACTAACTCCTCAAGAAAAATCCTTAGACTCATTTTCTTAGTCTACTCTTAGCATTCCTCAAACAACTAAGATCAATTCCCAAACCCAAGTCTATCCCATTGATACGTTCCATTCATCGAGTTCGTTTTGGAATAATCACCGAACCTGTTCTCTTGAGTTTGCTTATCCCTACCGTACGTGAAATCACCACGCCGACGCTCCCGCAGGATAATCGTTCTCGCTGGGACAGATTTCGAATGTTATCTTTCTGAACTTGATTTCAAGATCGTTCTTCCAAACTCCAAGCCAAATCTATTACCGCTTAACTCAATCCATCAAAATCATAATTTTTTACTAACTTGCATCAATCCATACTATTTTCCAACCATTGTTATGGTCTAAATCTCCCAAAATTTGAAATCATCGCATTCATACTCAAACCGAATTCTATTGAGCGATATCCTACTCAAATCCAAATTTTTCATGCACGCTATCATTCGTTCACTCCATTATTTCTAATTGCACTTACTTCGATCGCATCTCAGATTATTCAATCTCGAGTCAAGTTTTTTTTTTAATTCGCTTGTTTCAACTCAAACTCGCTCGTACAATCCTCTAAGTCTTTTCCGACCATGATATCGATTCCAATTGCCCTGAATTTCTATTCGATGTAAGCCTTATCCCTTATTCAACTCATTGTAACTCGTTCGAACTAAACATTGCATGCTTTCTCCGAGTTCGTTTACTTGCTAGGCACTGTTTATTTGTACTAAGGCTTTACCCAATCTCGTCGCTTGTCGCTAGACTCGCTTAACTCTCCGAATCCACGACTTCGTTCAAGCATTTCTAAGCCAACAAATACCCACTCAGGGTCCGAGTTATACTCCCTGAATCTTTACAACTCATTATATCCACAAATTGCATAATCGAACAGGGGACTTATCGCATACACTACTCAGGAATTGAGTCGTCCTAATAACTCCTGATTCGCGTTCGCATCCTTCACTCGTATGCCCAATTCGTTCCTTAGAACTCCAACACAGTCCCTATTTATCGCCTTAGCGATCTTAGACTCGTACACACCTGTATTCATAGTCCTCTATACAGACTATGCTTTAAATCATAACTTATCGCTATGAATAACCGTCCAAACTATTTCTGAAAATTCCCTACACGATTCCCATTACTCGCCTTAGCGGCAATTCGATAACGTCTCTATCGATTTCCCTCCAAGTCAACTTTATTCTCATCCCAACAATACCCAAATCTCGCTGCAACTCACTATCACCAAGGGTCTTGGTGCACAATACTTAACACAATTTGGCCAAAAGACCATGTGCATAGACCACTGTCTGAACGATATTCTTATCTCGCACTCTACCCGTTTGGTGTTTTCATATAGACATATAACTTGCCGATTATAACACAAGTCTCCTCTCAAAACATCCTCTATGAGTTGGGACAAAAGCCCTCACATCATAATCCCGTCCAAGCGATCGTATAATTCCCACGCACTTTCCAAAAATATTTAGACTTATTGTATGGAACGTATCTCATTTTGGCCAAGCGAATTCAAGGGTCTACTCGGGAGGTACAGAGTCCTCCTTAGAAACTTTCTTTGTGAGATCAAAGGATCTGAAGCATGCTCTGATACCAATATGTCACGCCCCGATTTCGCCTAATCGATAATCGTCCCAGGGGCGCGATGCCGTGCACGCGTAGGGCGCGCGTGCACGAGGCCTTAGGCATAAGGATATTCTTTAGATCAATGCAACAGAGTAGACAAAATAAGATAACACAAGGTTGAGGCATAGAAAAGTTTCTCTTTTATTTATAATGAACATCTTGTTACATTGCTTGACTCAAAAGTATAAAATGCCCCACGGCTTACAAACTTGGACGCAAAATGAGATAGTCGATCCATACATTATATCCCTTTACATAGTTTCAAAACACAAAACTCCTTGGGTGCGAGTAAGCACCATCGCCTTAGCGTTATTTCCGCAACGGAGAGAGAGGGGAAGGCTTCTAGCTTGAGCCTCCAAAAGTCTTGGCCACGAACCGCCAAGAATCCCAAAAGTTTGGAGAGATTTTCAGCTCCTCGCCGCGTTGCCTTGCGCCGGGGAACCTGCTACAACGAGGGTCAGTACTTCGAAAAGTACTGGTGAAGGCTAGCTGCTCAACTTTACCAAGCTCTTAGATGAGTTTTAAATGAACATTCAACATTTATGTGTTTATGTGACTTTCTATTCTTGCCTAGATCAGATTTCATTTAGCAGGTATGCAAGAACAAAATAACATAACTCCACATGCCACCGTTCGGTGACTTTACCTGTACCGTCTGAACCACCTGTACAACTTACCATAGCCTTCCCTGTCACGAAGACATAGTTAGTCTGCACAGTTTAAATATACACAATATCTTTCTTTGTTGTTTAGGAGCCATCATGGGTTTAGTCTGGGCTGGCGGCGACGCTTGCAGCGCGGGTAGCTAGCCCCGCTACAATTCCCCGCTCCCTGTGCTAACTCATTTTAGCACGACTAAGAAAGTAGATTCCGCCCGGGTCGAAACGGCCCGGTGCCCCGGTAACCGTTCGCAGGAACCTGGATCCCTTGTGCACAAGAATTCCCATGACCATTTCTATGAACCGAACTTCATAGATTTACTTACTAGCGATTTAAAGAACATCATGTACGAAACTGCTTTACTGTACTATCACAATCAACCAACAAGTTATATGAAATAACATGCAGCAGTTTATAGAAGAACACCTTGAACTTATAGAAGAGCACTTTGAACTATCAATAAATACCAACCCATTCAACACCCAACGAACATGCATGCATCAATGAATTTATGCAAGGTTTTGTATGACAAGCAATGGGTGTTCCAAGCCTACTTCTTATCTTATCTTGTTATCCAACTTATTACTTAAGTGGTGTCGTTTGATTGAATGCACAACTGAGTCAATTTTATTAAGAACGGAGCCCTTTGGAAAGAAGGTGCTTATCGAAATAGAGCCACTCACAAGTTTGGTTGAATAGGACGAAGAAGTAGAGATCTCTAAGACTCCGCTCGCGCGTTGTCTACACGATCACCTACACGTACCAACGGATGATCAATACCTCCTGCTTCGGTCTCCAAGGCTCGATACGAAATGCGAAATCCTAAGAACGAAAACAATGAAGTCCATCGAAACCGTTCAAGAAAACGCAAGTCCTAAAACCAACAAGTACGCAACCAAACGGCAATCGAAAACGGGCAAGGAAAACCAACACAACGGAAAGGCCTCTCTACTCTGCCGCCGAGTCCTTCCTTGAGGCACGATCCATTGGTTATGGGACCTGATTCCGAAGAAGCCAATCCATAACGAGGAAAGGATCTTGATTCAATCTGTCCCGATCGAACGGTACTAAGCATATCTTAGCCGCGCTCCCCGAATAAGGGGAACGGGACGAACGGGGCGTTACACATCATGCCGGGTAGCAGTAGTTTGAGGGTGGTGCAAGCAGTATAAACTGTTGTGCAGTTAGTTGAGTGTAGAAATGCACAGTGCAAATGGTGTGCTACAACTGGTATTGTCTTGCACAGTTTTAGTGTAGGTGTTTATATATTATTTATGAGTGTTAATGAGTAAGGATACGTGTTCCATTGTAGGTGGGTCGAAGTGTAGGTTGTGTGGGTATGTTTAGTGTAGCTAGGGTCAAGGTATTAGCCTATATGCCAAGGTAATGGTTAATCATTTAGGCCAAGGTAAGGTATTGGGATTTCGATCTGGGCATTGAGTGTTAGTTAAGGTATTATATATATATATATATATATATATATATATATATATATATATATATATATATATATATATATATATTGGGATAGGCTAAGATATAATAAGAAACTAGTATATCTATGAGTTATATGATAGTTAGTATATCACATTAGTCGGTATGACCTAGAAAAACCTAGAATTAACAAGGTTTAGCTAATATGACTTATTAGGCATACTAGAATAGTTAAATTGAAACCCAAATTTGGTAATTGACTAGTTTGACTTAGAGTTGACCCAGTTGACTATTTTGGCCTAGTTGACCTCGAGGTGGCTTGAAGACCTAGAAATTACCTAATTTAACTTTATTATCATTCCAAATCACTGTGTGACATGATATTTCATATTTAGGTCCTTGAGACACCGAGACGGACACCGTTTGATATCATTGCTCTGGATCACAGGCAAGTACATTCTTTGATAGTTTCTATTATTTGATAATTACTATAATACAAGTATTTAGAAATGTATTATTTGATTTCTGACACATGTTAGGGTTATATACTAAAAGCATCACTTTGTATTAACTATATTTTCTTATTTTTAAAATAAGAATTATATGGGAAAATATTTGCATATTATATTTATTATAATGTTAATGCAAGTGTCTGATATTATATATTGTATATAATATCGTGTATGGTATCACACAGAAGATCATATTATCAGTTTCCTGTGGAATATATAAATAGTTCACAACCTAGTTGTGGTATAATCTGGTATTAGTCTATCTTGACTATAGGTTTATAGTAGTACACTTTGTGTGTATTGAACATGACCACTTGAGGTTATTCTCTTTGTAGTGATTACATAAGAGAACAAACACCTATGTTATTATGGATGGTTATGCTCTTAATCCGGATATAATAACAGACATGTATATCCAGTGTGTATTACTTTGACTCATAAAAGAGTGAGATTCATTATGAGTCAATAACCTCTATGAATTGGGTAATGACATTGTGTGTATGATGGACTATTAATTATAAAAGGAATCCATGTTCCGATACATCGGGTTGATGATGTCCCTTTAAGGAACTCATAAGGATTGTCAAATAAATCCTGCAGGTGGATTATATCCGACATGACAAATAAAGTTGAGTGGTACTACTTAAGGATAAAAGATGTCGATCAATATAATTGTCAGTAACTTAATTTGATCGACGGAAATTCAATATCTTAACATGGGGAGACAAACAAGCATATAATAAGAAGAAGCCCATAATCATAATTTGGAATTATGAAGGTAGTGCAAAAATAGCTCTTTAGTGGACCGAGCTATTTTTAACGGGCCAAGGTTGTGTGTTCAGGATGAAGATGGGATACCCAGATCCGTTAGGAGACCTAACCCTAATTTCTTCTCATGGTCCCTGCCGTATCCTATATATATCCTCTATTCTTTGGTCGTCATGGTAATAAAAAAAAGTAAGCAGCTTTCTTTAAATTCGTTTTTCACGTAAGGAGAGAAAGAGGGTCGGCCAAGGAGAAGAAAAGGTTGAAAGATCGTCACCCACACGACATCCAATCAGAGGAAGAAATACGTGCAGAAGATCTTGGGGTCACTAACTGATCAAGGTTGCTGAAAACCTTCATCTTCTTCTCGTTACTTCAGGTATAATTCATGAACCCTAATTTCCTCCTTTGAAGGATTCGATCACGTATTAAACTTGTTAATCTTCTATCGATCAATATGCACACCAATCTAAGGTCCTGGGGATCCCCAGTTCCATCAATACATTGGTACACGGATTAGTATACACATGGATCTTCAGTCATGAGATATTATTTATTATTTTATTGTTTCTCATATTTTCGCATGGTTTAGACAATGTTTAACACAAGACAATATTTAATATCAGACAATAATTATTGAGTATCTTGCATTATAAAGTGTCATGGTTGGATCCATTGTACTAGTCGAGAAAAAGGGGATATGCTAGTGAGGTATGTAATCAAAGCCTAGACAATGTTCAATATTTAATGTTTATCCAACATTTAAGTAGACAATGTTCAACCTAATCCGATCACATATCTAACTATTATTTCAAACACTTAGTATAGTTACAGTTCTTCACCATATTCTATTTTATTGTCTTTATTCTATTTCATCGTGATCAGTTTAAACCATATTGCACTAGTTTATCTATCTCTTTTCTACCATAGTATGATATTGTTTCATTATTTCTCGTCTTGTATTACATTCTCTATTTATGTTTATAGTCATTATCAATTAATTGGAACTGATATTGGGTTGTACTTTGCTCCAATCCTGACTGGATCTATTTTTTAGATGATTGGTTAGAATAAATGTGTCCCACCTTTTATGGGCCACAAGATGGCGAGCCGACTTAGGATTTAGTACCATCTACTGAGGCAACTTAGATTTCCATTAGCATATTGTATATATTTTAGTTTTAGGCATTGGCATGTATATACTATTTGAGATTTGTGTTGTAGCTAGACTATTGGTCTTGGATACATTGTATTGTGACTTTGTGACTCTTTCTTCTTTTCCATATCGTGCATTTATCTTCCAATAGTTTTATATTGTGATTGAGTATCGATTATAATTATACCATCTTATTGTCCTCCAATTGGAGTTGAGATATCATTGACAGGTACCATTATATATATTGTGTGAGATATTTAGATAGTATTGTTGACCTAGACATCATTCTACCGTCAATGCTGCGATGTAGGCTGGACGTACCCACGTACTCGTGTCCCACACCGGGTGCGGATCGTGACAAATATCGTGTTTCTCAACATTAGTCATTAATATTTTCTCTGTGAAGAGAAAACTTTATGACTGCCAATATACTGTTTAGTCTCATTAAATTGTTTAATAAAATTCATGTTAGTTGACTTCTTGCTCTTTGACAATAATTCGGAGCAACTTGAATGCATGTTACTCTTGGTAGAGATATTTTAAACTTCAAGGCAGTCATTTGATACATGACTTTGATTTAAATTTTCCTACAAAATCTACATGCTTATTTCACTTAAAGAGCTCATTATAAAGCGCATGACTCCTTTCATTCAAGTTGAACGATGAATCAGCATTGTTCTATTTCAGTAAGTTGGGAAATTAGCCATTAAGATGGTTCTATTAATGTAATATAACATAACATTATTAACATAATAGTTGATTTTGTTTTTATTTTTGTAGTTTGTTGGAAAAAAAATGGTTACTCCATAGAGAAATTGATGAAATGAGATGACAGCTAGCCAATTTTATCTTAGATACTGTTAATAAAGACCATATGTAAAAAATAAAGCAATAAATTTTTTTGGAAGTATTAGTAATTTATGTTTTGAATTTTTGAAACTAAAATAATATTGTTTTAGTTCAATGTTGACACTTTGAATAATTATGAAATAAAATATTTTTGGTTGGTGTTAAATATTACTTTTCTTTGTTTTCCTTCTACGGATATTGTATACATAATATAAATTTTATGATACAGATACAAAATTGAGTACTATAAAAATAATAAATATTTAATGACGCATAAAAGTCATCTTTTGTAAGTAAAAATGATGCATATAAGTCATCTTTTATAAATAGATGACGTGTGATTGTTGTCTCACGATAAAAGTCATCTTTTATAAATAAAGATAATGTATATAAGTCATCTTTTGTAAATAAAGATAGAAGAATAAAAGTCATCTTTTATAAATAAAGATGACACGTGTTGAGCTATCATTATTTTTTCATGATGAAAGTCATCTTTTGTAAATAAAGATAATGTATAAAGTCATCTTTTATAAAGAAAGATGGCATGTGTTGAGTTCACGATAAAAGTCATCTTTTGTAAATAAAGATGACATATAGAAGTCATTTTTTATAATTAAAGATGACGCATAAAAGTCATCTTTTATAAATAAAGATGACGTATGTTGAAGTGTCATTGATTTTTCATGATAAAGATGATACTAACGTAAATGACGCTCATAAAAATGTCATCAATTAGCATATTTAGTCGACATTATTATTTATTTCTATAGTAGTGCTAGGTAGTAGATATATACTAATACTGTATTGTAGTAGAATGTAGAACTTCCTTCTGAATTTATTAAGTAGTAGTTTCCACATTGTTAATAATTTTGATCATTTTTTATTCACCATTCATAAGTAATCAAGCACTTAAAAGTAGATAGAATGAGATAAGAGAGTTGGAATGGATTGGTGTGGTAAAAATAAGTGAAATTGTCCCATATTTATAGTTTTTTTTTTGTCTATAAGGATATTTTAGTTATTTTACGTAAAATTGACAAAAAAAAAAAAACTCTCAAACGATCGTAAACAGTCAAAATAGGACAATTTTGGTAAATGAGGTCCCCTAAAGAATAAATGATATATAGTTATAATAAACAACCCCTATTAAAATGTCCAATTTGTCCTCCCATAACCTATATATAGAGGGAAGGGATCAGGATCCCCACTCTTATGTATCCCCAAATATTTTTCATCTTCACAGTTGTTATATCTTGTTTATGCCATCTAATCTTAGCCGTTGGTTTGAACCATTCGAATCAAATGTTAATATTATATGACTTAAATTAGATCCAACGGTTGAGGATGCTTTGGGGATGCAAAAAATACGAATATTCTGATCCCTTCTCATATATATATATATATATATATATATATATATATATATATATATATATATATATATATATATATATATATATTGCAGCCCCAATTTTTTGTATCCCAAGCATCTCCATGTTATCAACCGTTTAATCTTGTTTAAGTCATCTAATCTTAATCATTGATTTAAATGGTTCAAATCAACGGTTAAAATTAGATAATTTAAACAAGATCTAACGGTTGTATACGTGGGGATGCTTAGGGATGCATAATAGAAGAAAATGTTGATCCCTCGTGTATATAACACTTAACAATAATATTGTTGTCTAGTGCCAGCATAGGTCAATGCCCCTGCTAAGCATGAGACTTGGCGTGTCGTATCTATCCGTGCTCTGTTTTATATACGTGGGCACGACGTATGGCCCGCTTGGAACCCGTGTCGTGCTTGTATAGCCGGCTATACGTACTGGCTTGTGGTGGCACGACACAAATAATACTTCTAATTACATGAGGTGACACAATAAGATGAACATCTCTCGTCAAAAGATTAAACACAAAAAGAGATGGTGTGGACCGTCATATCTTTTTTGCCTGACTATGGATTGATTACTTGCACTTAGGAGAGTCATGCAAAATAAATGGATAAGCAGTTAGAAGTGCATTTCAACTTGGGTTGTTGAGAGGCAACTTCGATATGAAGAACATGTTTTGGGAATTTGCTCGTCTTCTCTGGAGTAGTAGAGCTTCTTTATTGTTTTACATATATATATAAGAAGGGGTATGTTTGGATATATTGTTACAACATAGGGAAATCAAGATTCATAATAGTAAGATAAAAATTTGGGAAGAAAGATGGAGGTAAGAAGTGAAGAAACTAGGAACAAGATTCAGATCTTTCACATGGTTGGAGGTCTAGGTCAAACCAGTTATGCCACTAATTCCAAGCTCCAGGTATCTTTTTATCTGTCTTCACACTTGTCCGAATTACGGTATTACGGTATAGCAAAATCAAAATTTCAGAACCACATACACAAGCGTGTTTGAATCGAGTCAGATTCATGTCAGTATTACGGTATAGCAATATGCATATTTAATTTAAATTTCTAAATTAATTCAATAAAATCCTAATTTTAAACACAATAAGTTTGCAAAAAAAAAAAAAAAATTAGAAATTGAAATTTAGAAACAAGGAGAGGACTTGCCTAGAATTGAAATTTGGAAGAGGAGGAAATAGTGTTGGAGGTGGTGATCAGGAGCAGATCCAGGTTACTACTAGGGTGGGCTCCATCCCATCCCAATTTTCTTTTTCTCTTTTTTTCATATATATATTTTTGTAGGAGTTAGTCCACACCTAGTCTACTCTAACCCAGTCTAACCCACCCATTTTATATTTCTAGATTCGTCCTTGGTGGTGATGTCGGGTTTGGATGAGGGGGTCGACTGTTGTGGTTGGGGTCAGAGAATAATAGGAGGCTGTGGGTGGAGAGGTGAGCGTAGAGCTGTTGCAATGAAGGCGGAGTCAAGAAGGGATCGGATTGTGGTGGAGAGACAGTAGTGGTCGTATGAGATTGACCGAAGGTACTAGAAATAGGGTCGGAAAGGAGAAGATGGTGGTAGAGGAGGCCGGAAGAGATGGGTAGCGGTGGTGTTGGGATGAAAGAGGATTTGAGAGAGAGAGAGAGAGAGAGAGAGAGATATATGATGGATAAATAAGGAGATAAGATAAGATATAAGAAGAAAATAAGAAAATGGTGTAAGAAAGGAGCAAGATAATGACAAAAAAGAGGGAGGAAGGGGCTGGAGATATTTGGGGGAGAGAGAGAGAGAGAGAGAGAGAGGGGGAGGGGGGGGGGGGGTACCTCCATCCCCATTTTTTATTTTGATTTTTTTCTTTTATTTTATTTTATATATATATATATATATATATATATATATATATATATTAATGTTAATTTTAGTATGAATTTTTATTTACTTTTAACATTAAAATTAAAATTAAAATTAAAATTAAAACAATCACACAAATTAAAATTAACGTTGGTCCATGTAGGAGTCCACATGGCATGACCCATATCCCGTTTTTCCTAATATATATATATATATATATATATATATATATATATATATATATATATATATATATGGCTTGACCTCTGCGGCTCCCCACGGTTGCAAACTCTTGTCCCTCCTCCCTCTCCCCCCGCCTACTAGGCGGATGTGGTCAGGGATTCTCCCCTTCTTCGGTTCCTCCTCCCCTCGGTAGCGTCCCCTCTTCTCCTAGCGACGGAGGGGAAGCAAGCTTTTGTTGCGGTAGTGTCTGGGGGACCGACGGTGGCCGTGTCGCCCTCCCCAGTTGCGTCCTCCATCCTGGTGGCCCTGTCACGCCCTGCTCCCAAACTACGAAAATCTGGTACGTGAATACATCTCCAGGCTACGCACCAATACGATGCACTAGCATTCGTACTTGCGATTGTTGCCTGTAAATTCTAAGATAAAGTACAGAGCATCTAAAAAACTTATCATATATTAAATATTAACTTCACACATACTTAAACACACTAAGTTTATGTAGAGTTCTCAAAACCTTTAATTTATAGATTTCTGCTACAAAATAAAATAAGTTGATCATCCCAAAGGACTATCCTCCATCATCCATCAACTTTATCAACGCTATAAAAGGGTAGCGCCTCTTTAGAGCTATCCGCTTGCCCTAGTGAACTAAACTATGTCGTCAGAACGACAAGCAAGCCCTTATATCAAGAACGGTAAAATAAATGAAAAAATAAGGATAATTTGCAAGGAAGAGTTCATGTCCTGAATAAGGAATTTACTGACATAGGAAACTAAATATAGTTGTTAACTTGGAATATAAATGATTTATTCCTAACAAAACCTAATCTATTGGTGTCTAATAAACAATCACAACCACAATTCACAGTACAATTTTTTTATATGAAAATACAATTTAGATAATGTTTTTGATCACAACAACACCTATTAACTCAACAATAATCTTATATACCCGGAATTAGGTAAATTTTCTTCTTGGGTGGTGCTTAGAAATTCCAATCCCACAAGTTCCATTTCCATAAATTCACATAAATATAGAAATTATTTGGAAATTATAGCAAGTGTCGAATTACTTGAGTCGTGCTCAAGAATCCATTATAATAAGAGTCAAATTACTTGAGTCGTGCTCAAGAATCCATTATAGCAAGAGTCGAATTACTTGAGTTGATCTCAAGAATCTACTATAACAAGTGCGGAATTACTTGAGTTATGCTCAAGAATTCTCAAGTGCGGTGAGCAAAGCCTCACCGCGAACCATTGTATGGCGAGGCAAATGTCGGCACTACATGTCGGCACTACAGATCAGTTTTAAACAAGTGTTTAATACAAAGAATTTGACGGTGTGATCCAAATATTCTCTTTCACCCAATGCAATTCTATAAATTCACAAACATTCATATCTGCATACAATTTAAGTTGAATTACTGATCTCGAATTGTATCGTATCGTGTGTCAGTGAAAAAACCATTTATGCCTAAGGCAACCACCCACACATTTTGCGAGGATACTGATTGGCAAGTTGTTCCGTCTTAGTGGAAATATTTATTATCAAATCATATATTCGTTTCGTGTGCTCATGACATCACACTTAAACGATAATATTCCATTTGGTAGAAAATTCCGAAAACATAGAATTTGTACTCCTTACCTTGGAATACAAAACATTGAGAAATTTTGTTACTCTTTTATGCACATGCAAGTGTATCCTACGCGTCCTATAATCTAAACCCCGAATCTAAGATTTTTAGAGTTTAGACCTAAGTCGGATAACTTGCTAGATATCTTGAAATAGAGATTAACCAAATATTCAAAAAATTTGAAAATGGTTCTCTGAATTTTTTTTTGAAAATTTCGGCAAAATTTTCTTTTATATTCTGGAGCCCAAAAATTTTACAAATTATAATATACACCAGGAGCAACCTTTCGTAGAATTTTCGGGTTCTCCGACTCCTTCGATGGAGCAAATATCAACACTGATAATTTACACGCAGTTAATATGGAATAAAAGTAGCTTTGTAAACTATTTTTTTTTTACCAAAGCTTGCCCTTACTGTAGCAAATTAGCAGTGCTCCTGGTTTTGCTAATAAAGCTAAAACCCTAGTTAAGAATATAGGTATGACAAAATATTGCATAAGATCAAGAACCCATCTAAACAATCTTACATGACTTGCTTCACATTCATGTGGTATTGATTAATATTGGTAATAATTTCTATTTGAAAATGAAAAAAAATTCTGACTCATTATGTCAAGAATGAAATCCATATAGTCATTTTACTAGCATAAGGATATAACCATCTACCACAACAATGATATTCATAAAATTCCATCAAGTAGACCAATTTTCCTTTATTAATCACAACTTGATTGATGTATCAAATTTTGTAAACATAATGCTCGATCATAGTATAACTAATGATAAGTCATTCTTAATATATATATATATATATATATATATATATATATATATATTCCAAGATATTTTGCATGGATGTATTCTCGATCTTCGTCATATGTCAACAACGAAGCTTTATATCTCAAAAATAAATATTCGACATTCTACCTAAATACTTTCATGCAACCATACACTAATTTATTTATTTTCTTTCTCCTCAAATAACTCTTAACCATGTCATGATCTATAAATTTGGTCTTATTATTAATGAGGCGATGGGGTATATATATATATATATATATATATATATATATATATATATATATATATATATCACAATACTTCCTTTTGAACCAAATAACTAGGTTAAATGAATATATAACATGCTTTTCTAGTATTTGTACTAACAGTACATACCCAAAATTTAGAATTTTAATCCTAAATTAAGATATGAAATTTTTATTTCAATCCTCACAAGAAATTGCTACAAAGGGAATATAAATTTGGAGAAAGAAAAAAGTCCTTGCCTTGGTTTGTATTTTTTTCCAAAATAAAAAAAAAATTAGTTCTTGATCTTTCCAAATATCACCTGGACATTTGAGGAAAATAAAGGAAAGGAATTTATAAACATATAGGTAATTAACCTAGGTTTTCTAGAGTAAATACAATTTGGGAAAGAATTATACCTAAAATAAGGAAGAGAAGAGGGAAGTGGTGGAGACCGTGCGTGGAGGATGACTGGAAGGGGGCGACCAGGCGGCCGGCAGCGGCGCAGCCGCGGAAGCAGTAGCAGCAGCAGTCACAGTAAAGCAGCAGCAGCTGTAGTAGTAGTAGTAACATGAGCGGCAGCAGCAGTAGCAACGAGGAAAAGGGAGAAGGAAAAGAAGGAGAGAGAGAGAGAGAGGTTTCGGTGGTGAGGGGAAAGGAAGGAAGTGAAGAAGAGGGGTGATATATGGGGGCTTCCAAAGGAATGCTCACAGACACCGTCATGGTGTTCTGTGTATTGGAACACTAACTCACCCCCACCCCCCTTCCTACACGTTAAGAGCCACTAATCTCATCCTTGATCCCAAGTGTCAATGGCCATTTGTATAATTGCATAATTTTTCTGAAGGACCCAAATGAAAATATTTGGGTTAAGCAATTGTATATATTTTTTAAGGGCTGAAATGAAAAAAATTTACCTATTTAAATTACAAAATAGAAATCCTAATTAGATAATATTAATTTATGTAAATATATATTTAAAAATAGGTTATGACACTCTATCCTCATTATTTAAATTTTGTCCTCGAAATTTAAAAAGGAACTAAGGAGCCATAGAATAGAATACGGATTAGAGCTAACCTTAATCCTTGAACATGTATGGATATTATTTCCATATATCCTCTTCTCTTTGTCGGTTAGATTTTTCAAGCGAGTATTTACTCCATGATACTTGATTAAGTGATATTGTTTTGTTCTTGAGAATCTTCTGCCTTCAATCCAAAGTTTCTACTGGATCCTGCTCTATAAGCAAAGTTGGCTGCATTACAATGTCAGTATGGGCTAATGTATATATGGCTTGGATCTGGCTTATATCTTTGGACTATCATGTACTTATGTACCTTAGATTTAGCATTCCTTGATTTTCAAATCTAAAAAAATTCGAATAGGCAAAATTCGTAGGAATACATATTTATTTGCTTCTATCTCTCTAGAATATGATGATGTTATATCCATTTCCAATATAACCCAGAAATAGTATGCTTTTTTACCAGAATTCATATTCGCTCTTTTTTTTTTTTGTATACAATTTCTCATATCTTAAAGTTTTAAACACTATTTTGCCATGTTCTTCACATTATTTTCCATTCTTCGCAGTATATCATCAATGGATACAATGTTACGCTTATCCAGGTATTGATAGGATATTTCACTCATTAAATCCATAAAAATTGCTAGTGTGTTGTAAATCCAAATGTCATAACTTAAGGTTTATCATGTCCATAACGAGTTCCGAAGCTATATTTGGTATAATTTCTCTTCCAACTTTCACTTGATAGTATCCTAACCTTAGATCGATATTCAAGATTACAATATTTCTTTCAAGATAATTCATCAATTCTTGGAAATGAATATTTATCAATTATCCATCATAATTTCTATCATTCTTCTTTTCATCAATAGATGCAATTGATGTTAAGGTAATCTTGGTAATTTGTCAAGAATTACATTCTTAATTTCATCAACAATTCTTGAAATTTTATCAATCTCTTGGTTTTTAAGAATTTTCTACTGAGACAATAAATCTTTCCAATTCCTTCAAATCAAAATTTTCCTATTCTCTGACAAATTCATATAATTTCGTGCATAACAATTTAAAGTAACTTTCTATTGACTACCGTCTATGTTGTTAAAGTTAGAATCAACCAATCCATTTCAAATAATATGAAATATCAACAATTAAACCTGAAAACTTTTGCTTCTAAAGTAAACTAAACATCTCTAAATATCATGTTCACTTCTATGATACCATCATGCACAAAAGTTCTCAATTCCTAGCTAATGGTTGAGATTCTATAGTATGCATGGATGTAAAGGTAGCATATATAAAAGAGTGTGTTATGCCAGAATCAATTATATTGATAGAAGATTGGATGATACAACTATAGTACCTGTCACTACGTCTTCTGCTAGTCCATCCTCATTAACATCCATCATATAGGCATGATCATGCTTCTTTTTCTTTTTCTTATTATAATTTCGATTTGCCATCTAGGCTTGATGGAACTGATGAGATTGCGATGCCAGAGGGAGCCTCTTTTGATGTATAGGTGTTATTTAGGTCGGAACGGGAGGTGTTGTCTAGACATAGGTTTTGGTTTGAACTTTTGATTGACATATCTAAATTCCTGGTAACATAGGTTTTGGTTTGAACTTTTGATTGACATATCTAAATTCCTATGGAATAACTTGGATTCCAGAACTTCCAGTAAGTTGTCGTGTAAAATTTTGAGTCTGATGCTCTCGTGATCCACATTTCAAGCAACTTCCCAAAAACTTTCGACATATATTCTTGGTATGTCATATCTTTCCACAATAATCACAAACTAACGGTCCTTTAGTTTGTCTTGGATGAAATTGTTTTGCTAATTTTTGTCGCTAATTTTTAGCTTGAAAGGATCATGTTTTCCAGCTTCTCTTATGTCCTCCAATTTTCATACCATTTTTATCATTTTGCATTCTTTTTTGGTCCCTTGCTGCTTCTACTACCTCAGCATAGTTTTGGCATTTGTATGGTTCTACTCATGTTTTCAACTTATTATCCAATCCTTCGCGAAATCGAGTTATCTTTGCTTGCTCAGTAGTCACCATATATAGAGCAAATATGCTTAATCTTGTAAATTCTGCAGCATATTCATCCACAGATGTTTTATTTTATTTTAAGTAAATGAACTTCCTTTCTAGTTCCATTCTTGCTATCGTAGGAAAGAATTTTTCTTTAAATCTCTTTTTAAATTTCTCCCAAAGTATTACTTCATTAGATTCTTTTGGATGCTGAGCACTCCACCACTAGCCGCTACATCCTTAAGTTGTATCATCACTACTAATACTATATCTTCGACAAGAATTTTGGCTCATTTTAATAATCCCTCAGTTGTTTTCAACCATCAACCTGCTTCTATGGGACTCTTTGTTCCATCAAATTCGGGCAGATCTAATTTCCTAAAGTCCAAGATTGTCCTAAAGGTCATGTGAGTCGATGTTGCTTCAAGTCGTTCCAGCATCTTGGCAGATGTGGCTTGTGCTAAGTGTACTTGTTGAGCATTGGTTTCCAAAATTTTCTGGAAAATCTCATACATATTCGTGGCTCAAGATTCTAATTGTTCAGGAAGGTTTGATTGGGAAGGGAAGATATTTCCTAAAAATTAGGAGATAATTTTTTTTTTAATGAATCGTACGAGTTTAAAGTCAAATATTAAAGATTCACAAAGTTAAGATCAATTGCAAAATCATGAATATCAGATAAGAAACTTACATACTTCATTCACTATATCAAAATGTGATACAAATATGCAGTTAAGGATACATGATATCCTACATGTTAAGAACACGTTCAATGTATCTTTCTTGTGATAGCCACAACTTTCTCGCACATCTATCCCGAGAGATCTTCATTCCCAATATATGTTGTGCTGCTTCTAAGTCCTTCATATCAAAGGAATTGCTTAACTCTTTCTTTAACCTGTCAATCTTGGACATATCTTTTCCATCAACAAGCATATCATCAACATATAGAGAGAGAATAATGAAATCATCATCAGAGAACTTCTGGACATAAACACAACGATCTACAGATGTTCTTTTGTACCCATGGTCAAGCATAAAAGAATCAAACATTTTATACCACTGCCGCGGTACTTGCTTGAGCCCGTACAAGCTCTTCTTCAATTTGTAAACCAAGTGTTCCTTGTCCTTTACCTTGAAACTCGTTGGCTGCTCCATATAGATTTCTTCAGCCAAATCAGCATGGAGAAATGCAGTCTTCATATCTAGCTGCTCAACTTCAAGATCTTGGGAAGCAACAAGACCAAGAATAACGCGAATAGAAGACATCTTCACAACAGGTTTAAAATATTTCTTCATAGTCAATACCTTGCTTCTGACTGAAACCTTTCACCACGAGGCGAGCTTTGTACTTGACTTGGCCATTTCCTTCATTCTTGATTTTGAACACCCATTTGTTCTTCAAGGATTTTCTGTTCTTTGGTAGCTCCACCAGGTCATAAGTGTGATTCTTATGCAAAGAATCCATCTCCTCTTGCATAGCTTTCTTCCACTTGGCATAATCTTCATTGACTTGTGCTTCATAAAAACTTTCTGGTTCACCAGCATCTGTCAGCATAGTATATTCTGAAGCAGGATATCTAGTTGAGGGTTGTCGTTCCCTCTCCGACCGTCTCAACTGAGGTGTTGGTAGCTGATCCATATGTGGCGGTTCGCATTTTCATGCTCCCCCTGATCAGAACCTGGAAAACCTGTAATTTCTTCTTCCTGCACATCTTGAAAATCATTATTTTCTGGCATAAGAGAAGGAATAACAGTAGCCATGGAGTTTGGATCTGGGACAATGTGAGTATTTTGTGGCTCTTCTTCTTTTTTAAAATTAGCAAGTGTTTTATCTTCACAAAATACAACATCCCTGCTCCTTACAATTTTTTTGTTTATAGGATCCCACAACCTATATCCAAATTCATCATTTTCATATCCTAAGAAGATGCATGGAATGACTTTGTCATCAAGTTTTGTTCTTTTCTTCTTAGGTACATGCACAAATGCTTTGCACTCGAATACACGCAAGTGGGAATATGAAATGTCCTTTCCACTCCAAACCCTTTCAGGAATATCTCCATCCAAAGGAACTGAGGGTGACAAGTTTATCAAGTAGCAGGCTGTTCACACTGCCTCTCCCCAAAATATTTTTGGTGATTTTGCTAAGGATAGCATATTTCTTATACTTTCCACAATTATGCGGTTCATTCTTTCTACAACCCCATTATGTTGTGGTGTGTGTGGGACAGTCTTTTGGTGTCTAATGCCATATTTTGAACAATAATCTTCAAACATCATTGAAGTATACTCACCACCATTATCCGTGTGAATACACTTCAAGAGCTTTCTGATTTCTCCTTCTACTTTGGTATGGAAGTCTTTAAAAACTTTAAAGACTTGATCTTTGGCTTTTATGACATACACCCATACCTTTTTAGATGCATCATCTATGAAGGTCACAAAGTATGAGGCATCACTAAAGGTTTTTACATTTATGGGTTCGCACACATCCGAATAGACTAAGTCCAATATGTTGGTTTCTTTTTTGTTATAATTTTAACAAAAGCTACCCGGTGTTGTTTTCCAATTAAGTAATGATCATTGTGGGATAGTGTTGTACCTTGCATGGATGGAAGTAATTGTAGCCTTGCGAGAGTTTATAGTACTTTCTCTCTCATGTAGCCAAGGCGCTTGTGCCACAAATCCATAGAGGTACCTTCCACTGTTCCAAGTTCATCATTCTCTAAGTGGGACTAAGTCTTGTAGAGAGTGCAACACTTCTTTTCTATCGCCAGTACAAGTGATCCTTTGGTAAGCTTCCAGCATCCTTTACCAAAGTTGCTTGTGTATCCTTCTTCATCAAGCTTGCCGGTGGAGAGAAGATTGAGACGGAGATCGGGCACAAATCTAAGATCTTTTAGAACCATCTTTGTTCCAAGGTTAGTGGTAACATAAATATTTTCAATGCCAAGAATTTGAGAAGAATTTTTGTTACCCATTTTTACCATTCCAAGGTTACCTTCACGAAGCAAAGTGAAGTAGTCCTTCCGGGGAGTAGCATGGTAGGAGGCACCAGAATCAATTATACCCATTCTGAGTCTAAGTAGTGACAACTGTTGTACTTTTATTCTTTTCTTGCTTCTCATTAGCCCTTCCTTCCTTTTATTCTCGCTTGAGCTTGCGGCATTCCCGTTTTATGTATCCACTCTTCCCGCAGTGATAGAAACTAATGTCATTCCTAGCCTTTGATTTTTCTCTTGACTTGTCTCGGTTCTGAGGCTGTCGGCTTTTGCTCCTCCCCTATTCTTGGTGACAAGGGCATGAGAATGGGAGGATCCAGATGACGTTCTTCGAATTTCTTCATTCAAGAGTCTGCTTGTAACTTGGTTCATGGATACAACTCCGTCAGGTGCGGAGTTGCTAAGAGACACCACCAGAGTCTCATAACTATCCGATAATGAGCTAAGCAGAAGAAGGACTTGAAGCTCGTCGTCCAACACCATCTTCATAGCTGCAAGCTGATTAACAATACTTTGAATTTTATTCAGATGTTCAGATATGGAATCACCTTCCTTGAACTTGAGATTGACAAGCTTCCGAATCAAGAAAGCTTTATTGCCGGCGGTCTTCCTCTCGTAGAGATCTTCAAGTTTCTTCCACAAGCTGTTCGCCGAAGTCTCATTGGACACATGATGGAATACGGTGTCATCCACCCATTGTCGAATGGTGTCGATGGTCTTTCGGTCGAGCTTCTTCCATTCTTCCACTGTCATGGAATCCGGCTTGGAAGATTCTCCTTCAACTCCTTCAACCAGTGCATAGAAGTCCTTGCAATAGAGAAGGTCCGTCATCTTTCGCCTTCCATATCATCCAGTTGCGGTCATTCAAGCTGATCATCCGAATGCCACCAATAGGAGTCTCCATATCAACACAAGAAGATTAGCAACATGTGCTCTGATACCACTGTTGAGAAAAATAAGATATTTTTCGTCTTTGTGATGAAATAAAATAAAATGGAAGAAAAGAGAAGTTAAGAGAGAACACACACAAGATTTACCGACGTTCAGCTCAATTTGAGCCTACGTCCTCCGTCCACCCCTTATTCATCGTTTTTACTATAATCAAATGAAAGATTACGAGGGCATTATCTCAAGTTGGTACAACTTAACTTGATGATCACTTTCTCTCACAAACTCACTTGAGGTGGATTACAAGTGTGAGGATTACAAGTTGTGTATTGTTCTTCTTGTTACTTGTTGTGTTCAACCTTCACCATCTCCCTCTATTTATAGGGAGGGTATGCCTCTTGGGTACATCACATTCGTTGCATGGAGAAGTCCAAAGGAAAAATTCGTTCCTTCTTCCAAGATTCGTTCATCTATCATCAATGTTACATGCAAGCTGAATGCATACAAAATATGAATAGATAGGCTACTTCGGATGATCATAACTTCTTCAATACACCTCCAAATGACCTGGTTCAAAGTCTGGATGAAAGAGAACTTTTCTCAACAACTTTTGTATTGAAGACCTAGTCAAATAATGATTGCAACAACTTCGAAATAGCCTCCAAAAACTGAATCTTGTTACAGAAACTGCACCCAGAAAAATGGTTAAGTATTTAGCCGAACCCAACCATGGGTGGCCGATTTCCATGGATTAAATTCATGTTTATTCATCATAGGAATAGACCCCGTTCCCATCAGATCGCTGTGGTGGCCGGGATCGTTTTTGTGCTCTGGAAAACAGAAACAAATAGAGGTACGAGGAACGTTGCTTTGACCAGGGACAGTTGAGTTGGAGGTGTAGAGGCAACTGGCTAAGGTCTTGGCTACTTGCGGGGCTAGGGAGGTAGGTGGTTATGGGGTTGAGGTTCTAAGGAAAGTGGTGGCTGGGTTCTCTATTGTAGTGATTGAGTGGTTCTAAGGTAGGTCGTTCCGTTGTTCTTGGTTGTTTTTTTGTTGCAATAAAATTTGATTTTACTACGGCACAATATTAAATCGTCTAAACCGTTTATAAATTCTACATCCTATTAAAAAAATTATAGCAAAAAAAATTAATTCTTTTTCTTTCCCCCAAATATAGATTTAAAAACTAATTTTAAAATGTTTACAAAATAAATTTAAAAACTAATTTAAAGAAAAAAAATATCAGAAATATTTAAATTGTGTAAGAAATTTTAATTCAAATATATTAAAATATTTGAACTATTATTCAACAATATCATAAAACAATTATTTTAGGTACAAGACACGTGAATTTACTGGTACTATTATAATACGGCTTAAAAATAGCTCAAAAATGAATCATCTAATTGGTATTTATATCCTCCACTAATTAATTAAAAAAATCTAACTATATGTATGTATCACTCATGTAATTAATAAAAAAATAAAATATTCAAAATTCTTCTAACTACATTAACATGTAACAAATCCTAAAATATATTTAATATTCAAATTATATTTAAACTAAGTATACGATATTACCTAACTAAACACATACAAAATTCAAAAAATATATCAATAACAAATCTTAATTAAAATATATTCAAATCAAATTAAAAATATTATAATATAATTTAAACTTTTATCTAATTTTTTAAAAATATAATAGATTTTTTTTTTGTACGTGCATGTGACCATGACCATGACTAGTATATATAAGAACTTTATAAAAGAATATTAGTGGAGCAAGTAAGCTGGGAGCAGGCCTTCGGGCCTCTGCTATCCAGATTGGAATTAGAGGAGCATGTGAGATTAGTGGAGCAGGTGAGCTTCTTTATTATTTTAAGAAGGGGTATTGTTTGGATATATCATAGGGCAATCGAGATTCATAATGATAAGATAGAATTTTGGTAAGAAATGTAGATATAAGGAACAAAGTTCAGATCTTTCACATTGTTGAAGGTCTGGTCAAACCAGTTATGCCACTAATTCAAAAAAAATAGAGATAAAAAAGTAAGTTCATTTGAGTTCATTTGGAGTACGTAAAACAAGTTCAGTTATTTCATTTCTTGCATCAAAAGAAGTTAGATAATAAGTGAGATTTAAAAATTAGCTTGCAAACATTAATAAAGATTGAGGTATATTATAACCAACATACAAAAAAAATAAAGGTTGGGAATGAAAAAAAAGACTATTCCCCTCGCTCCACGATAAGGTTTTTGACACAATGACAGGTTTTTGACGTGGTCTCAATTCTTGCAGAAAACACAAATGATTGAATACATATAAAACATAATATAGATTATGTAAAAAAAAAAAAAACTATTAGAATAAACGTAGAAGAAAAAAGAAGAAAATAGGAGAAAATATTTTTTATTAGTGTAATCACATAGTGAAAGACAAAGGTCTTATTTATATAACCCAATAAATGTGTAATACTAATCTCTAACCAATGTTGGACTAAAAACAAAATGGAAATCCAACCATTTAGTAACCCACGTTATAACACTCTTCCTTTGGATTGATCACCATTTCTAAGTCTATTGTCTCGTTAAAACTTTGTCAGAAAAATCCATTAGGACAAAACCTGTGCGAAAGAAAAGAGTACAATCTTTAGGATGTCACGCCCCGATTTCGGCTAATCGATAATCGTCCCAGGGGGCATGATGCCGTGCACGCGTAGGACGCGCGTGCACGAGGCCTTAGCGCATAAGGATATTCTTTAGATCAATGCAACAGAGTAGACAAATAAGATAACACAAGGTTGAGGCATAGAAAAGTTTCTCTTTTATTTATAATGAACATCTTGTTACATTGCTTGACTCAAAAGTATAAAATGCCCCACGGGCTTACAAACTTGGACGCAAAATGAGATAGCCGATCCATACATTATGTCCCTTTACATAGTTTCAAAACACAAAACACCTTGGGTGCGGGTAAGCACCATCGCCTTAGCGTTATTTCCGCAACGGAGAGAGAGGGGAAGGCTTCTAGCTTGAGCCTCCAAAAGTCTTGGCCACGAACCGCCAAGGATCCCAAAAGTCCGGGGAGAACTTCAGCTCCTCGCCGCGTTGCCTTGCGCCGGGGAACCTGCTACAACGAGGGTCAGTACTTCGAAAAGTACTGGTGAAGGCTAGCTGCTCAACTTTACCAAGCTCTTTTAGATGAGTTTTAAATGAACATGCAACATTTATGTGCTTATGTGACTTTCTATTCTTGCCTAGATCA
Organism: Iris macrosiphon; assembly: GCA_036927795.1. NCBI lineage: Eukaryota > Viridiplantae > Streptophyta > Magnoliopsida > Asparagales > Iridaceae > Iris > Iris macrosiphon. The sequence goes on from JAYESA010000003.1 coordinate 39,490,120, forward strand.
GATTTCATTTAGCAGGTATGCAAGAACAAAATAACATAACTCCACATGCCACCGTTCGGTGACTTTACCTGTCCCGTCTGAAACACCTGTACAACTTACCATAGCCTTCCCTGTCACGAAGACATAGTTAGTCTGCACAGTTTAAATATACACAACATCTTTCTTTGTTGTTTAGGAGCCATCATGGGTTTAGTCTGGGCTGGTGGCGACGCTTGCAGCGCGGGTAGCTAGCCCCGCTACAATTTCCCGCTCCCACGACTAAGAAAGTAGATTCCGCCCGGGTCGAAACGGCCCGGTGCCCCGGTAACCGCTCGCAGGAACCTGGATCCCTTGTGCACAAGAATTCCCATGACCATTTCTATGAACTGAACTTCATAGATTTACTTACCAGCGATTTAAAGAACATCATGTACGAAACTGCTTTACTGTACTATCACAATCAACCAACAGTTATACGAAATAACATGCAGCAGTTTATAGAAGAACACCTTGAACTATCAATAAATACCAACCCATTAAACATCCAACGAACATGCATGCATCAATGAATTTATGCAAGATTTTATATGACAAGCAATGGGTGTTCCAAGCCTACTTCTTATCTTATCTTGTTATCCAACTTATTACTCAAGTGGTGTCGTTTGATTGAATGCACAACTGAGTCAATTTTTATTATGAACGGAGCCCTTGGAAAGAAGGTGCTTATCGAAATAGAGCCACTCACAAGTTTGTTGAATAGGACGAAGAAGTAGAGATCTCTAAGACTCCGCTCGCGCGTTGTCTACACGATCACCTGCACGCACCAACGGATGATCAATTCCTCCTGCTTCGGTCTCCAAGGCTCGATACGAAATGCGAAATCCTAAGAACGAAAACAATGAAGTCCATCGAAACCGTTCAAGAAAACGCAAGTCCTAAAACCAACAAGTACGCAACCAAACGGCAATCGAAAACGGGCAAGGAAAACCAACACAACGGAAAGGCCTCTCTCTACTCTGCCGCCGAGTCCTTCCTTGAGGCACAATCCATTGTATATGGGACCTGATTCCGAAGAAACCAATCCATAACGAGGAAAGGATCTTAATTCAATCTGTCCCGATCGAACGGTACCAAGCATATCTTAGCCGCGCTCCCCGGATAGGGGGAACGGGGCGTTACATCATAACCATCTAATAGGAAGTTTTGTCCCGAAACTTAAGAATAGAACCTACCACTAAGGAATAATGAGGGAAATTTTCCCCTCATATTAGATTCAAATTCCCAGGTCGACTCCTCGACCGAGTGGTTTCGCCACAGTACGCGCACTAGCGAGACGTTCGGTTCCGCAACCGCTTCTTTTTACGATCCAAAATTTGGACAGGCTCCGCCGCGCACGACAAGTCCGCTTGCAGATTCAACTGACCCAAGTCGACTACGCAACTAGCAAGTAAGATTTCCATTTCTATACGATATAAGGCGGGGTTATCCCCCTAGCTATGTGCGTTCATCTCTTTTATTAGCATACAAAGGTTATCGCCTGTAAGCTAGCACGTAACATTCATTTTCTTAGTGTGCAGCTAAGTAGAGACAGGTTCACCGGGGTCACCCACCTTAGCGATGTATCGCATCGGTCGAGCTAGACTCCGGACGCGCTTCTGATAGCCTAAGTCTGACTCCACTGAGGATCCCAGCATGAAAGCCTTTGTATCGAACGAACCATCTCGCTAAGCAAGGCGGTTGAATAGCTACACTTGTGCCGTTTGAATCGGCCCTCCGGGTTGAGCGGAGCGGGTTGTTACACCATATACCACTCAGAACAAGTTCCGTCCGCGAGACTTCCTGAGCGCAACTCGTGCTATCGCATAACTTCTAAACTTCCCTATACATCTCGTCTTATCCTTCAAGGACTGTCTCAATACTACAATCCTCTATTTTCTCACCATGCGTTACGCCAATGTTGGCCAATTTTCATCGAACGACTCTATCGTTCAATGCTATCGAGTTATACTCAACTCGATCGTTGCACTTCCGTCTCAAAATCTACTGCACCTAGCGCAGGGCTGTATTACCCAAGCACATGGTATTCTATAACTCAACGGGCACTTACGACTCATAATTGGGTGGACTTGCCCAACTAGTTATGTTATCACCATAGGAACCCAACGCAATTGAGCCTATTTCTTGACGTCGCCTATCGAAACCCGTCGTTACGCCTAACCCAAAAGCTCGAATCTCGACAAATTTCCAATCTCGTTTTTGCATCAAATCTCTCTGAGTCACCGTCCAATCTCACTAAATAAATTCGCACCCAATCACCAACGTTTTCTGACTCAGTCTATATTGCGCCTTAGCGCAGAGCTAAATTGCCTACCTGGGGTACGCTCAAGTCCTCCGCACCCTTGGCTCAATCGAACTTAACTTCCTATTCGTTTTTACTCGTTCCGTTCGCCCGAGTGCTTAATCATTTTATCCGAATGATCCATTCGTTCAACTATTGCATCCCCAAACTCAGTCTCGTACTGTGCCTTAGCGCAGAACTATCCCGGTAGCACGAGGAACGATACAATCTTTCCTCTATGAAAATTTAGGTTGAGGCTAAATCATTTCAGTTGCCATACTCATCCATACGAATCCGAACATTTTCCTTTGCAGCTGCATCCGAGTTATGCATATCGCTAAGTCTGGATCGTACCCATATTCAAGGCGTCCCCCAAATATGTGTATTTCAACCAAGCTCAGTGACAGCTAAGTCTGACAAGCTACTCGTGAAAATCTTTCGAAACGCGGATCGTCCTGCTATCTGAATGACCGAACTCTTGTTCGATCCAGCTATCGTCTTATCCTTTACCGTCGCGTAACCTATCCAGCCAAATCAATTATCACCCGAGTCCTATCTTGCATTACGTTTGTTTCAACGCGAACGTTGCTAGTGTATATTCCCAATTCCAAATTCTAACTCTAAGTCTTGTTGCCCCAGTTCTATCGTTCTTCCCGAACGATACTCTGAAGTCAGCCACTCCAGTTTAACTCAAGGCATAGGGTCGTCTGCCTAGTCACTAGGCCAGCACACACAGTCATAGGTACAACTCAAGTTTGCAACTCATCGCGCAACCGTGTTGCATAACGCTCGCCCCAAACACCCTAAGGTCAAACCATTGTTCCTTTACACGGGTATTCTACCCAAGCTCGTTTCACTCAGATTTCTAAACATCGAGCACAGATCATCCTATCGCACCAACACGCTCGTTCAACCGAACCCACGATACGCCCACGTTTCAGGGCTAACCTATCAATTCGCACATACTATCTCTTTTATCATGTTGATAGAATTCCCCAATCCATCCCTTTCTACACCTGTATCATTAAGCCACATTTCCATTATAGACCATCGATGTATATCATGAACTCTAAGTCGTCCAGCACGATCTACATATCCGTTCATGAAAACGTCCAACATCTCTTACTTTACGTTTCTAGACTAACTCCTCAAGAAAAATCCTTAGACTCATTTTTCTTAGTCTACTCTTAGCATTCCTCAAACAACTAAGATCAATTCCCAAACCCAAGTCTATCCCATTGATACGTTCCATTCATCGAGTTCGTTTTGGAATTATCACCGAACCTGTTCTCTTGAGTTTGCTTATCCCTACCGTACGTGAAATCACCACGCCGACGCTCCCGCAAGATAATTGTTCTCTTTGGGACAGATTTTGAATGTTATCTTCCTGAACTTGATTTCAAGATCGTTCTTCCGAACTCCAAGCCAAATCTATTACCGCTTAACTCAATCCATCAAATTCATAATTTTTACTAACTTGCATTAATCCATACTATTTTCCAACCATTGTTATGGTCTAAATCTCCCAAAATTTGAAATCATCGCATTCATACTCAACCGAATTTTATCGAGCGATATCCTACTCAAATCCAAATTTTTCATGCACGCTATCATTCGTTCACTCCATTATTTCTAATTGCACTTACTTCGATCGCATCTCAGATTATTCAATCTCGACTCAAGTTTGTAATTCGCTTGTTTCAACTCAAACTCGCTCGTACAATCCTCTAAGTCTTTTTCGACCATGATATCGATTCCAATTGCCCTGAATTTCTATTCGTTGTAAGCCTTATCCCTTATTCAACTTATTATAACTCGTTCGAACTAAACATTGCATGCTTTCTTCGAGTTCGTTTACTTGCTAGGCACTGTCTATTTATACTAAGGCTTTACCCAATCTCGTCGCTTGTCGCTAGACTCGCTTAACTCTCCGAATCCACGACTTCGTTCAAGCATTTCTAAGCCAAACAAATACACCACTCAGGGTTCGAGTCATACTTCTTGAATCTTTACAACTCATTATATCCACAATTGCATAATCGAACAGGGGACTTATCGCATACACTACTCAGGAATTGAGTCGTCCTAATAACTCCTGATTCGCGTTCGCATCCTTCACTCGTATGCCCAATTCGTTCCTTAGAACTCCAACACAGTCCCTATTTATCGCCTTAGCGATCTTAGACTCGTACACACCTGTATTCATAGTCCTCTATACAGACTATGCTTCAAATCATAACTTATCGCTATGAATAACCGTCCAACTATTTTCGAAAATTCCCTACACGATTCCCGTTACTCGCCTTAGCGGCAATCCGATAACGTCTCTATCGATTTCCCTCCAAGTCAACTTTATTCTCATCCCAACAATACCCAAATCTCGCTGCAACTTACTATCACCAAGGGTCTTGGTGCATAGTACTTAACACAATTTGGCCAAAAGGCTATGTGCATAGACCACTATCTGAATGATATACCGTCTCGCACTCTACTCGCTTGGTGTTTTCACATCGACATATAACTTGCCGATTATAACACGAGTCTCTTCTCGCAACATCCTCTATGAGTTGGGACAAAAGCCCTCAGATCATAATCCCGTCCAAGCAATCGTATAATTCCCACGCACTTTTCAAAATATTTAGACTTATTGTATGGAACGCATCTCATTTTGGCCAAGCGAATTCAAGGGTCTACGCGGAAGGAACAATGTCCTCTCTAGAAACTTTCTTTGTGAGATCAAAGGATCTGAAGCATGCTCTGATACCAATATGTCATGCCCCGATTTTGGCTAATCGATAATCGTCCCAGGGGGCGTGATGCCGTGCACGCGTAGGGCGCGCGTGCACGAGGCCTTAGCGCATAAGGATATTCTTTAGATCAATGCAACAGAGTAGACAAATAAGATAACACAAGGTTGAGGCATAGAAAAGTTTCTCTTTTATTTATAATGAACATCTTGTTACATTGCTTGACTCAAAAGTATAAAATGCCCCACGGGCTTACAAACTTGGACGCAAAATGAGATAGCCGATCCATACATTATGTCCCTTTACATAGTTTCAAAACACAAAACACCTTGGGTGCGGGTAAGCACCATCGCCTTAGCGTTATTTCCGCAACGGAGAGAGAGGGGAAGGCTTCTAGCTTGAGCCTCCAAAAGTCTTGGCCACGAACCGCCAAGGATCCCAAAAGTCCGGGGGAGAACTTCAGCTCCTCGCCGCGTTGCCTTGCGCCGGGGAACCTGCTACAACGAGGGTCAGTACTTCGAAAAGTACTGGTGAAGGCTAGCTGCTCAACTTTACCAAGCTCTTTTAGATGAGTTTTAAATGAACATGCAACATTTATGTGCTTATGTGACTTTCTATTCTTGCCTAGATCAGATTTCATTTAGCAGGTATGCAAGAACAAAATAACATAACTCCACATGCCACCGTTCGGTGACTTTACCTGTCCCGTCTGAAACACCTGTACAACTTACCATAGCCTTCCCTGTCACGAAGACATAGTTAGTCTGCACAGTTTAAATATACACAACATCTTTCTTTGTTGTTTAGGAGCCATCATGGGTTTAGTCTGGGCTGGCGGCGACGCTTGCAACGCGGGTAGCTAGCCCCGCTACAATTCCCCGCTCCCACGACTAAGAAAGTAGATTCCGCCCGGATCGAAACGGCCCGGTGCCCCGGTAACCGCTCGCAGGAACCTGGATCCCTTGTGCACAAGAATTCCCATGACCATTTCTATGAACTGAACTTCATAGATTTACTTACCAGCGATTTAAAGAACATCATGTACGAAACTGCTTTACTGTACTATCACAATCAACCAACAGTTATACGAAATAACATGTAGCAGTTTATAGAAGAACACCTTGAACTATCAATAAATACCAACCCATTAAACATCCAACGAACATGCATGCATCAATGAATTTATGGAAGATTTTATATGACAAGCAATGGGTGTTCCAAGCCTACTTCTTATCTTATCTTGTTATCCAACTTATTACTCAAGTGGTGTCGTTTGATTGAATGCACAACTGAGTCAATTTTTATTATGAACGGAGCCCTTGGAAAGAAGGTGCTTATCGAAATAGAGCCACTCACAAGTTTAATGAATAGGACGAAGAAGTAGAGATCTCTAAGACTCCGCTCGCGCGTTGTCTACACGATCACCTGCACGCACCAACGGATGATCAATACCTCCTGCTTCGGTCTCCAAGGCTCGATACGAAATGCGAAATCCTAAGAACGAAAACAATGAAGTCCGTCGAAACCGTTCAAGAAAACGCAAGTCCTAAAACCAACAAGTACGCAACCAAACGGCAATCAAAAACGGGCAAGGAAAACCAACACAACGGAAAGGCCTCTCTCTACTCTGCCGCCGAGTCCTTCCTCGAGGCACAATCCATTGTATATGGGACCTGATTCCGAAGAAACCAATCCATAACGAGGAAAGGATCTTAATTTAATCTGTCCCGATCGAACGGTACCAAGCATATCTTAGCCGCGCTCCCCGGATAGGGGGAACGGGACGAACGGGGCGTTACATAGGATGACTTAGATAGGTGTTGGACACGCTTAATGTTGCCTAATTAAAACCTTGTCAGAAAAAACCGAATAGATAAAAATCCATGACTAAGAAAAAAGAGTACAACGCGTTATAGTTCATACAAAATGTATCTTCCCCTGAAAACAATCACTTCCCTTGATGATGTTGATCCTGAACAGTCAGCTGATGAAGACATCGCATTCCAATTCCATGAACTAGTTTCTGAAAAGTTGACTTTGGCAACGATTTGGTGAACAAGTCTGCAAGATTATCACTTGAGCGAACTTGTTGGATCAATATCAAAGTTCTCCTGAAGCTCATGAGTATAGAAAAACTTTGGTGATATGTGCTTGGTCTTGTCTCCTTTAATGAATCAACCTTGAATTTGTGCAATACATGCTGCATTATCCTCATAAATAACAGTTGGAACATCTGTGGTAGAAAAAAGGTGACAGGAGCTACGAATGTGTTAAATCAACGATCTCAGCCAAATACATTCTTTACTTGCTTCATGGAGAGCCAATATTTCTGAGTGATTTGAGGAGGTAGAAACCATTATTGTTTTTTTGAATGCCAAGAAATAGATGCATTGATATTAAGAAACACATATCCAGTTTGTGAACGACCTTTATGGGGATCAGATAAATAACCTGAATCTGCAAAGCCAACTAGGTTCGCGATGTCAGATAAACCACAAGTATAAAATAATCCCATGTCAGTAGTTCCACGAAGATATCTCATCACATGTTTAATGTCATTCAAATGTCTGTGAGTTGACGCTGAGCTATATCTAGCCAACAGATTGGCAGAGAATGATATGTCTGGCCTTGTACATTGTGATAGATACATTAATGTCCCAATGGCACTAAGGTACGGTACTTCGGGTCCTCGCATCATTTCATTGTCGTCCTTAGGACTTAGGACGATATAGATCATTATTAATATCTAAAGATCGAACAACCATTGGAGTGCTAAGTGGATGAGCTTTATCCATATTGAACAGTTTCAATATATTTTCTATGTATTTGGATTGATGCACAAAAAATTCATGAGTGTAATGCTCAATTTATAATCCGAGACAATATTTCGCCTCCGAAATCTTTCATCCCGAACTCCTTTTTCAGATAGTTTGCAGTCTCATTGGTTTCATGTCTTGTCCTGTCACTACCACATTCTGAAAACAGGGGTATTTTCGAATTTTTACAATATTTAATATTACTGTTATTTATAATTAATTAATTGCATAATAGTGTATTTGATTTAAATAATTTTGTGCGATGTGTAATTAAATATATAATTATATGCAGTGTTTAATTATTTTATTTTAGCTAGCAGACTAGACCTAGAAGCCAGTAGATGAGCACCTGTCCGAATTATGGAATTTTGTATTTAATTATTTAATTTAGATTTATTTATTGGAGATTGCAATTAATTACTGTATTTTATTTAATATTTTGCGCATTGCCTTTGCTTCGATAATTGGAGCACTATCCAGACTTTTGTCTTCCAACAAATTTCACAATCTTGCTCTAGACATGCCCGCCTTCAATTCTGCTATTTTTGCAACTCATAATTTTGCTCCCTGTACATTGTTTCTGGCCGCACAAAATCGTCGCGGACGTTTATTTTTTAATTTTCTATTTTGTATCGTTGTGCGTTCCAATCGAAAATTGGAGGCCATCTTGACCTATTTTTCGTGCGACCCAAATTAGGGTAATATTCTGTTCTGAGTCTTCTTCAATATTGGTATTGATGACTTGACCTGATTTTGGCCCCAAGTACTCCTAATTAATTGTTGAACACAACTTGTATTTTATTTCTATTTAAATTGAGGATACTAATTTATCTGATTTTAAAATCCCAATTTAATTCCAGTGCCCTACAAATTCAGCCCATACCCATCTTACAGTGCCCCCTGACCCTACAAAATATCGGACCCCGAATCGCCCGCCAAATTTTTGTCATTTCATGTGTTTGTGCAATTTCCCAAATTAAGGGGGTTAAATTACAAATTGGCATTTTGTGCCAACACCCAATTATTTTTAAACCAATGAGGGAGCCTATTAAATCTTTTAATTAAAAACCCTCATTTCTTCATGAATTAATTCTCCTCATGATTTAATCTAGACCACTCATTTAAGTGGGTCAAATCCTCACCCTACATCACACCCTCTCTCATCCTATTTAATATCATGTCACCCTCAAACCCTAATCCCTAGGCAACCTAGAAAACCCCACCCCCTCACAAGTCTCCTCCCTCTCTCCTACGTTGAAATTCTTTTTCTCCTTCTTCCTTTCTTCTTCTCATTTCTTTTCTTTTTCTTCTTCTTCCTTCTTCTTCTCATTTTATTTTGAATTTGAGATTTCAAATTTAAGGGGGGGGGGGGGGGAAACCTCCACTGTGCAGACCCCTGAGCTCCGGCCGAGCCTCCGCACTCCGGCGGCGGCGGCCATCCCGATCTTCCGGTCCGGCGGCCCCCTTCCCGGCTGCTCCTCCTCCGATCCCTCCATCTCCACCCATCAACCGGCGGCCAAACCCCCGCACCGACGGTTCCCGCTGCACGGCCCCGTCCGGCGGTTCCCCGCGGACCCCTGTGCTCCGACGAACTCCTCCCCTCGAGCACGTCCGGCGGCCCTCCACTGCCTTCAACATCTCCTCTCGACGCCATCTCCATCCAGCAAGTCCGGCGGCTACCCCCTGCCCTGTCCGGCGGCTGTCCGGCGCCGAGTCCCTGTCCGGCTGCTTCCCTCCCCTTGCTCCGGCTGCTGCTTCACCACCATCACCTACACCATCCACCACCTCCACCACCAGTGCTCAGACCGGCGGCCGGCTCCCTGCTCAGACCGGCGGCCACTCCGGCGGCCACTCCGGCGGCCGTGCTCCAGCGCCCAACCCACAGTGAGCCCTTCTTCTTCTCCCCTTCTTTCTCTTTATATATATATATATATATATATATATATATATATGTATATACATATGTATATACATGTTTACATATATAATTAATGTATATAAATATACATGTATGTATATATCTAATTAATATGTATATTAATGTGTATATAGTATTATTTTATTAATTGTTTAATTAGTATATATAATATTGGATATGTATAAAAATATATTTTGTATATGCTATATATATATTTTTAAATAGAAAATGGAAATACATGAATAAATGTATATTTGTAAATGTACGTATTTAAAATAAATATGTATAGTAATTATTTTTAATTAATTGCATGTAAATAACTTGTAAAATATATTAGTGTATATATATAACTATGTATAGGTATTTGTGTATATATTGACAAATGTATATATATATATATCTAATGTATATATATATAAATGTTTTGTTTATATATTTAAATTAATGTGGTAATTAGTATATGTAATTAATTTAATTTGTATATATATTGTAAAGTATTTATATATCTAGTTAATGTGAAATTAGCATATGTATAATTAGTGTAATTAATTTGTAAATATATATATAATAAATGTAAGGTATTTTATGTATTTAAATGAATGGTATAAATACGTATTTAATTTAATGTTAGTAGTATATGTATTAGTATATATTATTTAATGTGTAGGTATTTAACGTATACATATTAAATAATATTTTGGTATATGTATTATTTTTTGGTAAAATGTATAAATATGTAAATGTATGTTATTTATTTATTAGTAATAAATTGTATGAGTATAGTATAAATTCTATAATTAAGTTTGGCATATATATATATATTTTGTATATATATATATATATATATATATACTTGATATAATTTCATATATATATATTTGTACATGTATTGTTATTTATGAATAAAATGTTTAAATACATGTACTATCATGGTATATATATATTTTGTATATGTGGGGATTTTGGTGCAAGTATGTATACAGTATAATTATTATTTTGGTATACAAATACATATGTGTATATATATTTGTATGGGTATACTTATTAAAACGTATTTTGGTATTAGTATTTAATAAAAACATAATTTGGGATAAATGAACAAATATGTAAATAACCGTATTTTGGTATCAATGTATATATGTAGAGTTATATTTTCATATTGGTATATATTTTGCATAAAACCTTAGCATATTTTAATATATATACATATATATAATTGTATTTAATTTGAGATGTCGTATATACATACAGGTATTAGTTTTGTTTAAAGTGTATATATTTTACTTACATCTATTATTGTAATTAAGGGATATAGATATAGTTGGCCTATCTAGTAGATGACCCCTACCGTACCTAGCGTAGCCCTAAGGCCAGTGTATTTCTATTGTGTGTTAGGACAGCTTCTGATACAAATGTCATATTGTGATGTGTTTATAGGACTGTTGGTTTTACCCAGGGGATACTCTGGAACAGGACATCCATAAATACCAGCTAAGGACCCGAGGCAAGTACATTCTCTGATAATTTCCAATTCTTGATAATTGCTATAAGTTCAATGATCTTGAAATGTTACAACTGAATCTTTGACACTGTGTTACACGGACTAGTATAGCTTGGATCTGCAGTCATGAGATGTTACCTTGATTATTGTATTGACATTGTACACGACATGTATATTTAGACATTGTACATGATAGACTTGACTTGTTCGTGTATCGTGACGTGTCATGGTTGGATCCACAGTACTAGTTGGGGGCGGGGAAGTAGTTAGTAAGAAATGTGATCATAACCTCTTATTGTAGTATATAAAAATTGTAAGTGTTAATCATGCTCTTCACCCATGATTAGCCAGGCCCTGTAGCTACTGTACATGTTCCCAAGCCGATCACATTTCGAAACTACTATTTCAAACACCTAGAATAGATTACAGTTCTCTATTTTTAATCATATACTACATCACCCGTATATGATACTGCACCTTGTTCTTCCATTTTTATACATGCACTGACTGTACCATATTGCCTATTGCCTGTCTCTTTACATTTGCCTGTCTCTCTTAAATTACCATTGCATTTATTTCACTGTCTTCTCAGTAGCTAGCATGACATGTTTTATTGTATTATAGACATTATCAATTAATGGAACTGTTATTTGAGATTGTGCTTTGCTCCTTCCTGACTGGAAACATTTTTCCAGACTATGCCTTAGAGGACCGCTGTCCGACACTTTATGGACCTTATGGTGAGTAGCTGCAGACTTGGTAGTAGTTGTGATTCCAGGAGGTCTAGCTGAAAATTATTATTTCTTGTTAGTTCTTTTAGTAGATTTTTGGTACCGGATTTGTCTCCGGCAAATTTGATGATTTCTTGGATATTGTTAAGTTATTTCTTGTGGACTTGTGTTGTGGTTGATTTTAATTTCTGTTTCGAAATCTTATCGTGCTGTAATCTTGTGATTGAGTATATGTTCATCTATTTGTGTCATCCGTGCCTCCTAATGGAGATTGGATATCTGCGTGACATTAGTTAGATAGTATCAATACCTAGACAGCGTTCTACCGCCGATGCTGCGGCGTAGGCTGGACGTACCCACGCACTCGTGCCCCTAAACCGGGTACGGGTCGTGACACGTTTTTAGTGGTGGCCCATGCAGGTCAGACTTCGCGAGTTGTGCGATGTCGTAGTAGTGTGACATCCTTGTTATACTACTGCGTGCCTGCCATAGAATCTAGGACATAGGATACTAGGACGAGAGCAAATACTCAATCACAATTTCTTGAGAGATTTCTGGGATGACCCCTGAGAATCTTGTGAAAACTTCCAATTTAAAATCATTCCCTTGTTCTGTCCATTCTCACTTGTTGATTTTGATTTGATTGTTGTTAATTAAGGTATTAAATTAGGATTTTTGCTTCATTATAGAGTTGATTTCATATTAAGAGGAAGTTATAGACTGATTTATGGTATTATTTGACGATGCCCCTCAATGAGGACAGTGAAAGTGATTAACATTAGAGCTATTGGACTACAGAAGGTGGATTTAAAATTCTAATTGAAGATTGAAAATGAGTTTCAAATTTTAGGAATCTGAGAAGATTGAGATTGTTATTAAAAAAAAAAAAAATTATTTTGAAGATTTCAAGGAATTGCAAAATTTTGAAATGTGAGGAGTTGAAATATTGTTATTAAAATTTTATTTTTGAGGATTCCGATTTGATTCAATAAACCTAGACAAGTCTGTAAGGATCTTTAAGGTGACTAAGTTTTCATTTCAGTATTTAAATAATTGACCTTGAGGGAAGTGTATACATTTTACTTTAAAACTTATTCGAGGAGTTATTTGAGGAATTTTATTTGAGGATAGGATTTTATAATGGGAGAGATATGTTATAAGTAGGTAAGATGCATGTGTTAGGATATGTTGGCTTGAGCATGATTGAGATTCACTGCAAACTGACTTGGGTGATCATCAAGGGTTGTATTAGAAAGTGCAGTAGTTAGTATGATGTGTTGCAATTGTTATGCATTTGAGTGATAAGAATACTAGTATTAACGATTGCAGTAGGTAAGGAAGCCAACAGTAAGTGTTTGTGATAGAACTGTGATCCCTAGGGGATATAGGTATCAGACCTTAGATGCACCTTGACCTGTACAATCACAACTAGGGTTTATTTCTAATCTATTTATCTTGAATGTTGCTTCTTTAGAACTGTACTGTCCTCCCTTGATGATATCGCATTTTACCCTAATTGATTCTTTGGGATCTGTCTTCAGGATGTCGCCGCAGACAAGGTCTATGAGAGCGGGAACATCAGCTTTAGAGGGGTCTGCCACCTCTCCACCTGATGGACAGACATCCGTAGTTCCTCCTACATCTCCGATGCACGTAGGTGATCCTCCTCCTCCACCTGTTCAGAAGATTGCCGCAGCTGTGACGGACAACCTTCCTCCTCCATCAACTCCGATTCCAGGAAGTTTGCCCATTGACGGAACGCAGATGTTTACCTTGATCCAAGGCATGGTAGATGCCCAGAGAGTAACGGCAGACGCTCAGCGAGTGCAAGCTGAGGCTCAGAAGATGCAAGCAGAAGCGTACCAGGCACAAACCGAGCTGATGAAGGAAAACATGGAGAATGCTCATCAAGTGACTCTCCAAGCTTTGGAGGAAGTAGCACAGTACCAGCAGTTTCCTGGCCAGCAACAGCAGAGATCAGGTACTATAGTGGATTTCAAAAGGATGATGCCTCGAGAGTTCAAAGGCACCGAAGGAATACTCTACGCTGACGACTGGTTAGAGGATATAGAGAGAAGCCTGCGATTGACCCAGATTCCGGAGAACTTAAAGATAGAAGCCGCTGGCAGTCAGATGTTCGATATCGCACTCACGTGGTATCGCACAGAACCGAGAATTACTGCACAAGGACTTACTTGGGAGACCTTCAAGGAACTCTTCAAGGAGAAGTTCTTTCCCGACGTGGCATTGGGAACCTTAGAAAGTCAATTTCATGACTTAGTTCAAGGAAACATGTCGGTCGACGAGTACGCTGCAGAATTCTGTAGATTGAGCCGTTTTGCATCGTCTATGATTCGAGACCCAGGAGATCGAGCCCGAAAATTTAGAAAGGGACTGACAAGAGAGATTAAGTCGCGCACTTCTGGTCGTCGTACCGCTATCTTCGAGGCTATCTTGATGGATGCTCAGATTGCAGAAGAGGATCTGGATCTCAGGCCTAAGAGGAGCCACAATACTTTTGGAGATACGAATGGTAGCCCAGGACCAGCCAAGCATCCCCGTATTCAGCACCAACAGGAGTACCAAGTACCATTTCATATTCAGCAACAACCATGGACATTTCAGCATCCACCGCAGTACCTAGCACCAGTTCCTATCCAGCGACAGCCCTGGGCATTTCAGTATCAACAGCAGTACCCGGCACCAGTTCCTGTACAGCAGGATCAACGAACTTGTCACTTCTGTAAGAAGCCAGGTCACCTTTGGGAGAGCTGTAGAACGAGACTAGGACTTTGTTTGCACTGTGGCGCTGCGGGACATCGAGTAAGGGATTGTCTTCGAGTCCCTCATCTTCTCAGCCAACACGCAGCTTCAGACTATAGAGATCCAGTTAGGCTACCTGTGGAACCGTACATTGCTCAGTACCTGCAAAGGGAACCACCCCAGCAGGGCGGGCATTTGCGATGACGGTCGAGGAGACCGATACTGCAGGTAATGTGTTAGCAATTTCTGTTCTTTCCTTCCTTTGTTCCTATCTAATTGATTGATTGATTGCTTAGTACCGTAGCTTGTATGCATGATTCTTGTTATAATATTAGTAGTACCCCTGATACACAGACTGCAACACCATAACAAATAAGACCATAACCATGTATGTTCCCCCTAGATTGTGTGTGGTATGACTATGGGTAGAATTTTCTTAGACCGTGATTATTGGTGCTGACTGTAGTGAAGATTCATGAAGGAGTTATGACTTGACAAGAGGAACAAGATGATTAAAATTTAAGGAAAATTATTGATTTAAATAAATGGTTAAGAAATTAACATTTCATAATTGGTGGTTTAATTAATTTCAGGAAAGATTATGACATGTTTAAATTGGTTATTAATTTGGAAATTTTGGGAGATTTATCAATGTATTTAATTGCAAGTTATGAATTTTTGAACTTTATAATTGGATGTAACAATTGGAGAATTCTTAAACATTATATTGTTGAGTATTTGAGGAGTGGATATTAAATTTCGGGTATTGAATTATTAACTCAAACTTTCAAGGAAATTTCGACAAATGGACTTTGATTTTTATTCCGAGGAATGAAATAATTACAGAAATTTATTGTGAAAAGACATTGCGGATTATAACCTGATTTCATGGTTAAAGGATTTAAATTTTGAGGGAAATAATAATGTGTATGATTAAACACTAATATGAGGATTTTAAATTTCGAGGACGAAATTCTTTTAAGGTGGGTAGACTTGTCACTACCACATTCTGAAAACAGGGGTATTTTCGAATTTTTACAATATTTAATATTACTGTTATTTATAATTAATTAATTGCATAATAGTGTATTTGATTTAAATAATTTTGTGCGATGTGTAATTAAATATATAATTATATGCAGTGTTTAATTATTTTATTTTAGCTAGCAGACTAGACCTAGAAGCCAGTAGATGAGCACCTGTCCGAATTATGGAATTTTGTATTTAATTATTTAATTTAGATTTATTTATTGGAGATTGCAATTAATTACTGTATTTTATTTAATATTTTGCGCATTGCCTTTGCTTCGATAATTGGAGCACTATCCAGACTTTTGTCTTCCAACAAATTTCACAATCTTGCTCTAGACATGCCCGCCTTCAATTCTGCTATTTTTGCAACTCATAATTTTGCTCCCTGTACATTGTTTCTGGCCGCACAAAATCGTCGCGGACGTTTATTTTTTAATTTCCTATTTTGTATCGTTGTGCGTTCCAATCGAAAATTGGAGGCCATCTTGACCTATTTTTCGTGCGACCCAAATTAGGGTAATATTCTGTTCTGAGTCTTCTTCAATATTGGTATTGATGACTTGACCTGATTTTGGCCCCAAGTACTCCTAATTAATTGTTGAACACAACTTGTATTTTATTTCTATTTAAATTGAGGATACTAATTTATCTGATTTTAAAATCCCAATTTAATTCCAGTGCCCTACAAATTCAGCCCATACCCATCTTACAGTGCCCCCTGACCCTACAAAATATCGGACCCCGAATCGCCCGCCAAATTTTCGTCATTTCATGTGTTTGTGCAATTTCCCAAATTAAGGGGGTTAAATTGCAAATTGGCATTTTGTGCCAACACCCAATTATTTTTAAACCAATGAGGGAGCCTATTACATCTTTTAATTAAAAACCCTCATTTCTTCATGAATTAATTCTCCTCATGATTTAATCTAGACCACTCATTTAAGTGGGTCAAATCCTCACCCTACATCACACCCTCTCTCATCCTATTTAATATCATGTCACCCTCAAACCCTAATCCCTAGGCAACCTAGAAAACCCCACCCCCTCACAAGTCTCCTCCCTCTCTCCTACGTTGAAATTCTTTTTCTCCTTCTTCCTTTCTTCTTCTCATTTCTTTTCTTTTTCTTCTTCTTCCTTCTTCTTCTCATTTTATTTTGAATTTGAGATTTCAAATTTAAGGGGGGGGGGAAACCTCCACTGTGCAGACCCCTGAGCTCCGGCCGAGCCTCCGCACTCCGGCGGCGGCGGCCATCCCGATCTTCCGGTCCGGCGGCCCCCTTCCCGGCTGCTCCTCCTCCGATCCCTCCATCTCCACCCATCAACCGGCGGCCAAACCCCCGCACCGACGGTTCCCGCTGCACGGCCCCGTCCGGCGGTTCCCCGCGGACCCCTGTGCTCCGACGAACTCCTCCCCTCGAGCACGTCCGGCGGCCCTCCACTGCCTTCAACATCTCCTCTCGACGCCATCTCCATCCAGCAAGTCCGGCGGCTACCCCCTGCCCTGTCCGGCGGCTGTCCGGCGCCGAGTCCCTGTCCGGCTGCTTCCCTCCCCTTGCTCCGACTGCTGCTTCACCACCATCACCTACACCATCCACCACCTCCACCACCAGTGCTCAGACCGGCGGCCGGCTCCCTGCTCAGACCGGCGGCCACTCCGGCGGCCACTCCGGCGGCCGTGCTCCAGCGCCCAACCCACAGTGAGCCCTTCTTCTTCTCCCCTTCTTTCTCTTTATATATATATATATATATATATATATATATATATATATATATGTATATACATATGTATATACATGTTTACATATATAATTAATGTATATAAATATACATGTATGTATATATCTAATTAATATGTATATTAATGTGTATATAGTATTATTTTATTAATTGTTTAATTAGTATATATAATATTGGATATGTATAAAAATATATTTTGTATATGCTATATATATATTTTTAAATAGAAAATGGAAATACATGAATAAATGTATATTTGTAAATGTACGTATTTAAAATAAATATGTATAGTAATTATTTTTAATTAATTGCATGTAAATAACTTGTAAAATATATTAGTGTATATATATAACTATGTATAGGTATTTGTGTATATATTGACAAATGTATATATATATATATCTAATGTATATATATATATAAATGTTTTGTTTATATATTTAAATTAATGTGGTAATTAGTATATGTAATTAATTTAATTTGTATATATATTGTAAAGTATTTATATATCTAGTTAATGTGAAATTAGCATATGTATAATTAGTGTAATTAATTTGTAAATATATATATAATAAATGTAAGGTATTTTATGTATTTAAATGAATGGTATAAATACGTATTTAATTTAATGTTAGTAGTATATGTATTAGTATATATTATTTAATGTGTAGGTATTTAACGTATACATATTAAATAATATTTTGGTATATGTATTATTTTTTGGTAAAATGTATAAATATGTAAATGTATGTTATTTATTTATTAGTAATAAATTGTATGAGTATAGTATAAATTCTATAATTAAGTTTGGCATATATATATATATTTTGTATATATATATATATATATATATATATACTTGATATAATTTCATATATATATATTTGTACATGTATTGTTATTTATGAATAAAATGTTTAAATACATGTACTATCATGGTATATATATATTTTGTATATGTGGGGATTTTGGTGCAAGTATGTATACAGTATAATTATTATTTTGGTATACAAATACATATGTGTATATATATTTGTATGGGTATACTTATTAAAACATATTTTGGTATTAGTATTTAATAAAAACATAATTTGGGATAAATGAACAAATATGTAAATAACCGTATTTTGGTATCAATGTATATATGTAGAGTTATATTTTCATATTGGTATATATTTTGCATAAAACCTTAGCATATTTTAATATATATACATATATATAATTGTATTTAATTTGAGATGTCGTATATACATACAGGTATTAGTTTTGTTTAAAGTGTATATATTTTACTTACATCTATTATTGTAATTAAGGGATATAGATATAGTTGGCCTATCTAGTAGATGACCCCTACCGTACCTAGCGTAGCCCTAAGGCCAGTGTATTTCTATTGTGTGTTAGGACAGCTTCTGATACAAATGTCATATTGTGATGTGTTTATAGGACTGTTGGTTTTACCCAGGGGATACTCTGGAACAGGACATCCATAAATACCAGCTAAGGACCCGAGGCAAGTACATTCTCTGATAATTTCCAATTCTTGATAATTGCTATAAGTTCAATGATCTTGAAATGTTACAACTGAATCTTTGACACTGTGTTACACGGACTAGTATAGCTTGGATCTGCAGTCATGAGATGTTACCTTGATTATTGTATTGACATTGTACACGACATGTATATTTAGACATTGTACATGATAGACTTGACTTGTTCGTGTATCGTGACGTGTCATGGTTGGATCCACAGTACTAGTTGGGGGCGGGGAAGTAGTTAGTAAGAAATGTGATCATAACCTCTTATTGTAGTATATAAAAATTGTAAGTGTTAATCATGCTCTTCACCCATGATTAGCCAGGCCCTGTAGCTACTGTACATGTTCCCAAGCCGATCACATTTCGAAACTACTATTTCAAACACCTAGAATAGATTACAGTTCTCTATTTTTAATCATATACTACATCACCCGTATATGATACTGCACCTTGTTCTTCCATTTTTATACATGCACTGACTGTACCATATTGCCTATTGCCTGTCTCTTTACATTTGCCTGTCTCTCTTAAATTACCATTGCATTTATTTCACTGTCTTCTCAGTAGCTAGCATGACATGTTTTATTGTATTATAGACATTATCAATTAATGGAACTGTTATTTGAGATTGTGCTTTGCTCCTTCCTGACTGGAAACATTTTTCCAAACTATGCCTTAGAGGACCGCTGTCCGACACTTTATGGACCTTATGGTGAGTAGCTGCAGACTTGGTAGTAGTTGTGATTCCAGGAGGTCTAGCTGAAAATTATTATTTCTTGTTAGTTCTTTTAGTAGATTTTTGGTACCGGATTTGTCTCCGGCAAATTTGATGATTTCTTGGATATTGTTAAGTTATTTCTTGTGGACTTGTGTTGTGGTTGATTTTAATTTCTGTTTCGAAATCTTATCATGCTGTAATCTTGTGATTGAGTATATGTTCATCTATTTGTGTCATCCGTGCCTCCTAATGGAGATTGGATATCTGCGTGACATTAGTTAGATAGTATCAATACCTAGACAGCGTTCTACCGCCGATGCTGCGGCGTAGGCTGGACGTACCCACGCACTCGTGCCCCTAAACCGGGTGCGGGTTGTGACATGTCCCAATCAAGTTTATATCATCGACATATACTGCAACTATAGCAAAACCTTTCTTAGATTTCTTTATAAAGACATATGGACATATAGGATTATTCTCATATACCTCCATTTTCATATATTCACTAAGACAGTTGTACCATATCCTTTCGGATTGTTTCAAACCGTACAATGAACGTCTTAGCTTTATGGAATGCATCTTCTTAGCTTTTGAGCTGGGTACTACAAAAATACAACATTTTAGCAACGAAATTTTCCGTCGCTAAAATGCCTATTTTCGTCACTATTTTAATATAGCGACGAATTAGCAAGAAAAATGTGGTGTCACTAGTTAAAGTGTCGCTGCCATATTTTCGTCGCTAATCCGTCGACATGACGACGGATTTGCGTCGAACTTAGCGACAGCAATGGATTAGTGACGGAATATTTACGTCGCTTTATTTGGTTACGGAATAACTACAGATTGGCGACGAAAAAGTGTGAGCCCATTTTTACAAAAAAATTCAAAAGCTCACCGACAAAATTTCCTTCGCTAATCCGTCGCAAAAGACGACGGACATAGCGATGGATATAGCGATTATGTCTGATACCAAAAAATTCAGACATATTTAGCAACAGATTTTTTGTCGCTAATCCATCGCTAAAGCGTCGCAGATTCGTCGCTGACCTGGAATTTTTCAGTTTTTCGTCGCTATTCGGTCGCTAAACATAATTTTTTTTTTACAGAATATAATCACTTACTTTTTGCTCCTGTAACATTATACAAAATCAAATCACTTATACACAAATACATTCAAACATATCAAATACAATAAAACACATCAAATACAATATAACTTAAATATAAGTGCATGGCCATAAGTTATCATACACTACCATAATCCAAATATATATAGTTATACACAAATACATCCAACAAACTGTCAAATTATCAAGAAACAAAAATACACATCAAGTCGACGGTAGAGGCGACGACGGCTGTCGGATAGCCATATATTTGTGCCATAACCGCATCGATGATATGTTATAGATCCTCAGGAACGACAGGCGGAGCAGCAAGAGGATCCGGAGGAGCTAGAGTAGCTAGAGTAACATGAGCTGATGGAGGAGCAGGAGCTGCAGGATCACGAGACTCTGTCAGTTGTCTAACCTGCCTCTTTACCTCTAACAGAGTCATCGTGATATGCTCTAAACTCATAGCACCAGGAGAAACGGGCTCTGATGGAGAGCTGGATGAGCCATCAGAGTAGCAGTGGAAAGAACCGACGGCTCGGATGCCAACGATCCAGTCCCGTACACGCTGTCGCATTTTCCTCTCCGGACAGCTTGTACCCAACGATCGTTTCTCTCAGTCGGCGTACTGCTCTCAGTCCCACCCTCCAACGTCTCATACGTCTCCTATATTTATTTATGTAAATAGGTTTACATATCATAGGTTATGATTAATATTTTTATTGACTACAACTAAGGTTATTTTTAGAGTTAAGTTTAGATATCGTAGGTTAGGTTTAGAGTTAAGGTTTTTGGATATCATAGGTAACAATATTAAAGTTAATGTTAGATTTGTAGGGTAAACAAAAATAGTTAAATTATAAAAAGAATGTAATTAAATTTTGTTGACAAAATTTTATAAACACAACTTACATATGCTTTTGTTGTCCGCTCATCTACGAGCTTCACATCCTTCTTCCTTTTGTGCGTCTGTTGGAAGATTGCCGGGAAGTCAACAGTCTTCGGGTCTACCCTGGCTCTGATGGCATCATCGCAATGTAAACATTAAGTAATTAATTAATAAGAAAAAATAAGAATTGCCAAAAATCGATCTAGCAAAAAATTATAATACTGACCATTCGTCTAAAATGCTCGACGGTCGGAATGGATCCACCCGTGTGGAGAGCACCCTTAGCACGGGACGCTCTTGCCTTCTGGCACTTAGCCTTATAGGCCGAGCCCCTTTCACCCGGGAGTCCCTCCCTGCCCTGCTCCGACCTCCATATTCTCCCAAAACTCCTCCTTGCTTGCGAAGATCCCCCGAATGTACCGCCAGTGCCTTCTGATCATTTATCATATCCCTGAATATTTTGCTGGCGACGGTCTTGTAGCACTTTCGGATCGCAGACTCTCTATGATCCGGCCACCAATATTTCTTCTACAAATTAAAAAAATATTTTTTAGCATTTTAATCAAAAAATTATATATTATTCTAAATAAAAATCTTATACATACCCGCAATATATCCAGCCAAATGAATCGTCGATCCAGCGGAAGTCACTGAAGTTGATATAAGGGCCATGAAAGTTTTTTCGCATGACGTTCCCCAGATCAGTGCCAGCCTTGGTCGAAAAGAACCTAAAATAAGTAAATAATATACAATTAGAATATAAATAAATAAATAAATAAATAAATGTGTGAATTAACAATTAGTACTTACGTCGATCCATAGTCCCACAGTTCGAGACGATCGATATTGGCTGGCCACTCTGGTAGAGTAGGGGATCTACAAATCCAGTAGAAGCAACTAGTAGAGTAGTCCGTGTACTAGTAGTCGCAGGAGTAGCGGCAGGGGTAGAAGCTGAGGGAAGCCCGAGAGATGGAGTAGCTCCCCCTACCGATGAACGAGTATATGGCGGGGATAAACCATCATCGGCATCTACGAACTCGTCCTCGGATGGTCGTGTGCGACCTGCATCCGGAGTAGCTGGAGTAGTAGATGGAGGATGCTGGAAAGATCCTCCATAAACATGTCGTCATTATTCCGCAATAGGTAAATCTGATAGTAAATAATAGATGGTGTTATAAAATAGTGACATCATGACATCATAAAGTAATAGATGGTGTAGTAAAATAAATAAATACTAGTGCGATGATGAAATAAATAATAACCGTGTCAGTAAATAAATAAATAATCTAAGGTAATGCATATGTGTGTACGTAATAATCTTGTTCATCTTTCGAATCGTCTTCTGAATCATTTTTCTAATCGTCTTCATCTTCTTCATTTTTATTTTCATTTTCACTATCACCTTCATCTTCATCTTCCAATTCTTGTTACTCATTCGATACCTCCATATCAGAGTCCTTCTCTATGTGAGGTAAATCTTCTATGTTAATATCTTCATTAACTCTATCATCCTCTACGGTAACATCAACCTCCATACCATCAACATCGGCCAAACTCATATATGTAGGTTGAGGCAAACTACCTCATCCTCCTGGTATGCTAGATCCCCAACATTATATGTATTTCTAGCTTTAATTTTGCATACAGTCCACCAATCCTTATTATTGCATCATCGACTAAGATAGCTCGTATAATACACTTGAACCGTTTGACTAGCCAACACAAATGGTTCGAAATCTACATATCTTTTTCCCATAATTTGTAATTCATCCTTGCTTGGGTGTTATGTCGAACCAATCACATTTAAATAACACAATTTTTATCTCATAAGAGTATTCCAGCTCCACGGCATCTCTTAGTACACCGTAATAGTCGAATTCTGGATCCTCATTGTAGACTGAACCCCTCATATGTACTCCAGAATTCTTTGTATAATTAGCCTCCTCATCGACAAATGATTGATTAATAGGCTTAAGTGGATCTAAATTTGAAGCCATTGATGGTGTATCCATCCCAACACTTTTTCCTCTTACTTGGTCCGATAGCTAATGCTCGAAGTCGTTCGTTCTGTAACTCTATACCATGACGAAAAACCTGAAACATCACGTATCATATAAACATTAGACAAAGATTTGTCGGAATGCTTAATTTAGAATGCTTAATGTTTAGGATCCGTACATAATTATGGAACCACGATAAATTTTTTGTATCAACCTCTCTAACAAGATCATCATCATTAATAGTAGGTCTCTCCATTTTTATCTCGGCTCTAAAAGTACTATGATAGTAAGGAGAATAGTTAGAGCACTTTTTTTTCAAGCATATACATAATTGAAATATGTAGCAAAGATGTGTCGCTTACTTCTCAATATCTAGCATCTCTCCAAGACTACTATTTAACAATATATACCGATGAGCGGCTTCAAACTCAAAGTCTTCTAACCACTAGCACTTGTAGTCTTGTCTCCCACATTGAAGATAGTGCGGATTACACTATTTAGTTCATCAACCCCACCATCATCATTCCTTGGGGTTCTATTACAATTTGCTCTGACATGAGTATCAAAATAGATGGAGCAAAAATTTGAAACATCCTCAATCATATATGCTTCGCATATCGAAGCTTCTACATGACCCTTATTGTCCACTTCCTTCTTTAGGTGATGTAGATACCTATAGATAATATATTGAATATTATAATTATTTGAGTAAAAAATTAATTGTATAAACTAATCAATTTATACCTCTCAAATGGATACATCCATCGATAATGGACGGGAGCACCGATACGTGCTTCGTATGCAAGATAAATCGGCAAATGCTCTATACTATCAAAAAATCAGAAGGTAGCACCCTTTCTAACTTGCACAATATCAATACAATCTTCTCCTTAAGTTCTATTAAATATTGCACCGTCAACTTGCTTGAACACAAATCTATAAAGAATATAGATAATTCGGCCAACGGAGTTCATACTTGATGAGGCAACATCTCTCTCAGAGCAATATGTAGTAACCTCTTCATAAACACATGGCAATCATGACTCTTCATCCCTGTCAGCTTGCTTTCGTTGAGATCGACACATCTTGCCAGATTTGACACGTAGTCATCAAAAAATCTCAACTTCGAAATCCAGTTGCATATAATCAATTTTTTCTCCCTACTCAATGTAAATGGCGCTGGAGGCTTGACCCAATTACCATTTGCACTTCGTTTTAGGTACAAATCTGAACGCCTGCAAATAATTTCCAAATCATTTCTTGTTTTGAAATTGTCTTTCATTTTTTCCTTGATATCCATCACCGTATTGAAGATGTTGTCGAATACATTTTTTCGATATGCATAACATCAAGATTATGTCTTATGAGATTGTTCTTCCAATAAGGTAAGTTCCAAAAGATACTATGTTTCGTCCAATTATGTCTATGTCCGAACCCTTCAAAGTGAATGGCATATATTGGATCTTCCATCATAGTCGGCAATCCATCTACCTCTTTCCGAACTTGGTCTCCTGTCAGTCTCCACGGAGGTGAAGATAGTTCCTTTTTACCTGCTCTAAATCCATCTATGATCCTTCTCCACGGATGAAACGTAGGAAGAAAATGACGGTGACAATCAAAAAAGTATGCTTTTCCGCCATTCTGGAGACGGAATGCCTTACTCTTTTTCATACATATCGGACAAGACAAAGTACCATGAGTACTCCACCCCAATAACATCTCATATGCTGGAAAATCATTGGTGGTCTACATGATTGACACTCTCATCTGAAAGTTCTGCTCCTTTGATATATCATATGTCTGAACGCCGAACTGCCATAATTGTTTCAACTCATTCACCAATGGTTGCAAGTAGATATCGATATTCTTTTTTGAATTTTTTGGACCGGATATGATAAGTGTCAAGAACATGTAAGGAGTCATCATGCACATCCACGGTAGTAGATTGTAAGGAGTCAAAATTATTGGCCAATAAGAGTACTGAGATCCCGACTGTCCGAAATGAGTGAATCCATCAGAACATAAATCCAACCGCACATTCCTGGGCTCCGCATAAAATTCAGGATGACACTGACCGAAATGCTTCTATGCCTCTCCATCGAAAGGATAAAATAATTCTCTATCATCCATCTTTCGTTCCTTGCTATGTCATGTCATCTGTTCTGCTGTATTTGCGAACATATACATCCTCTGCAACCTCTTTGTAATCGACAACAACTGCATGTACTTGTAGGAACGCAACATTGCTCGGGTAGTTGACTTTCCTTTGCCCCAAATTGGCTTGTACCGGTCCGCGTGACAGAAAATACATCTTTATCATTGTTCTCCTTGTAGTACAACATACAACCGTTTCGACAATAATTTATCTTTTCGTAGCATAATCCGAGTTTTTGTATCATCTTCGATTTGTAGAAGTTTTCAGGCAACTCCTTTGATCCTTTTGGCAACAACTCTCTAACAAACTGAATTATCCGCTCGTAGTAATCCTGCGGCAAGTTAAAATAAGATTTAAGGTTCAACATCCGCATCACCACCGACATGACAGAATGAGAATCACAACCCGGGTATAACGGAGTATCGGCATTCTTGAACATATCATATAATTCCTTCACATCAAGATTCGGATCCTCCAATCAAAACTTGGACCGACCACATCGACCACATCAAATACTAACTCATGTGCCAAGTTTCGCGATCAATATTCAAAGTTATCTCCGATAGTGTACTTTTCTACCTCCGTATTGAAGGAGAAATGATATTGAGGAGTCAAAGGTTCTCCTTGAGCTGTCCACTCCTTGTAGTTCTGTACGAAACCCTTCTTGTAGAGATGCTCCCTCACGAGATCTACCTCTATGAATGGTATATTATGACATTTGACACAAGAGCACTTGATGAGCCTCTCATCCATGAAATAAGGTTGACTACTGGCGTATTTGAGAAATTCTTCAATGTCTGTCCTGAAATTATCTATCAAACCAATCCTACTCTCATGTCGCCGATTGTATATCTACGATCGGTCAACTAAGTATCGACTCATTGATTCAGCATATACCATATATATTTAAACAATATAAATAAGATACAAAGATGAGTTAGGATTAGATACAAAGTTCCTTCTCATGCACACCTCCTTTTATGTTCAATTTAATTCGACACTCATTAGTATCGATATCGGGTATCGGTCGGTATCGGATCGGGACAAGCCAAACTGTATCGGTATTGGCCGATACTGCAAACTATGCTTTTATAATAAGGATTCGACACTCATCGGTATCGGTATCGGGTGTTGATCTATTCTAATTTAAGAGAATGTAGTAATATAAATACAATGGGACAAATGTCACGCCCCGATCTCCCGTAGGCAAATCGGCTGTTCCCGCTAGGCGAGAATCACCGCGCTAGCGCTCGCGCGGAACGATCGCTTTGACCCATCCGGACGTGATGCTGCACGAGCGTGAGCCACGTCCGTGCAAGGCCGTGGTTCATTGGCTGGCGGTAAGAGTTCTAAGCCACAGAGTCGCACAGATTGTCTGAGTGCAGCGGAGTCATGAACGCATAGGCGATCGGTAATAAGTTCACTGAGTCGACAATAGCGGAAGCATTGAAAAACACAAGTTGAAGTAAAGCAGCTTTATTGATATAAACAAGTGTTACAGGCGGCGCTTGGCCGAGATTACAATTCGCTCAAGCACTCTCTCTCTGAAACATAAAGCGTGCCAAGTGGCTACAATTGTGGAATGATTGTACAGGCGATGTTCAGGCGATGTTCCAACATTATGTCTTGTATATGTGCTTCTGTTCCTGACGCAATGCTCCAAGGCTTCAGAGGGAACTCCTGGCCTTAGCATGCACGAAGGGGGCATCCGCACCGAACGAGGTTCTCCCGCGCCCTACATACAATATGGTGGATTATCAGTACATTGAATGCACTGGTGGGGAAGCTACTCGTCCGCTCGACAAATCCAAACACGTAATATAGGTTCCGTACCCAACTATTAAGTTGTCTTTCTAGTTGCCTTAGGATCAGTTTAATGCAAGATTGAATAGCCTAATTTGTGTGGCAGTGCGCCGTGCGACATGAGAAAAAAATACGGCGAGACTTACCAACTTACCATTTGTCCTTCCCTGTCCAAGGCAAACATTGTTAATTCACGCAAGGGCAAGTATAAACATTTAGGGACATTCATAATGAAAACCAAGGCAATTGCATATGCAAGCACGAGAGTCATGATAGTTCAGGTATTCAGTTGTTCTTTCGATGCGATGTAATGACTCGCACGCGGATAGCCGCTAAACGAGGATGACTTATCTATATGAAAACGGCTCGCTGGCATAGCTATAAAGGACATAGTCAAGGACAAGGATATCATACAACGATAGTACACGATGCGCTGCAAGCCATCCAGTCCGCACAAATTAACTACACACGAGTTCCGCCCGGATCGGATCGGTGCCAGTGCCCCAACGACCGTCCGAAGAACTAAGACATCATTTTCGAGTTGTCCGCGACACGCAGGTCAGGGTCTTTCCAATTTCACGAGATACACGAGAACACGGGAACACGAGTACACGAGATGCTTGAATCTTGATTCTTTGTTCAGTGAATGACTTGCCTTGATGCATTTCCCCTGAGGCGGAGATTGCCTTGGTGACCTAACGGTCCCGGATACTTGCAGGTTCATTCTTGCACGGGACGACTACTTAGTAGTCTCCCGGGGTTTGGATGAAAACAAGGCAACATACAAGCAGACAAGCATGCATTTGTATAAATACAAACATTCATGTTAGCTCGGGCCCGAAGGTAACCCAAGAGGTGAAACCGTAAGGGACTTCCCGAGCGACACGATCTAGGGTCGTGCACTGTGAACAAGTAAACAGTGCACTAAGGATACATGTATATCGTTCTACTTGAAACATAACGGAGTCAAGTTGCAAAAGGCAAGGTAGCATGCAAAGGGTCTGAATATAAGCAATGTTTCATTTCCATGTTCTAACACAAGCAATACAAGTTGGAATTATTTCCTTAGCTAGGTGCGTTATATTCTTATTAGCATGCATGAGGTGATTCACCTAGTGACTAGCATGTATCGTTCCAGATTTTATGTGTGCTGGCTAAGCAAAGAAAAGTTCACCGTAGCCACCCACCTTAGCGATGATTCGCCTCGGTTGAACGATACATCAAGCGAGCCTCTGAAAGCCTAAGCCGAATTCCTGTAGGGACAAGCCTGGATATCCTTTGCCTCAAACGAGTATTCTCGCCTGAGCAAAGCGGGTCGGGACATTACACTTTTACCGTTTGAATCGGCAGTCCATTTGAGCGGAACGGGGTATTACATCCTACCCAACTCAGAAAAAGTCTCGTCCTCGAGACTTACTGAGGACAAGCAGTACGTTTCAATCAATTTTGATTTAACGACACAAGGCTGAGGCAAACCTATACAAGTCGTTGTACTTGTTCATTTGGATATTCACTTGCACAAGTATTCGAGATCAACACATCGCTAGTCTGGATCGTGCACATATTCGAAGTGCACTTCTAGCATGAGCACGCCAACTAACTTAGCGATAGCGAAGTCTTAGCACTCGAGTTTCATATTTTCTTAAGTCTTGGATCGTGCACAAGTTCAAGACGTCCCTCAAATAGATGCATTCAACCAAACTTAGAGATAGTGAAATCGGACAAGCTACTAGCTATAATTTCAAGGGTCTGTACAGGTCGGCACAAAGGCCCTAGCATCATAATTCCATACAAGCAATCACAACAATCTAATGTGCTTTTCGAAAGTATTTAGACTTATTTTTTGGAACATCTCATTGAGGCATTGAGAGAGAGCGTGCACATAACCCACGAACGATCTTTCGAAACTGAGATAATCGAAATGAAGTCCAAAGGCGTAGAAGCCAGGCTCTGATACCAACATGTCATGCCTCGATCTCTCACAGGCAAATCGGCCATTCCCGCTAGGCATAGAATCACCACGCCAGCGCTCCCGCGGAACGATCGCTTTGACCCATCCGGGCGTGATGCCGCACGAGCGTGAGCCACGCCCGTGCAAGGCCGTGGTTCATTGGTTGGCGGTAAGAGTTCTAAGCCACAGAGTCGCACAGATTATCCGAGTGCAGCGGAGTCATGAACGCCTAGGCGACTGGCAACAAGTTCACTGAGTCGACAATAGCGGAAGCATTGAAAAACACAAGTTAAAGTAAAGTAGCTTTATTGATATAAACAAGTGTTACAGGCGGCGCTTGGCCGATATTATAATTCGCTCAAGCACTCTCTCTGAAACATAAAGCGTGCCAAGTGGCTACAATTGTGGAAATATTGTACAGGCGATGTTCAGGCGATGTTCTAACATTATGTCTTGTATATGTGCTTCTGTTTCGGACGCAATGCTCCAAGGCTTCAGAGGAAACTCCTGGCCTTAGCACGCACGAAGAGGGCATCCGCACCGAACGAGGTTCTCCCGCACCCTGCATACAATCTGGTGGATTATCAGTACATTGAATGCACTGGTGGGGAAGCTACTCGCCCGCTCGACAAATCCAAACACGTAATATAGGTTCCGTGCCAAACTATTAAGTTTTTATTCTAGTTGCCCTAGGATCAGTTTCATGCAAGATTGAATAGCCTAATTCGTGTGGCAGTGCGCCGTGCGACATGAGAGGAAACACGACGAGACTTACCAACTTACCATTTGTCCTTCCCTGTCCAAGGCAAACATTGTTAATTCAAGCACGAGCAAGTATAAACATTCAGGGGCATTCATAATGAAAACTAAGGCAATGGTATATGCAAGCACGAGAGTCATGATCGTTCAGGTGTTCAGTTGTTCTTTCGATGCGATGCAATGACTCGCACGCGGATAGCCGCTAAGCGAGGATGACTTATTTATATGAATACGGGTCGCTGGCATAGCCATAAAGAACATAAACAAGGACAAGGATAGCATGCAACGAGAGTACACGATGCGCTGCAAGCCATCCAGTCCGCACACGATTGACTACACACGAGTTTCGCCCGGATCGGATCGGTGCCAGTGCCCCAGCTGTAGCGCCTCGTTCTCCCAGTGCGGAGATCGCGGCTAAGAAACACAAGACGGTATCGTTCGATCGGGATAGATTGAATTAAGAACTCGTTCTTGTTATGAATTTGTTTCTTCGGAATCGATTTCCATATTCAGTGGACCGCGCCCCAAGGATCGGCTTAGCGGCAGAGTCAGGAGGGACCTCTCCGCTGCTATCTTTTATTGCCTCGGTTTTCGATGTCGCTTGTTACTTTCGTGCTTTGAGTTGGTTTTGGGATTTGCTTGTTTTCCTAGAACGGTTTCGATGGTCTTCATTGTTTTTGTTCATTGACTTGCACTTCTATTCCGAGATTGGAAAGAGAGGAAGAAGTATTAATCGAGTTGTTCGTGTGCAGGTGAGCGAGCAGTAGGCGGCTTGCGAGCGGAGTCATGAAGCGCCTTTTTCCTTCTCCCTTCCAAAATCTAATGAGTGGCTACCAACCCGATTAGCTAGCCCTGCTTCCAAGCTTCACATCTAATAAATCTGCACTCTTCTTTGCCCCGATCAAACGATACCAAGTAATAATAAAAGAAACCAAGATAAAAGAGAATAGACTTGGTATATATATATGCTTGTCAATAACTGCACGAACGGATACTTAATGGCATGCTTGTTCGCTTGGGAATAAATCGTGAATTATTGCTTGTCTTGTACAATTGCTTGTCTTGTACTCTTGTTGCCTCAAAAGCATGAACTGTTAACTAAGTAAACGAATTGTTCGATCACGGACAACTTGTGCACAAGGTCATTGGTTCCTGCGGACGGTCGCTGGGGCACTGGCACCGATCCGGTCCGGACGGAACTCTATTGTATAGTCCAATGTGCTGGACGGGGTGGCATGTAGCGCTCCTTGTCATTCACTGCATACCATTCCCGCCAGTGACTAGTGTCCATTGTGGCATCACGCCAGTGATCTCTTGTATATTTAAACCTGTTGCAAACTAACTTGTGTCTTCGTGGCAGGGAAGGCATGGTAAGTATTGTGCAGGTAATTCAGACGGGCAGGTAAAATCCACCGAAC
This sequence comes from Iris macrosiphon, assembly GCA_036927795.1. Lineage (NCBI taxonomy): Eukaryota > Viridiplantae > Streptophyta > Magnoliopsida > Asparagales > Iridaceae > Iris > Iris macrosiphon. The sequence continues at coordinate 39,522,022 of JAYESA010000003.1, forward strand.
GGTGGCATGTTCATTTCAGTAAATTATATATGCTGCTTACTTGTAAATGAACTAAGGCAATATAGAAACCCACAAAATATGCATGCTTCATTAAAACAACGTGTTGATTGGTATAGTCAGGCTAGCTCGCCTTCACCAGTATGTTTCGACATGCTGACCCTCGTTGAAACAGGTTCTCCGCACCAAGGCGAACCGAGCGAGGAGCCGAAGTCGTCTACCCGATCCAGTCCAGCTGTTGGCGCATCTTCACCGCGCCCCTTTGAAGTACTTGAAGACCGGAGCTTGCAACTCTTCATACACAAATGCAGCTCCGTGGCAAAGCTATCCTCCAGCCTGGAGGTCTTTGTCATTTTGAGTTTATAAAGGGATATAATGTACAGTACTGCTATCTCATTTTGAGTCATCTCTTTTGTAAGCCGTTCGGCATATTAGCTGACTCGTTCAAGAGTTTGTAATAGATGTTCATTATCAATAAAGAGAACTTTTCCATGTTTCAAATCTGTGTTTCAATTTATCTGCGTACTCTGAATATGTGCTTGTTATGCAAAATACTTTAGCCTTATGCGGGCGCAACCCCAGGCCCGCACGACATCACGATTCGGGGGACGCCCCAACGATTCTAAGGAATCGGGTCGTGACACCAGCGACCGTCCACAGAACTAAGACATCATTTCCGAGTTGTCTGCGAGATGCAGGTCAGGGTCTTTCCAATTTCACGAGATACACGAGAACACGGAAACACGAGTACACGAGATGCTTGAATCTTGATTCTTTGTTCAGTGAATGACTTGCCTTGATGCATTTTCCCTGGGGCAGAGATTGCCTTGGTGACCTAACAGTCCCGTATACTTGCAGGTTCATTCTTGCACGGGACGATTACTTAGTAGTCTCCCGGGGTTTGGATGAAAACAAGGCAACATACAAGCAGACAAGCATGCATTTGTATAAATGCAAACATTCATGTTAGCTCGGGCCCGAAGGTAAGCCGAGAGGTGAAACCGTAAGGGACTTCCCGAGCGACACGTTCTAGGGTCATGCAGTGTGAATAAGTAAACAGTGCACTAAGGATACATGTATATCGTTCTACTTGAAACATAGCGGAGTCAAGTTGCATAAGGCAAGGTAGCATGCAAAGGGTCTGAATATAAGCAATGTTTCATTTTCATGTTCTAACACAAGCAATACAAGTTAGATTATTCCCTTAGCTAGGTGCGTTGTATTCTTATTAGCATGCATGGGGTGATTCACCTAGCGACTAGCATGTATCGTTCCAGATTTTATGTGTACTGGCTAAGCAAAGACAAGTTCACCAGAGACACCTACCTTAGCGATGATTCGCCTCGGTTGAGCGATACGTCAAGCGAGCCTCTGAAAGCCTAAGCCGAATTTCTGTAGGGACAAGCCTGGATATCCTTTGCCTCAAACGAGTATTCTCGCCTAAGCAAAACGGGTCGGGACATTGCACTTTTACCGTTTGAATCGGCAGTCCGTTTGAGCGGAATGGGGTGTTACAGCAAATATTTATTTGGCCCAAGAATGAATTAAATTAGACTTTGGGCTGGTTCTAAATCCGTTGAGTATGGGTCATTATAAGAATAAAAAAAATTATATATGTGTAATTGTTTTGGACTTAGACTCAAGTTTTGAATTAAAAGCATTAGTCCAATTTGAACTTGAGCTACACAACTATAGTCAAGCCTTTGTATTAAATATAATTGGCCTCTTATAATTTTGGGATATAATGGGTTTGGGCTTGATAATACATTATTAATAAGCCGATATATGCTGATACATGCCTTAGCATAATAAGGATTCGATACTCATCGGTATCGGTATCATACTTCCTCGACACTCGTCAGTATTGGGTATCAGGACATGCCAAACCGTATACTGCAAACTATGCTTTCAATATTATCCAAATTCAAATTCAAACTTAAACCTAAAAATATGACCCAAAATTATTTTTCAACCTTAAACCTAAAAATAAGCTTAAATGCAAAATGTAAAACAAAAAATGAAATGAAGGAGGTGTTAGGGTTTACTGAGCATCCAGAGGAGGAGGGCACTGGAGGAGGAGGAGGGGGTCACGCGGGCAGAGGACCCACGAAGGAGGATGGTAGGGGAGGAGGGAGGGGGTCCTCGCGAAGGAGGGGGTCGCTCGTGGGAGGGATGAGGGAGGGTGTCGCCAAAGGAGGGAGAAGGGAGGTGGGGGTCACCGAAGTAAGGGAAGGAGGGGGTCGCCTCGAAGGAGGGGGTCGCTTGGGGGAGGGATGAGGGAGGATGTCGCTGGAGGAGGGAGGAGGGGGTGGGTCAGACATCGGAGGAGGAGGGAGGAGGGGGTGGGTCAGACATCGGAGGAGGAGGAGGAGGAGAAGGGGCCGGACGCCGGAGGAGTATGAGGAGGAGGAAGGGTCAGGGCCAGGGATGAGAGAGGAGAGAGAGATAATGTTTGGGGGGGGGGGAATGAAAATAAAAATGAAACTGGAACATTGAATTTTATTGTTTGACAGCGACGAAATTTTTCGTCGCTATTCCGTCGCTGAGATAAAATCGACACCACAGCGACGAAATATGGACGAAAATTAATATATATTTCTTATATAAATGCATTAATCGCTATGTCGTCGATCTTTCGTCGCTACACCAGCCACGAAATGTGATCCGTCGCTAAGATCCATTGCTATTTATAGTATTTTTGTAGTGGGGTAGGTTAAATCCATCTGAAATTTTCATATAGATATCGATATCTAAATCACCATATAGATAGGCTGTTACAACGTCCATAAGTCTCATATCCAGCTTTTTTCAACTGTCAGACTTATCAAATAACGGAACGTTGTTGCATCCATTACGGGAGAATATATCTCTTCGTAATCAATCTCGAGTCTTTGAGAAAACCCGTATGCCACTAATTGTGCCTTAAATCGAGCGATTTTATTCTTTTCATTTCGCTTTCTTACAAACACCCATTTGTAATCTATCGGTCTGATGTCTTTTGGTGTTTGTACTATAAGTCCGAACACTCCACGTTCATTAAGGGAATCAAATTCTGCTTGAATAGCATCTTTCCATTTTGACCAATCTTTTCTTTGTCGACATTCATCGATGTTACGTGGTTCAGTGTCATCAATGCCCTTAGATATTTTAGTAGCTACTGAGAATGAGAATATCTCATCTATTGTTATATCTTTGCGATCCCATACCTCTTTTGTATATGTATAAAACATAGAGATCTCTTTACTTTCAGGTACCTGAGCCCCTCTTGGGCTTGTGTCTTTTCTAAGACAATAACCTCTTATGGGTTTTCAGATAGTATGGATCTTTCATTCATAACCTCTTCTTGAGCGTTATGTGTAACCTGCCACGCCCCAATCTCCCGCAAGCTCAATAGTCCCCGCTGAACGTAAAATCACCACGTTGCAGCTCTCCCGCGGGACAATCGTTCTAATCGGGACGTGATGTCGTACGAGCCTGGAGTTGCGCTCGTACAAGGCGATGTTGTCAAACACCAAATGTTATCATTGAATCAACCAAGTTGCAGCGGAAGTCAAGTATTGTGTACCAAGCACACATCAGAGTAATACGCAGCGAAGCTCACGATAGGGTCCAAATAAAATGTCCCGAGGCAATGCCACAAAGGCGATGCCACGAAGACGATGAAATGCTCTTGCTCTTTTCTCTAGCCCACAAAGGTACTTACAGTTCATACATCTTGTCCCGTATATCCAAGCAGCGCCACTACGCCTGTGTACCTGAAATATTGTCCACAAACGTGGGTCAGTACACAACCGTACTGGTGAGCGGGGTAACCCACTCGTCTAAAGCCGACACTAAGTAAAAATAGTGAATGCAAACAGTTATATGGTGATCTTTCTAGTTTGAATCCTAGATTCTTTTTATGGCATAGGGATGACATGTTAAGGAAAGCTGTAAAGCAGTTTAAGCATGCAAACATTCAACTCAAACCAAACGACAAGCAGTTAAATATATCCGACCGGTCTAACTCAATGCCATCGCTTGCACGATAACATATCGAACCATCAGTATCGCCTCAATATCCATCCTCAACCAAGAGTTTATATCCCAATCTCGAGTGCACACTCTTGCCGAGGCAAGGTGGCCGCGCCTACACGAAAGCCAAACCAACAAAAGAAAAGCAAGCCAACTCTTATCTATATGAAGTCACTGGCAAAGCCATAAAGGACAAAATCCAAGCATTAACGGCGCGCCCTATCAGCCCGGGTAGCAAGCCCCGCTGGAGGTCCCGCAATGCATCGTGACTAGCACGAATCAATATTTCCCTCCGGATCGATACGGTCCCAGTGCCCCGGGAAGCCGTTTCGAGGAAATGTCAAACCCTTGTGTACACAGGTTGTCCGTGACATGCAGAAAGTGGGTATGACGAGAGGATCGAACATTCTCGCCCCACCAAGCGATCCTAAACTCGTTCAACCGATATCCAGCCGAAGCATCCATAACCATTCTTCCAACATATCCAAACCAAGGAGTCCAAATCTCGACCTCAATATATATACCCCAAGGCACCAAAATACTCATAAGCACAATCTCTCAAGTTGTGCCCAAGTTATGCCCACACTTCACATTGCCGCTTCCCAACACAGTATTTCACATTGGGTGCAACACCCCACACTCCGAATAATCCCTTGGCATAATGCCCCAACAGTGGCACAATACCCTCGCCTATACAGTTGTTCGGTTTCGAACCACAACTGCTCGCTTTGCAAGACAAAGCGACCCAGTGATACTCGTGCACGGATGCACGCTCGCTCGCCCGGATTCCCGATATTTCCATTATATCATTCCATCTTGTATAATTCCAACAGTCCAAGTATAATCCCACTTATCCAACCGACTGCCTCAAATGAATAATCCAACTATCACTCCAACTATCCAATGCGTAAATCATATCAAGCCACAATCCTACCAAGCCAACGACGTATACTCTATGCACGCCTCAGTGTAGTGATTCTCATTGTTTCAGCCCAAGTGTTCAAGCCTTTTACGTGTTTTCCATATTATTAGGCATGAAGGAGTAGAGGAGAAGGAAAAGAGCCCACTCACAATGATTGATCCCGTTAGGCATCCTGTCCTGCCGATACGGCCAATCCCTTGAACCCGTGGTCCGATGCAAGCGCGATCTACTCAACTGGTATGACCATGCGAGCAGGCCGTGCTCTATAAATCATCCGACCGATCGGACTAAGGAAGATGGCATTATCATTCCAACTCAGCTATCTCAGTACTGCTCTGAATGAACACCTGATTTCCATCGAACCCGCTAGTCATCTGCACATGAAACAACTCAATCAATACTTCTTCCCAAAATCTAACAAATCAAATGGAACCAGCATTTGTTCATTCAATCCGACTCAGCGTAACGCACCGTGCGGTGGCGGGCGTTACATAATATACCACTTAGAATCAGGTTCGTCCATGAACCGTGCTGGTACTCATTCCTATCACATGCCGTTTGTCCAATTCCATGGATCTACTCTATGCAACTCACATATTCACGATTCTAACTCAACATCTCGCACTGCTGAATGCTTGTACAAATTCTATATTCCCACATCCTCCTTACAGCTCAATACGAATTCTTCGTATCGCTTAGTTTTGGATCGATACACATATTTAAGGCATCCCTAAAATACATGCATTTCAGCCGAGCTTTGCGATAGCGAATTTGGACAAGTTACAAGGGTATCTTTATGTCCGAGGCATGCATTAGCTTCACTCCCAATTGAACCAATCATGATTTCCATTCCAACACATCCGCTCGAGCACTATTCTCAATTATGCAGATTTCCACTGACTCAATCAGTTCATGTTCCAACTCAATCCATCCAACTATTTCGGAATCCGCACTAGCAACATCTCCAAATATATCTCATGCACCGAACGATCAACTCAAAAAATACTACCCCAGCTAGGCAACTTACCCAAATATCAACTTTGCTTCATCAGCTCAGTCCAACACCTCTTCCTCAATCTCAATATCTCACAGGGTGAACATCTATATTGAGGTTCGTGTGATCCACGAAGATCTCGCCACCACGCCAAAGGTATAGTGTCGCCACGATTTCAATGTGGATACACTCGCCACAATTCTTAGGTTGCGCATGGAATAGTACTTCGCGCTGCTTCCACTGTCTCGAAGCATAGAATATCACCTTTGCCTTCCGAACGAGCACGCTTCCCAGACAAATTTTCGAGACATCTTGTAAATCTGAGGCAAATCTGTCCCTTCCAGTATTCGCAAGGATTTGATCTGAACGAGCCGTTGCTTTAACTTCACGAGCTAGTTTCACAGTCGTCAATTCATATGAATGTTATTCCCTTCCAGGGCACGATGAGTCAGAGGCGATGCCATCGATAAAAATCTGTGACTCTGAATCTCATCAGTTGACTTAGGCCAATCCTACCATCGCTTCGATCTTCCAACTGCATCTTCAGCTGAAGACTATCCCAAGGGTCTCTCAAATCCAACACTCAGTCAATAAGCCAAATCTCATTGCTCACATCTGCCTTCGACGCATTCCCAAATACGCCGCCTCAAGGGTCATTCTATGGGTCTACCATATCCATATCCGATTCAACGGACAAGGTCGCTTAGGGTCAGCTGTCCCGAAGTTACGCTCGATAATTGTAATCATCACGATGGACAGTTACTATGAACCATGCTATATCTCATCTGCAAATCCGAATCAAAATCCAACCATTCCATCCGAGCGAACTTCCGAATCCGAGCACCGCGCTCGTTGAAACCGTCTTCCATCAATCCGTCATTCTGCCCTGAATCCATCAAATTTCCGAATTGCATGTTCGATTCTCGCACTACAAATTGCAATGATTCTCAAAACCAAAGACTTGCTCCAATTCTTATCCATTTGCCGCGTTCCACAATGCACGTCCAACTTACTCGAGCAGCACAGTGATTTGTTCCGACGTTGCTTCCATATTTAGCTATCTTTAAAAGCCTGTCCGCTAAAATCTTTGCCTTCCGTTGTTGCCATAATTCGTCAACGTCTTTCCGGAGAATCCGTCTACCATCGTTGCACCATCTTGTCCAAAATTCTATTTTCGCTAAACTTGAGTCGACTTCTCGAGCAGCAATATCCAAAATCCTTCAAGTTTGTGTGAATCCATCTCATTGTCCCTCCAGACCAATATCGTGTTTCTTTGCTCAACCAACAGCTCAAATGTGTTGCCCAAAATCGTAGTTCGTGCTCACTATCCTTCCGATAATCCCATCGCTTTGCTCAAGCGTAACCCAAATGTTCGTTCCGATTCTGCCCATCTCTTAAGCCCAATGATACTTCCATTTGCCCGATTCCGTTCTTGAGTTCTCAAGTTTAATGTATCGAAGGATACCCGAGTCAAATTCCATTGCACTATATACCACTTGGAAATATAGTTGCCCTCGTGCAAAATCTGCGTCAACCAGCGTCTATCCCAAACCGACTATTCTGAGGTGATTCTATCGAATCATAACTCAATATTCGCTTGCTCCATTTTCATTCTTTCCAACTCAGTCGATTTGCACCAACCGACTTGTATTCGTTATCCGAGTCCGTCCAGGCAATTTCCATAGATGTCCAACCAAAGTATTCTAATGCCTTGCTCAAAATGTGGTATCCCATATACCACTCCGAATCAAGTCGCTACTCACATTACAATTTCCTTGCACGAATCCAAGATCCGTTCGAACCATCCCTTAGGTGTGATCATGCCATTCCCATCTTAAGTCTGACACAAAAACTCAGGCAATGCTTGAATTATCCCACTATTCCTATCAATCTCGCTATGCAACTCGTGCCATATCCCATTCTCGATACTTCCAACTATTCTCAAACCGTCTGATACTTTCGCAACACAAGCAATCGTCTGAACGATTGTATTCCAAGTAGTCCAACCCAATTCCTAATGGTTCCACACGTTTGTTGTACGAGCAACTCATGCCAACTTATCTGATATTTCTCAAGCCAAACTCAAATCTGCCCAACCGATGCGCCACAGTCGAAATTCCAACTTATATCCAACACAATCGCTTGACGAGCAACTCGTGCAAGGATCCATTCTCATCGAAAGTTTCTACTCAAAACATGCCGCATAACCAAATCTCGTTAGCCAACCAACTGATCCATTGAGGCAACCAGAAACTCCAGAACGATAAGCCAAGCCAACCCAACGAAAGCCCACACTTGTTGCACAAATGCAACAACGCCAACCAACTTGCTGCACGAATGCAACAACGCCTAACGAGGCTAAGCGATCCTACGAAAACCAACCAAGGCAACCCAATAAAGAATAATATGCAGCCACAACTAGCAATAAATAGACTTATTGCATGAAACATCCGATGAGGCGCTGAGTAGAGTCAAGAGCTAAACGACACGCGGGAGCTATTTAGAGTTTGTGATGAAGCGAAGGACCAAGTCCGAAGAAATGAACCGGGCGCTCTGATACCAATTTGCCACACCCCAATCTCCCGCAAGCTCAATAGTCCCCGCTGAACGTGAAATCACCACGTTGCAGCTCTCCCGCGGGACAATCGTTCTAATCGGGACGTGATACCGTACGAGCCTGGAGTTGCGCTCGTACAAGGCGATGTTGTCAAACACCAAATGTTATCATTGAATCAACCAAGTTGCAGCGGAAGTCAAGTATTGTGTACCAAGCACACATCAGAGTAATACGCAGCGAAGCTCACGATAGGGTCCAAATAAAATGCCCCGAGGCAATGCCACAAAGGCGATGCCACGAAGACGATGAAATGCTCTTGCTCTTTTCTCTAGCCCACAAAGGTACTTACAGTTCATACATCTTGTCCCGTATATCCAAGCAGCGCCACTACGCCTGTGTACCTGAAATATTGCCCACAAACGTGGGTCAGTACACAACCGTACTGGTGAGCGGGGTAACCCACTCGTCTAAAGCCGACACTAAGTAAAAATAGTGAATGCAAACAGTTATATGGTGATCTTTCTAGTTTGAATCCTAGATTCTTTTCATGGCATAGGGATGACATGTTAAGGAAAGCTGTAAAGCAGTTTAAGCATGCAAACATTCAACTCAAACCAAACGACAAGCAGTTAAATATATCCGACCCGTCTAACTCAATGCCATCGCTTGCACGATAACATATCGAACCATCAGTCTTGCCTCAATATCCATCCTCAACCAACAGTTTATATCCCAATCTCGAGTGCACACTCTTGCCGAGGCAAGGTGGCCGCGCCTACACGAAAGCCAAACCAACAAAAGAAAAACAAGCCAACTCTTATCTATATGAAGTCACTGGCAAAGCCATAAAGGACAAAATCCAAGCATTAACGGCGCGCCCTATCAGCCCGGGTAGCAAGCCCCGCTGGAGGTCCCGCAATGCATCGTGACTAGCACGAATCAATATTTCCCTCCGGATCGATACGGTCCCAGTGCCACGGGAAGCCGTTTCGAGCAAATGTCAAACCCTTGTGTACACAGGTTGTCCGTGACATGCAGAAAGTAGGTATGACGAGAGGATGGAACATTCTCGCCCCACCAAGCGATCCTAGACTCGTTCAACCGATATCCAACCGAAGCATCCATAACCATTCTTCCAACATATCCAAACCAAGGAGTCCAAATCTCGACCTCAATATATATACCCTAAGGCACCAAAATACTCATAAGCACAATCTCTCAAGTTGTGCCCAAGTTATGCCCACACTTCACATTGCCGCTTCCCAACACAGTGTTTCACATTGGGTGCAACACCCCACACTCCGAATAATCCCGTGGCATAATGCCCCAACAGTGGCACAATACCCTCGCCTATGCAGTTGTTCGGTTTCGAACCACAACTGCTCGCTTTGCAAGACAAAGCGACCCAGTGATACTCGTGCACGGATGCACGCTCGCTCGCCCGGATTCTCGATATTTTCATTATATCATTCCATCTTGTATAATTCCAACAGTCCAAGTATAATCCCACTTATCCAACCGACTGCCTCAAATGAATAATCCAAGTATAATCCCACTTATCCAACCAACTATCGCTCCAACTATCCAACGCGTAAATCATATCAAGCCACAATCCTACCAAGCCAACGACGTACACTCTATGCACGCCTCAGTGTAGTGATTCTTAATGTTTCAGCCCAAGTATTCAAGCCTTTTACGTGTTTTCCATATTATTAGGCATGAAGGAGTAGAGGAGAAGGGAAAGAGCCCACTCACAATGATTGATCCCGTTAGGCATCCTGTCCTGCCGATACAGCCAATCCCTTGAACCCGTGGTCCGATGCAAGCGCGATCTACTCAACTGGTATGACCGTGCGAGCAGGCCGTGCTCTACAAATCATCCGACCGATCGGACTAAGGAATATGGCATTATCATTCCAACTCAGCTATCTCAGTACTGTTCTGAACGAACACCTGATTTCCATCGAACCCGCTAGCCATCTGCACATGAAACAACTCAATCAATACTTCTTCCCAAAATCTAACAAATCAAATGGAACCAGCATTTGTTCATTCAATTCGACTCAGCGTAATGCACCGTGCGGTGGCGGGCGTTACATAACCTCCTTAAGAGCGTTACTTGGACATTTTTTCTTTCTAAGGACTAAGTCGTTCGAACCTATAGGTCTACCACGCTTCTGACGTGCAGTAGATTCATTAGCCACTCTGCTATTTTCCCCTACGAGGATATCAATTCGAACTGGCGTATTTGCAGCGGGCATATGTGATTTAATCACTTTAGTGGCATTAGTAAATGCATCTGGCATTTGATTTGCAATCTCATGTAGATGAAATATCTTTTGTATCTCAGTTTCACATTGATTAGTACGAGGATCTAGATGAGACAGAGTGAGATTATCCCATGATAATTTATGTCATTTATTTGTGGCGAATGGTTCTGTAAGAACTTTCTTTTATTTCTTAAATCCCCCCAACGACAAAAATTTAGTCTCATCAAAATGGCAATCTGGAATCTAGCAGTAAAAACATCACCACGTAAAGGTTCCAAATATCTAATGATTGAGGGCGAATCAAAACCAATATAAATTCCTAAACGATGTTGAGATCCCATTTTAGAGCGCTAAGGAGGGGAATAGGAACATAAACAACACAACTAAATTTACACAAATAAGATATGTTAGGTTGATGGCCTGTCACAAGTTGTGATGGTAAAAATTTATGATATGCAGTTGGCCTAACAATGATCAATTTAGCAGCATGTAATATGGCATGTCTCCAAGCTGAAACGGGTAAATTTGATTGCATGAGTGAAGGCATTGCTATGTGCTAAAAACGCTTAATCAAGGACTCTGCTAAACCATTTTGGGTATGAACATGAAGGACAAAATGTTCAACTTCTATTCCTACGGAAGCACAATAATCATCAAAAATACAAAAAGTTAACTCAGCTGCATTATCAAGTCGAATCGTTCTAACATGTTGGTCAGAAAAAAAAGTCTTAAGCTTAATCAACTGAGAAAGTGGCTTGGAGAAGGCAAAATTTCTAGATGAGAGTAAAGAAACATTTGACCATCGACTAGAAGCATCTATTAGAACCATAAAATACCTGAAAGGTCCGTTAACAGGATCAATTGGTCCGCAAATATCACCTTGTATTCTCTGAAGGAATGGTGGTGATTCAGAATCTATTTTGATAAGTGAAGGTCTTGTAATGAGTTTATCCTGTGAACAAGATACACACAAATGTTTAGTAGGAAAGTAAAGACTTTGGTATGATAAATTATGCCCATTAGTATTGTTGATCACATTTCTTAACAAAGTCGATCCTGGATGACCCAATATGTCATGTCAAAGAATTAGATTCTTTGGATCCTTTAGCCTTTTGCTAGTGATGGGGTGAGATTTTACTACCTTAAGAGTAGTTTGATATAGCCCCGAGGAGATTAACTTGCACTTTTCTAATGTGAGCTTATTGCTTCCAACATTTGAGGCGATACAGAGATACTCTTTGCTATCATCGTTCATGGTTTCAACATGAAATCCGTTCATTCGAATATCTTTAAAGCTGAGTAGATTTCTATTAGATCTACTAGAGAATAATGCATTTCAAATGACTAAGTGTATTCCATTTGGCAACACAACATCGACCTTACCATAACCTTCTATAATTTGTACGGGTCCAACAATGGTGGTCATCTTGGCAGTGTTTGAGGCATATGTTGTGAAAAAACTTTCTATTTTCAATATAGTGTGAGTTGTTGCACTATATATCAAGCATATGCCATCATTATTGTTCATACATTTCAAAAACAAAAATTAATAATATATTAATATACAAAATGGTTACACTTGGCATATTGTCAATTATTACAACTTGATCTAAATCTAAATGAAACTGCTTCAAAGAAAGTAAACTACATAGACTATTGATCGTATAATGACCAATTTATTCAAAGTGAAAAGTAAATAAACTTAGATAAGCATACAATAACTATTCATTGACTTCATCTATTATTGCGTTGACTGGTCTTCCGAAATTGCGTTTCCATCCTTATCTTGAAAAAAATCATTAAACTCCATGTGTGTTGTACCCTCCATGAGATTAGTCTCCACACCCTTTGAGGCTTCATACTCGTCCACTTTCTTTTGTGAGGTACGACAGTTTCGCATCCAATGACCATCTCTTCCACAACGTTTGCAAATATCAGTTGGAGCAGCTGGATTAAAAATTTGGACATTGTTTCTTCGAGGATTAAATCGCTTATTTTTGAACTGTGTATGGTTTCTTGGACCCGAATTATAGCCATTTCTTTGGCTTCCATGGCGTCCATGCCCTCTACCTCTGTGATTTCCTCGACCCCTAATATTAGTCACATTTTTTCGAGCACTAGTTACATTCACTTCAGCTGGAATTGGTGCAGACCCAGTTGGTCTACTAGTGTAATTTTTTATTAATAACTCATTATTTTTCTCGGCCACGAGTAAGACAACAATAAGTTCGGAATACTTCTTAAAATTCATCTCCCTATACGTTTGTTATAGGGTCATATTAGTCGTATAAAATATTGTGAATGTTTTCTCTAGCATGAAATTTTCTATCACTTCTTCACCACATAACTTCAATTGTGAAGTAATCCTGAACATAGCTGAATTATAGGCTACAACTGTCTTATAATCATGGAGTGCACCTAGTATTATGACCATTTTCTGGTGATCATATTTCTCAGCTAGAGAATTTCATAACACCAAGGAGTTCTTGATTGTTAAGTACTCAGCCTTGAGATCATCATGAATATTATTTCTTATAAAAATTAAAGCCTTCACTTTATCTAGTGCAGATATTGGCTTATCAGCCACAATTGCGTCATATAAGCTTTTGACTTGAAGGTGCAATTCAGCATCCAATCTCCAATTGAGAAAATCTGGCCTTCTAAGTTTAGAGGCTTGAAATCATGCTTTGTGAGGCTCGACATATTGCTTATAAGATTAATAATAACAAGTTAACATAAAAACTTCGTAAATCACCAAACAATTTATGTACACGGTGTATGCTTCAAATAATGATATTTCAGAAGTCTATTTATACCAAATAAATCTTGTTCATGGTATGCTTCGAACAATGATGTTCCAAAAGTCGTATGTAAATACCAAACACTAGATGTTCATGGTATGCTTCGAACAATGATTATGTTCAAGAATTCTTTCAAAAATTCCACATATGGTATGCTTCGAACAATGATTATGTTCAAGAATTCTTTCAAAAATTCCACATATGGTATGCTTCGAACAATGATGTTCCAGGAGTCATATATATAGACCAAACAATTCATATTCATGATCATCAGATTTTTGATAGTTTTGATGTGAATGTATTAACATATATAAAATAAATAAATAAATAAAGAATAACTCCAGCGTTCTCTCCGAGAAATCTATATGCGATTAACATCGGAGTGCTATCAGAGTTAACTAAAAGAAATGAAATAAATGGATAAAATTATTCTTTTAGCCCTAGTTGTATGCCAAGAGATGTATAAACATCAACATCAAGCTGCGCCTAGGATATGCATATGCAGAAAAAAAAACATAAATAATCATACATATTACCGAAGTAGAGAATCCGCAAATGGCGAATTCACTAAGATGCTCTCGCTTGTTTCCTTCCGTTAGAGCTTCGTCCTGATAACGTGTTAGAATAAACGTAGAAGAAGGAAGAAGAAAATAGAAAAGAAGATCTCTTATTAGTGTAATCACATAGTGGGAGGCAAATACCTTATTTATACAATCTAATGAAGATGTAATACTAATCTCTAACCAATGTGGGACTAAAAACAAAGTGGGAATCCAACCATTTAGTAACCCACGTTATAACAAAAACTTAGTTGGTAAAATCTACTAGGATATTGAGATCAATATTAAAACAAGGTTACAAGGCTACTACAAGATTGTGTAAAAAAGAACCCAATAAATCTCCGAAAATCACAACCAAAAAGATTTGAGAAAATCAATATCCCTATTCTACAATTGCCATTTATTCTCCTTTTTTTTTTCTATTAAACTATTGGTTGTTTCCAACGGTGCACTAGGATAATTTCAACCCTGGATTCCTTTAATTATATATCATGTCTCCAATTTTTTTTAAACGGTTGTTAACTTGTAGGGTAGGAAGTTAAAAGTCAGTAAAAGTTCAGGGCATTTAGATGTGATTATAGTAGTTTATGGCAGAAGTATGTTAATTATAATAATTCAGAAGAACAAATTTAATATTAGGAAATTTTAGGCTATTTAGTTGCAAATTAGTCTAAAGAAAATACTAAAGACTGAAAAAGTGGTTACCATTTAAATTCCTTTTGCCAGGTCGTAAATGAGAAAAGTGATATATGCTATTTTCATTTGCCAAAGAATACACATAAACTCATCCAATTAAGACTTGTACCGGGCCAACAAATCTAATGACGAAGCCAAAGATTCATCCATTTGCAAAATATTTAGGGTGAAAAATTTGGTTACACCTTGCTTATGTATTATAAATGCCACCAAGTCAGAACTTCATGCATATCAATTAGTTGAGCAATACCATGCTTGTATCATTCACGAAGAAAAAGTTGCACATAGTTTGATTAAATAAAGATATTACATTCGTCATCCATTAACCTGAATGATTTTATGCAATTTGGAGAAATTTTTTCCATCCTCAGGAGAAAGCAATAGCGAAAGCAAAACCCGTATTAGAAGAAAGCATATCAAATTTGTATAGCAAACTGCAGCCTAAAAGCTTCATGGTAGCAGATTTGGGCTGCTCGTCGGGACCAACTACATTTATGGTGATGTCTGAGATTTTATGTGCCGTATATGCAATCTGTAATAATCTAAGAAATCAACCACCGGATATCCTATATTTCTTAAATGATCTTCCAGGAAATGATTTCAACACTATCTTCCAGTTCTTACCATCCAATGCACAAGTTAAAGAAGATCAAATGAAAAATGTTTTGCCTTACTATGTGGCTGCAGTACCTGGATCTTTTTACGGGAGGTTGTTTCCTAAGAAAAGTATTCACTTCATTCACTCATCTTATAGCCTCCATTGGCTATCTCAGGTTAGTTATATGATTACCCTATATATTAATCTTGCATAGAAATACTGATCAAATATATTCGCAAAAGTAAAGGTTTATGGCATACATATCAAGTGTCAAAAACAACCAACTACTAGACATAAGTAAAATTTTAAATTAAGATTATGTTTAGGATTTTGTGTAGAGTGAATAAGACTTTTGCAAAATTGAACATGAAGCTTTAAAAGATGGTGATAATTTGTCTTAAATCCTACCGTAGTAATATAAACAAGAGATTCACAATATTCCCCTAGTATTTTCTTGTTGCGTGATAGCATAAAAAAGAAATATATAATCAACAAAACACTATATTAAACAAGGTTATATTACTATCTTATTTTAAGTTACCATCATATTTATTATTTTTGTTTTGTCTTCAAACAATAGAGTATACAATTTTTATTTGTTAGAACTATTGATTGATAAGACCCTTCCAATAGAGTTGATGTATCTATATAATATGTCATTATATGCTAAAGGGTCTTATTCTTATTATTTCATAATCTTGGTAGATTTTGTTTTTCCTTCTTCGGAAATTACAATATGTTTTAATCAACTAACTAATTTCAACTGCCAGGTGCCTGAAAGACTTAAAGATAACAAGGGTTTTCCAGTTAATCCTGGAAATATTTTTGTTGCGAAGACAAGTCCACTTGGTGTCTTCAAATCATACGCAGAACAATTTAAAAAGGATTTCTCAAAATTTCTCAATTTGCGTTCTGAAGAAATTATTTCTGAAGGGCAAATGGTTTTAACGTTTCAAGGTAGAAGCCATTTTCATCCACAAAATGGAGAAATTTACTTTCTTTGGGGACTGTTAGCAGATGCACTCAACAATATGGTTTTAGAGGTAAAACAAATTTACTTTTTTAAAGATAAGTTTTGCTACATATATTCAGTAAACCAACACCTTGTATTATTTCAAAAGCTATTATCATAAAATTGCAAGAAATTTTAGATTTATATTTTCATGGACGAGAAAGTTTTTTATTGCATAAACGAAGAATTTTTAAACTTCATGTGCAATCTTCAACTTTGGAAGAATAGTAGAAGAAAATAGATAAGTAGATGACCATAATCCTAATAAGTCATGACCGCAATTATGGTTATATTACAATGTGAGATTAGCACCAATTCGACAATAAGAACTTCTTTCCTTCTTCTTCTTCTTCTTCTTCTTCTTCTTCTCTCCTCTCCTCTCCTCTCCTCTCCTCCTCCTCTCTATATATTAAATCCATTAATCTTGTCCATCATTTTAGCATCTCCAAATGATTATATGGAGCTAGAATAAGAAAGTTAGCTTCAACCACTCTTAACTTCTTTATTCTTTTTTTAACTATATGTTTTTGGTGGCTTTAAATTCATTGCTACCTGAAATTATTTGTTGCTGCTAGCTCCGACCTCATCAGCACCACACATAATTTGCTGTTGTAGTTGTTGTACCAGTTGCTCTATGTCTCTATGTTACTCTCTTGAATTGAGAATAGTTATAAAGCAATGATGAATCACCATATTTAATTTCCAAGAAGAAAAATATTATACAAGATATCAAGGCTACACCGAGTTTTGAAATGTTCTCCTCATTTAGTCACTACCTTCATGATATGTTGTTGTTATGTATAATCTCTCTGAAGCCTTTATATCTACATCATGTTACCGTATCAAAATATTCTGTCATAATTCACAAGAATGGAAACTTATTGACTGCTGAAGTCCTTAAGAATCCTGTTCTCTGTAACTTTGTGGGATACATTTCTAAAATATCGTTATAAATTATATACATACAGTTACACTTTTAAAGGGGTATACATGCAAAATAGAACGGAATATAAACTTTTACAGGGTTATACATGCAAATATGCTTTCCAAAGATTATCTATATACCAATGGGCATTTTCATCATGATAATACTTTCAACGGTTTGTTTTGGACGTTTGCTAAACAGATGTATATAACTGCAAATAAGTCTTTTGCATGATATACATACAAATACAATTAGCACTTTTATAGGGGTATATATGCAGAAGCCACTATTTGGGAGTTTATATACACAAAATCCTGGTAACTTAGAACTTTTTAGGGCTTTCTTTACTAATTTGATTTATTTGAAATGAGCTCAGGGACTTTTAGAGAACTCAAAGGTGGACACATTTGATCTACCTTTCTATCCACCTTCTATGGAGGAAGTAAGAGAAGTGGTTCTACTCGAAGGATCTTTTGATCTTTACATGGCACGGACTTTTGAATCTGATTGGGATCCACATGATGACAATAGTGAAGATTTCATTCAAGATACTTTCTCAAGCGGGAAAAATGTGGCAAAATATATAAGGGCAGTGCTAGAGCCAATGCTTGCAAAGCATTTTGGAGAAGAGATTATTGATCCCTTATTTTCAAGATTTGCAAGAAATGTTTCAAGTCACCTCTTGAAACAAAAGACGAAATACGTAAACATCATCATTGTCTTAAGGAGGTTCATAAAGGACCATTAACATAATTGTATTAGACCTATTCGATTATCTTTGTTGGTCTTGTATCTCTTATATATAACATCTTATTCTACTTATCTAGCTAACTGGATACTGATTCCATAATGTCAATATCTCGTAATGTTCCATAATGTCAAGAAAAAATGAAATTATGTATGAGATATTGAGATATACGCATGAGATATTGGCCAAGAAAACATTATATATCTCCTATATTTTCATGTTCACATGGCATTAAGGAACAATATAAGATAATGACATTATGGGATCTCAATCTCTTTTTACTATTTTCTATGAGCCACCCATGTTTATAAACGAAACTTGAATTCTAAATGAATCCTTGTTATCGGAAATTTCTTAAATACAAAAAAAACTAGTCTAGATCCTGGGTCCAAAAAAAGCAAAAGCATTTTGTAAATCACCAAAAGCAGGTAAACCTTAGAAAGTCTACCTTAAACAAAATAAGACAAGACATGTTTATCTTACTTTTTTTTTTCCTTTGTTCATCTTGCTCCAACGAAATAAGACGACATTCTTACTCAGGTGTATCACACATCACATAGCAAAGTATAATGCTCCTGTATCTGTCACATCTCCTTAAGGAAAATTTTCTGCCACAATAACTCCTTGCATACCTACATCGATGTAATGAACTCTTCCTCCACCATAAACAAGGATACACACTTCTACAACCATGATTTCCAGGCAGTTACCCCCCTGCGAAAATTATGAGATAACCTGATGTCGATCTCCTAGTGTTGACATCCCTACCATACCTGCATCGGTATACCCGATCAACTTCGTCTTGTTACTTAGAAAGCCTCAAACTACTAGTACCCTGGAGAAACCAGAGCACCCCCTCGACCGTGCCCAAATACTCTCTCCCAGATTAGAGAGAGACATGCTAACTGATTCAACCGTTTTAGTAATATCCAGCCTTGTATAAACCATGCCATACATTCAGCTAACTACTACTGAAGTATAAGGCACCCTTCCACACCAAGTTTCTTTTTCTCGGTCAATGGACATTGTTCGGTACTATGCTTGAAGTGTGCTACAAGCGGTGGGCTCATTTTCACGAGATTGGTAGTCAAGGGTTACAATCAGCAGACATGTATAATTTTAATAAAATCTTATATATCGGTCGTCAAGATATCATCCATACGTGTGGTGTTAGATTTGTTAGCTAGGTCAATTTGGAGGTTGAGCAAATGGATGTGAAGCCAACATTCGTCCATGGTGATTAGAGGAGAAGTTGTACATGGAACGGTCCGAGGGTTTTAGTCCGAAGGGCAACTAGTACATGGTTTGTCAACTGAAGAAGAGAGCTTGTATGGTTTGAAGTAGGCTTGAAGACAGAGGTATAATAAGTTTTGAGTCATTTATGTAGGATCATGCTTACAAGAAGGCTACTTCTTACCATTGTGTGTTCATGAAGTACATTGGGAAGGATGATTTTGTGATTCTTCTTCTCTATGTAGACGACATGTTATTGGTGGGTCAAAATGATACAAGGATAAAGGAGTTAAAGCATCAGCGTGGTGCTTCTTTCTATATGAAGAACTTGGATGCAACGAAGACTATTCTTAGGATGAAAAATCTGCCAAGAGGGGGCCATAAAATTTATAGTTGTACCAGGAGAAGTACATAAAGAAGGTGCTGCAGAGGTTCAGAATGGATTATCCGAATGGCAAACAAGTAGCATATTCTCCCTGCTTCACTCTAAATATCAAACGATTCTTCAAGGCCCTCTTACCCTTTGGAAACTATACCATATCATAAGTATGATTGGCATGTAGAGAATTCATTTCTTCCTACTGCATGTTCTCGTCCTCCATCGCCTCTGCCAAGCTCTTGAGTTCTTCCCCACCAGTCGATAGCACATAATCATCAACTGAGTACCTTATTGATGGCCAATGCACTCTAATACCTCTCATCAACAGGGCATCTGGTGCTGAGTGTTCATCATCCATAACCTCATCTTCCACTTCAAGAACTTCCTCCTATGTATGCTTATCCTTCAGAAGATCCCCTTGACCATCATCAACAAGCCGATGATCAACATTTGGAGCATCCATATGTACTAGCTCCACTTGGTTTGACACATCTGTAGTGATAGGGGGAAGTGTCTCCAACTAAACTGGCTCGGACTTGATGAATTCTCAACTTTAGAAAGCATCTTGGATTCCTAAACGTCAGTCAATGTCCGATCCTCGAGGAACACCACGTTTCAATTACTATAGAGATTCTTACTTACCGAATCGTAGAGTTTATATCCAAACTCATCTTGACCATATCCAAAAAAGATGCATTGCCTCATCTACGCCTTAAGTTTGGACCTCTCGTCCTTCGATACACGCATAAAGGCCCTACATCCAAACACTCATAGGTGATTGTTTGATTTTCGTATCATATTTTATCAGGCACGTCGTCACTATGCAATGAAACACTAGGAGACATTAATAATATAAGTTACAATATACAAAGTCTCACCCTAGTAACTGCCCAACAACTTTACTTTTGACAGCAAACATCATAATCTTTCCATTAATGTCAATTCATCTACTTAGCTACACTATTGAACTGAGAGTCTTTGATAGAATCTTCCCATATCATATCATTTCTCTTTGCAAAAAGCATTAAAGGGACCTATGTACTCGTGTCCATTATCAATGCGAAAACACTTCATCTTCCTGTTAGTATTTTTTTAATAACTCCTTGGAAGTGACCAACACTTGATCCTTGGTCTTTACGACAAATAACCAGACCTTCCTGGAGAAATTATTAATAGATGTTACGAAGAAGCACCACCAATAGTTTTTACCTTCAATGGACCATAAACATCAGAGTAAATCAACTAAAGGAACACCGACTTCCTTAAAAATTGGTGACTAAAAAATGAAACCCTATGTTGCTATCTATCCATACAGTGCAAGCATATCTCAAGTATACAAGTTTGAAACCTGGAATCACCTTCAGGTTTGATAGGTAGCTCATCTCTTTCTCTCAAATATGACTAAGCAACTTGTGCCACAACTCAGTAGATCAATTGCTGATTGCGCGTTGAGCTCTTGTGCTCCTTGTGCGCTCCATTCCATATAGTAGAGACTAGACATCTTGCTTCCCTTGGAAGTAACCATAAAAACTTTGTAAGTTTTCACCGATCATTCCCGAAGAGACTGGAGAATCCCTAATAATCCAACTTCCTAACTGATACAGGTTAAAACGGATGTTGTGACGTGATGAACTCTCATGAAAACCAAATAAGCTCGTGTATTGGTCTTCAAACGTACATCTCCAATGACAATCGTCTTTGGCACATTTCTATTACCAATCTTTAGCATTCTATACTCACCTTTCGTATAAATGGAAAATAATGTCTTATTGTGAGACACGTGAATTAAAGCCCTAAGTCCACCAGCCAACTGTTGTCATCGCTTATGAGGTTCATAGTCACCTCATTACCTACAATGATAATATCACCTCCATGCACTCAAGTTGATGTTGTAGTATTGTCCCTTACCTTCCCTTTGTCGCCCTTCTCTCTATTCCATGCAAAACCATTTATTTTAATGTGGCTATTCTTGCTACAATGATAACATTTGGAGTGTTTGTACCAACCCCTGGAGTTTTCTTTGCTCTTAGTGTCCCCCCCCCCCCCCTTCTTTGACAATAACACCTCAGACTGTGATGAAGAAAGCATGCCCAAGGATATTTTCTACATCTCCTCATTTAAACCCAGTCTTGATGAACTCCAACATCATTATACCTTTAGAAGAATAAGTGATCATAGAAACTCATACAGTTACCCACGAGTCCGACAAACTACACAACAACCAAAGTTCCTAAATCTCATCCTCAAATTTGACCCCAATTGTTGTCTCCTAATCAACCAAGACTTGCACATGATTCGTAATCGACGTGTTGTCCTTGTACCTCAGACCCATCATCTGTCGAATAAGAAGAAACAACTTGTGATGTTGATCTTCTTGGTGTATAAGGACTCTTAACTTGTCCCACGAACTTCACTTGAGATGTGGTTATATACGTTGTTGTCTACGAACTGTTTGATATAACTCCATACTTGTTGATGCTCGAAATCCCATTCTTCATCAGCTTTATCCTTGGGTTGCTCTGATACAAAATTAGGTAAATGCAACTTCTTACGAATAGAAGATCCTTCATCTTCCCTCACCAACAATGATAGTTCATGCCGTTCAGGTTAATGATACAAACTGGTTTTACATCCATCTTTCCTCCCACCTTTTCAAACACCTGACACCTCCAACCTGGCTATTATACCACTATGTTGGGAACTGGGTGAGAAATACAACGGATTACCATCGTTCTCGACCGAAAGGAATTTGTACGGACTGTAATAAATCATAGAAACCTACAAACATACAACCACAACAATCCACATAATCGTAAACACAAAGCTTTTTACGTGGAAATCAAAGGCAGGAGAAAAACACGGGATAATTGGAGTCCAACTCGAAAAAACTCTACTATTGAATTAGAAGAATACATACATCTTTCCTCCAACCTTTCAAACACCTGACACCTCCAACCTGACGCTATTATACCACTATGTTGGGAACTGAGTGAGAAATACAACGGATTACCACTGTTCTCGACCGAAAGGAATTTGTACGGACTGTAATAAATCACAGAAACCTACAAACATGTAACCACAACAATCCACATAATAGTTAACACAAAGCTTTTTACGTGGAAATCAAAGGCAGGAGAAAAACATGGGATAATTGGAGTCCTACTTGAAAAAAATCTACTACTAAATTAGAAGAATACACCCCTCTATAATGTTTCCCACTGATTCGCCAATGGATCCACCACAACTACTCAATGAATGAGAATAAACACGATGACAAGAAATACAAGTTACCGTAGAACAAGAATCATGAGGACGATCTAATGTGGGTCTCCTCGAACGATCTCTTTCCAATCCCGCGAGAAATCTCCTGAATCTCCTTCCTACTTTCTTTCTTGGGGAAAGTCTCCCAACTATATTTGAAAATAAAAGTTGCAAAGTCTTGGCAACAAGTAGCCTTAATTTAGGATGAGAAAACCCTATTAATTCCTCTCAGAAATTCAAATTCTGTGATATGAAATTCTACGAGATATCCATTTTTCAGTTCTGAGCAACATTTTACGATGATGGCCATTTCCCTATCTATGCAAAATTTGGCAAGGTCATAGGCCGCAGTCCTATGAGGACTGTATTTTTTGTGCATCAACAAGACCTCCTTCAAAGTTTTTGATAATGTATTTAATAATATATAGATTTCAAAATACTTTGAAATATAAGATTTTGTCACGACGCTTGTCCTACTTTGTCGTAGGATGTGTTTCTATCGCAGAAGTGTCTTGGTGCTACGATCCTAACATTTTGCAGACTTTGTCAAAGGAAGTGTCAGATGTCCCATACTATTGACTCTTACATCTTGCCGTAGGATACGCTAGTTGTTGATTTTTCTACGACTCTTAACATTTTTGCTGATTTGGTGCAGAATTAGTTCATTTGTGGTGGAAAGTCCTACTAAAAGTAGTGGGACTGGAGAGAAACTACCAGGGGTGACGCAAACATGATAGTTCAGGATTTGGTATTTTTAATCTCAAGAATCTTCTTACTCATTCCCTCATTCAGTTGTGTAGACTAGACATGATTTGTTAAGGAGAGACATAGGATGAAATTGGATGTTCAGCGATGTCGAACTTGACATGACAGCAACGATTGATCACTAATAGAGGTAATATGGACGTGTTAGGATCATAAGATTTCTACTGTGGAAGAATCTTGTCTGTTCAGAGGTGTAGACTGGACAGTGACAAAAAATATAGGTCACTAATAAAGGTAATACATGGAAACAATATAGCAAATTGGTGGTGGTTTGATATTGGGGATCATTTTACTCATTCAAAGTTGTAGCCGGCCATGATGAGTTACATAAATAGGAAGATCGAAACAGGCTATTCAGAGGTGTTAATCTTTTCTGAGGTATAGGTTGGACATTGCAAGATTCGAGAGCTATCTTGTACAGGCGGTTAGGTGATCTCCTCACCTTCATCAGCAGAATGTCGTTCCTGTCGTACACCCTCAAGTAGGAACCGACAATCTCCACCTTGCTTCCATCTTCTGTTAATTGACCAAGGCTCAATATATTACTTCTTAAACTTGGAATGAAGCATACCTCCGATAGAAGACGTTGTTCGCCATTCTTACATTGGAACAGGATTGATCCCCTGCCCTCAATCTGCACGGTTGAGATGTCACCGAACTTGACATGGACGGTGATGTCCTCGGTGGCCCGTCATGTGGTTGCTAGCATCGTTGTCGAGGTACCACACATCGATGTCGGCCCGCGCTTCTCCAGCACTGCGCAAGTCTGGTACTATCTTCTCTTCATTGATGACTTCAGTCGCATGATGTGGGTGTATATGCTCAAAGAAAAGAGTGATGCCTTTAATGCTTTCAAGAAATTCAAGTCTCTTGTAGAGAATGAATGTGACAGCAAGATGAAGACTCTAAGAACTGATCGAGGAGGTGAGTTCCTGTCCAAGGAATTCACAAGCCTCTGTGAAGGCGAAGGCATACAACGGCACCTCACCGCACCATATACACCACAACAAAATTTGCCGCAAACCATATGCGAAGAGTCTTGCAGCACTTTGGAATGGGAGATTGCAATCCGACAAAGTATCCCATGGAAGCTAAACTGCAACTCAGCAAGAACCTTGAAGGAACTCCAGTAGATCCGACGCAATATAGGCGTATCATTGGCTGTCTCGGATACTTGACTCACACTCGCCCAGATATTTGTTATGCAGTCGGAATGGTAAGCAGGTACATAGAGAAGCCAACAACCATGCATCACCAGGCTATGAAACAGATCCTCAGATATGTGAAGGGAACACTGGAGTATGGACTCATGTATGGAAGAGGACATGGTGAAGATGAACTGTACGGATTCACCGACAACAACTTAGCCGGAGATATCGACGACAGGAGGAGCACCAGTGGAATGACGTTCAACCTCAATAAGAACCTGATCACTTGGGCGTCTCAAAAGCAAAAAACTGTCGCATTGTCCTCCTGTCAAGCTGAGTTCATGGCGGCAACGGTTGCAGCGTGTCAAGCTTTGTGGCTGAGGAATCTGGTTAGCGAAGTGACTAGCCGCGAACCTAAGCCAGTTACGCTCTATGTTGACAACAAGTCTGCAATTGCGTTGATGAAGAACTCAGTGTTTCATGGGCACAGTAAGCACATTGATACTCGCTTTCATTTCATTCGCGAGTGTGTTGAAAGAGGACAGATAAAGGTGGAGTTTGTGTGCACTGGAATACAACGTGCCGACATTCTCACGAAGGCTCTCACCACAGTGAAGTTCGCTGAAATGCAGCAGGAACTTGGAGTTATCAACCTTAATCAAATCTAGATTAAGGAGGAGAATATTAGTTAATAATCTAGAACTGTCCTTGGAGTAGAACATGTCAAATCTCAGATCCATTTTAGTAGGATCTAGAGATTTGACATGTTCTACTCCACCATTCTTGCATTGGAACAAGATTGATCCCCTGCCCTCAATCTGCACGCTGTGTACACGAGGAGCAATGGAGAGGGTGCACTCATTGTCGGAGTGTACATTGATGACTTAATCGTCATGGGCGCAAGAGCAACTGCAATAAAGGTTTACAAGCAGCAGATGATGCAAAAATTTGAGATGAGTGACCTTGGGTTACTCTCCTACTACCTTGGTGTAGAGGTAGTATAAAGGTTTACAAGCAGCAGATGATGCAGAAATTTGAGATGAGTGACCTTGGGTTACTCTCCTACTACCTTGGTATAGAGGTAGATCGATCTACCTCTATACCAAGGTAGTAGGAGAGTAACCCAAGGTCACTTATCTCAAATTTCTACATCATCTGCTGCTTGTAAACCTTTACTGCAGTTGCTCTTGCGCCCGTGACGATTAAGTCATCAACATACACTCTGACAATGAGTGCACCCTCTCCATTGCTCCTCGTGTACACAACATGCTCTTGAGTGCATCTGATGAATCCCAGCTCCTTTAAGCAGCTATCCAGGTGTGTGTTCCAGGCCCTTGGTGCTTGTCGCAAACCATAGAGAGCCTTGGATAGCCTATACACCTTGTGCTCCTGGTTCTTGACGATGACGCTTAAAGGAGCTGGGATTCATCAGATGCACTCAAGAGCATGTTGTGTACACGAGGAGGCTTGTCGCAAACCATAGAGAGCCTTGGATAGCCTATACACCTTGTGCTCCTGGTTCTTGACGATGACGCTTAAAGGAGCTGGGATTCATCAGATGCACTCAAGAGCATGTTGTGTACACGAGGAGCAATGGAGAGGGTGCACTCATTGTCGGAGTGTACGTTGATGACTTAATCGTCACGGGCGCAAGAGCAACTGCAGTAAAGGTTTACAAGCAGCAGATATGCAAAAAATTGAGATGAGTGACCTTGGGTTACTCTCCTACTACCTTGGTATAGAGGTAGATCAACAGGGTAATCGCATTACACTGAAGCAATCAGCATATGCGAAGAGAGTTTTGCAGCAGTTTGAAATGGGAGATTGCAATCCAACTAAGTATCCCATGGAAGCTAAACTGCAACTCGGCAAGAACCTTGAAGGAACACCAGTCGATCCGACGCAATATAGGCGAATCATTGGCTGTCTCAGGTACTTAACTCATACTCGCCCGGATATTTGTTATGCTGTCGGAATGGTGAGTAGGTACATGGAGAAGCCAACAACCATGCATCACCAGGCTGTGAAACAGATCCTCAGATATGTGAAAGGAACACTGGAGTATGGACTCATGTATGGAAGAGGACATGGTGAAGATGAACTGTACGGATTCACCGACAGCAACTTAGCCAGAGATATTGACGACAGGAGGAGCACCAGTGGAATGGCGTTCTACCTCAATAAGAACCTGATCACTTGGGCGTCTCAAAAGCAGAAAACTGTCGCGTTGTCCTCCTGTGAAGCTGAGTTCATGGCGGCAACGGTTGCAGCGTGTCAAGCTTTGTGGCTGAGGAATCTGGTTAGTGAAGTGACTGGCCGCGAACCTAAGCCAGTCATGCTCTATGTTGACAACAAGTCTGCAATTGCGTTGATGAAGAACTCAGTGTTTCATGGGCGCAGTAAGCACATTGATGCTCGCTTTTATTTCATTCGCGAGTGTGTTGAAAGATGACAGATAAAGGTGGAGTTTGTGTGCACTGGAAAACAACGTGTCGACATTCTCATGAAGGCTCTCGCCAGAGTGAAGTTCGCTGAAATGCAGCAGGAACTTGGAGTTATCAACCTTGATCAAATCTAGATTAAGGAGGAGAATATTAGTTAATAATCTAGACCTGCTCCTTGGAGTAAAACATGTCAAATCTCATATCCACTTTAGTAGGATCTAGAGTCTATTAAGGGGTTTTGTTAGCATGATTCTAGTGTTAAGTTGTGAGCAACAGTAGCAATAAAAATGTGGTTGTAATTGCTCGTTAATAACTGAAGAAAGAAAAAAACAAGCTTTTCCAAGATTTTCTCTCTCATTCTCTGTATTCTCCAACTTATCTTGCTCTCAGTCCTTGCCTCCTGCAAGTTGCAATAAGGAACCCTCTATCCAACAGACATGACATAAAAGATTGGTCACTATCATAGGTAATACTAGGAAACATGAGGTATAAGCCTCATGTTCCTTATTATTGTTGGTATATTAGAATATTTTTGGTATATTTGTTGGTATATTAGAATATTCTTGGTATATTTGTTGGGATATTAGAAAATTCTACATGGGGTTTTAATGGGGTATTAATGTAAGATGAAGGATTGTAATGCTATAAATAGCCAAAAGATTATCAAAAAAATATAACAATTATTCCAAAATATTCTACATGGTATCAAAGCTCAAACCCTAGCCACCATCGCCCAAACCCTAGCCGCCGCCACCGCCACAACTGCCACGCCGCCCGCCACCACGTTATCGCGCCGCCCGCCACCACCGTTGCCGCACCGCTCACCCGCCACCACTGTCGCCGCTCGCCCGCCACCACCACCACGAAACCGCGACTCCTGTGGAGCCTTCTGCCGCGGTTTCTAGCGTCTCCTGCGGGTCGTTCCAGACGTTGACATCGAAGGCCTAGATCTGATGGGGGAGAGACATGATCGGGTCTAGGAGAGGACGAAGAGGGCGAGCGTGAATCGTAGGACTGGTATGAGGTGATCGGAGAAGAGAAGGATCGATTGAGGAGATCATCAAGAAGTTGGACTCTGCAGAGGTCGCAACGTTGATGAAGCTGATGAAACTGCCGGCTGGTGAGAGCGCGACACGAACATTGGCGAAGTTGGAGCTTCCATCCATCGATCTGAAGCTTAATGGACTGGCCACCTACCTGAGTTGGTTACTACGAGTGAGGAGAACCCTAACAGGGAATAACCTAGAGGGTTTCTTGTCAGGAGAGAAGACAGAGCCGGATGAGGGCTCGGCAGGACGCGACGAGTAGAAGCCACTCATATGGTGGTATACATTTGGCTCCTCAATTCTTTAGTCCAGTCGATCGTCGCCACAGTGGATAGCCTTGAGATGGTGAAAGACGTGTGGGAGAAGTTGAGGAGAACCTACGATGGTGTAGGGACTAACTTGAGGATTTTCCAGATCAAGGGGGAGATCGACGACACCGTACAGGGAGAGAAGACGGTACAGGAGTATGACACAGAATTGGAGCGTCTGTGGTTGGATTATGATCACTTCTCAGATCGGGCGAGCTACGAGGACCCAAAGTGTAAGAAGAGACAGGTATGTCTGCAGGAGAGGACGATGAAGTTTCTTAAGGGGTTGGCCGTAGTATTTGCTCAGAGAACAACACTACTTCTAGCCCAACAGAAGATTCCTACAGTTGAGGAGGCTATCTCGGCCATGATCCAGGAGGAGACTCGTATCAAGATACAGGCAGGGACAGGTGGTCCTCCTGAAGTGAAGACAGTACTGACGGTTGCTAATTCAGACGACACAGGACCTAAGGGAGACCCCCGGCAGTTTTACAACTGCAGAAAAGTGGGCCATCTGAGGTATGCTTGCACCAAACCACCCAAGGAGGGAGATTTAGGTGGCGGACGTGGACAGTTTGGAGGATGTGGCCGTGGTCGTGGGGGTCGACGAGGTGGTCATGGAGGTTATCGGGCGAATCTGTCGGTAGCAGAAGGCGAGAAGGGAGCTAATGGTGTCTATACTGAGGAGGATCGGACACTACTGGGCATACTGGAAGTATTCAGGAGAAAGCAGAGAGCATCAAGTGATGATGACAGGAGGAGTGAGACCGAGGAGGCGTCCACCTCAGTCTTCGCCAGAGGCAACGCTGCCATGTATGCCCATCCATCGGAAGATACCGATGACTCACTCGTCCTTGCATCTGTCTTCCCTTAGATCGTCGGACTGGATTGTCAATTCGGGTGCGTCTCGACACGTGACAGAAAATGCTAGTGAGTTCTCTTCCTACACTCACCTAGAATCTGCAGACTACATTCAAACAGCCGATAGTACTTTCCAGCCAGTGGTCGATAAGGGTGATATCGATTGTACATGTTCAATAAGATTATCTAATATTTTACATGCTCCTTCTTTTCCAGTCAGTCTTTTGTCCATTAGTTCTATAATCCTCCAACTAAAATGTATTCTCTTTTGATATTCTTAAGGTGATCTTCCAGGAGAAGGAGACAGAACAAAAACTTGTGACTGACACTTGGCATGATGGACTGTGGTACCTGAATCGGGAAGGACTGGATTCGGCATTGGTGTCTGTGGCAAAAAGGGCAGGAACGGGGGGACAAAAGATGAGTAACGAAGATACACTGATACTCCATCACAGGCGGTTGGGGCACTCCTCTTTTGGTATTTTAAGTAGGCTGTATCTATCTATTTATGAGAAGACAAATAAGGAGAAACTAGTATGTGATGCATGTGATTTAGGCAAACATACTAGAAGCTCATATGTTGGTGCGGGTCATAGGAGCTCTTCTGTTTTTGATATTATACATTCTGATGTCTGGGGACCGTGCGCCACAACTACTATGAATGGTTACAAGTATTTCGTCTCTTTTATTGATTGTTCATCTCGTGTCACCAGGCTGTATTTGATGAAGAATAAGAGTGAGGTCTTTGCCTGTTTCCGGGACTTTCATAAACATGTCCAGACTCAGTACAGAGCAGTGGTGAAGGTACTAAGGTCTGACAATGGAATAGAGTATGCCAACAAAGCACTTAAGGAATACCTGTCAGCCCAAGGGATACATCATCAGACCACATGTTCATACACACCAGCCAGTGTTCTAAAAATCGGACTAGGCGGCCGCCTAGGCGGCGCCTAGGCGCCAGGCGGCCACCCGCCGCACCGAAAACCTCCAATTCGGCCTCCTAGGCGCCTGTTCGGGCCTAGGCGGGCCCAGTTCGGCCAGTTCGGTCAGTTCGGCCCAGTTCGGTCCAGTTCGGCCAATTCGGTCCTGTTCGGATTTAAAATTTGAAATTTTAAAATTTTGAAATTTGAAATTTCAGATTTGAAATTGCAAAAAATATTCAAAAAAAAGTTAAAATACCAAAAAAAACAAATTTCAAAAAAATTTAAAAGAAATGCAATAAAAATTCAAAATATCAGGAAAAAAAATTTTAATATTAAAAAATTCAAATTTTTTTTAAAAATTTAAAACTATAATTTCAAATTTCAAAACAAAAAAAAATTCCTGTGCTGCCACCTAGGCCGCCCTTTGGCGCACCGAATCACCCTAGCGATTTTTAGAACACTGACACCAACATAGAATAGGGTGGCAGAAAGGAAGAACATACACCTTCTGGAGGTGGCAAGGAGCATGATGATTGCCATGAATATCCCATAGAGTCTGTGGGGGCATGAAGTGTTGACGGCAGCTCGATTGATCAACATGATGCCCTCGAAGGTACTGGGATGGAAGTCTTCATGTGAGATATTGCAAGAAAATAATAGTGGAATACTCCCACAAAAGGTGTTTGGTTGCGTATGTTTTGTGAAGGACAATAGACAATCTGTTGGGAAACTTGACCCAGAGCAGTCAAATGTGTATTCTTGGGCTATTCGGCGACTCAGAAGGGGTACATGTGCTGGAGCCCAGTAGAGAAGAAGTTTGTGAGCATACTACCGTCAGGAGAGAATCTCATCTATGAGCCATACTACCGTCAGGAGAGAATCTCATCTATGAGCAACTCAACTAATGCTGAGAGTATGAGGCGAGAGAGGGAGATTGGTAAGAGTGTGGTGACCGTTTTAGGAGTATGGCATAGAGGAACGTTTGAGGAGGACCAGGAGAGTAAAGAGAAACAGGGGGAGGCGATGAGAGGTGTTAGGCCCACGGCTCAGGGGGAGTTACTTACCTACAGCAGGAAAGGGAAGCAAACTGCAGGACCAGTACCTATAGTGCCAGTGTCAAGTCCCTTGCAGACGTCCGTCTCAACTCCTGAGACACCTACACCACCACCACCAGATTCTCCTTCAGGTGATATCATTATTCCTACTCCTCCTACACAATTATCAGTATGGAGGACCACTCGCAGCAATGCGAGAAATCCTCCTAATAGATATGGTTGGGACCTTGCTCAGTTTATTTCATATAATAACATCTCTTCTTCTCATGGAGCATTCATTGCATCTTTGGATAGTATTATTGTACCTAACAATTGGCAGGTTGCCAAGTGTCACGCCCCGGACCCGCCCGGGCCGCCGCTCCGCCCTGCCCCGCCCCTTTCGGCCGGGAATTAACGAACCGGACACGTATCACCGTGCCTCGGCGCGCCGGACGCGAATCACCGCGCCCGTCCCGCGGGTGCGAGGGAGGAAGGGAGCCAAGCGAATGGCCCGTTCGAGCTTTCGGGGGACGTGATGCCGCACGGGCCTGGGGTTGCGCCCGTGCAAGGCCAATCGTTTAAGTTGATAGTTGGCTATCATCACATCAATCGAGTAAGCAGCGGAAAGGGACTTGTTGCAATGCAATGCATTAGCCAACTGAGTGTTCGGGACAATCGAGGCAACTTAGGTTTCCTTTAGCAAAGGCACACGTTCGTTCCATACATTATGCCCCTTTATACGATAGCATTCTCGGGGCAACAATCGAAACCAGGATTCCGGGTCTTGGGGACTGTGGCACGCCTATCGCTCCCTCGGACGATCCAGTACCTGCAAGCAAGTAAACTGTTGGTGGGTCAGCACTTTATACAAGTACTGGTGAGATAAATCAACTGAACAGAAACAAGCATTCAATCAAACAGGCACTAAGTAATCATGTTATAAAACATTACATTACTAGTGATCTTTCTAGTTTTACCTAGGTTCGTTTCATGCAGTTCGCTAGCAGAGTCATATTACATTATTTGGAAATATGTTTGGAAACATAGTTTCATATTGAATATGCAAGCAAGCAAACCGTTCATGTTTTAGGGTGTGCGCAGCGTGTCTCGTGCGACTCCAGGGTCAGATGCAAAGCTAGACACACAATGCACAATCTTAGGGGCAATCACTATCCAAGCCAACATAATGACTTAGCTATGTGCAGGGCGGTCCCCGAGTATCTCAGGATCGGCAGCTGGTGGAACAGCATACCAATGACTCTTTATCTGATGCTAGAGGCAGCTGTGACTCATGGTTGCTTTGCACTATCATGGTAGCAGCCGTGACACATGCAGTTCAGCTCTCCACCAATAGCCATTGTCCGACCGCGTACGAATGCATGGAACACTATCAAATAAACTCTAGTATGCAGACGAGACGAACCATCAGAATACACTCATTGTTGCGGGGCAATCCGACTTATCACTTGAACACGTTCAGGCACAGTATGGTTCTCTCGAAGCATAGACGATAGTGAACTTGTTCATGCACTCTAAGCAAGCGATTCAGGATTCTCGTTAAGCAGGCATTGTTTCAAAGACAAGCTAGGTGAGTTCGTTCATTAACATGCAAGGCAGGTTCTATCATTCTCTTAAGAAAACATTGCAAGCAAAAACACAGGTTATTATTAAGTCGTGCAAGAATCAGAGAACGAAGTTCTGCCCACTCACCTTGATACATAACGCCGGCGCGGAGCGGGGCGTTACATACTTACCAACCAACAAAAAGTTTCGTCATCGAAACTTCAAGGATAAACTTCTCGATATCCCGAGTAGCGATAGTGCCGTCCCTCGCCGTACTCAATCGAAACAGTCAAGCAATTCAAGTTCAGGAAACATTTTGCACTTTGAGAATATCTATGGACTTATTGTATGGAACGCTCTTTGCAAAACCATATCGATAATATCTCAGAGTCATAGCAACGAATTTGGGCCAGAGAATCGATTCCGCTCTGATACCATTCTGTCATGCCCCGGACCCGCCCGGGCCGCCGCTCCGCCCTGCCCCGCCCCTTTCGGCCGGGAATTAACGAACCGGACACGTATTACCGTGCCTCGGCGCGCCGTACGCGAATCACCGCGCCCGTCCCGCGGGTGCGAGGGAGGAAGGGAGCCAAGCGAATGGCCCGTTCGAGCTTTCGGGGGACGTGATGCCGCACGGGCCTGGGGTTGCGCCCGTGCAAGGCCAATCGTTTAAGTTGATAGTTGGCTATCATCGCATCAATCGAGTAAGCAGCGGAAAGGGACTTGTTGCAATGCAATGCATTAGCCAACTGAGTGTTCGGGACAATCGAGGCAACTTGGGTTTCCTTTAGCAAAGGCACACGTTCGTTCCATACATTATGCCCCTTTATACGATAGCATTCTCGGGGCAACAATCGAAACCAGGATTCCGGGTCTTGGGGACTGTGGCACGCCTATCGCTCCCTCGGACGATCCAGTACCTGCAAGCAAGTAAACTGTTGGTGGGTCAGCACTTTATACAAGTACTGGTGAGATAAATCAACTGAACAGAAACAAGCATTCAATCAAACAGGCACTAAGTAATCATGTTATAAAACATTACATTACTAGTGATCTTTCTAGTTTTACCTAGGTTCGTTTCATGCAGTTCGCTAGCAGAGTCATATTACATTATTTGGAAATATGTTTGGAAACAGAGTTTCATATTGAATATGCAAGCAAGCAAACCGTTCATGTTTCAGGGTGTGCGCAGCGTGTCTCGTGCGACTCCAGGGTCAGATGCAAAGCTAGACACACAATGCACAATCTTAGGGGCAGTCACTATCCAAGCCAACACAATGACTTAGCTATATGCAGGGCGGTCCCCGAGTATCTCAGGATCGGCAGCTGGTGGAACAGCATACCAATGACTCTTTATCTGATGCTAGAGGCAGCTGTGACTCATGGTTGCTTTGTACTATCATGGTAGCAGCCGTGACACATGCAGTTTAGCTCTCCACCAATAGCCATTGTCCGACCGCGTGCGAATGCATGGAACACTATCAAATAAACTCTAGTATGCAGACGAGACGAACCATCAGAATACACTCATTGTTGCGGGGCAATCCGACTTATCACTTGAACACGTTCAGGCACAGTATGGTTCTCTCGAAGCATAGACGATAGTGAACTTGTTCATGCACTCTAAGCAAGCGATTCAGGATTCTCGTTAAGCAGGCATTGTTTCAAAGACAAGCTAGGTGAGTTCGTTCATTAACATGCAAGGCAGGTTCTATCATTCTCTTAAGAAAACATTACAAGCAAAAACACAGGTTATTATTAAGGCGTGCAAGAATCAGAGAACGAAGTTCTGCCCACTCACCTTGATATATAACGCCGGCGCGGAGCGGGGCGTTACACCAAGAACGATCCAAAGTGGAAAGCGGCGATGTACGAGGAGTTAGGCGCTCTTGAGAAGAACCACACTTGAAAACTAGTAAAACTGCCAGAAGGGAAGAGGGCAGTCGGACGCAAGTGGATCTTTACTGTGAAGCAGAACCCAGATGGAAAAGTAGAGCGCTACAAGGCTCGACTGGTGGTAAAAGGATACAGTCAGACGTACGACAATGACTATGATGAGACCTTTGCACCAGTGGCAAAGATGAGCACCGTCAGGACCCTGATTTCTTTGGCAGCGAATGGTGGATGGAAGCTACACCAACTGGATGTGAAAAATGCGTTTCTTCATAGGGATCTATTGAAGGAAGTGTACATGGAGATACCACCAGGATTCTGCACCGATAAGACAGTGGACAAGATCTGCAGGTTGAAGAAGTCCCGCTATGGACTGAAGCAGTCTCCTCGAGCGTGGTTTGACATATTCAGGAGGGCGATGATAGGGATAGGATATTAGCAGATCAATGCTGATCATACTGTGTTCTTCCGTCGGAGTGGAGGCCACATCACCATGCTTGCGGTGTATGTAGACGATATGATTATCATAGGAGATGATGAGCAGGAGATTACCCGACTCAAGGGGAAGCTTGACAAGGAGTTCGAGGTGAAGGACCTTGGCATTTTTTGGTACTTTCTTGGGATTGAGATTGCTCGAGAACTAGAGGGGATTGTTCTTTCTCAGAGGAAGTATGCGCTGGACCTTCTCACAGAAACATGGATGTTGGGATGCAGACCTGCAGTGACGCCAATCAACCAGGGGTTCAAGCTGTGTGTTGAGGCTGGGGAACCAGTTGACCGAGACAGATACCAGAGACTGGTTGACAAGTTGATCTATTTGAACCACATACGTCCTGATATCTGCTTTGTAGTGAGTGTGGTGAGCCGCTACATACATGACCCAATGAAGGGTCATATGGACGTATTATACCAGATTCTGAGATACTTGAAGGGTGCCCCTGGAAAGGGGTTGATATTCAGGAAAAATGATCACTTGAGCATCGAGAGCTACTGTGACTCTGACTGGGCTAGATGTACTGATAACAGGAGGTCTACCTCGGGCTATTGCATATTTGTAGGAGGCAACTTAGTCTCTTGGAGGAGTAAGAAGCAGTCGATGGTGGCCAGATCGACAGCTGAAGCGGAATACAGAGCTATAGCCTTGGGAGTTGCAGAGCTACTATGGCTGAAGAGTATGTTAGTGGAGCTGAAGCTGAATCAAGGAGCCAAGATAAAGCTGTGGTATGACAACCAGTCAACAATCAGTATCGCCAACAATCCAGTGCAGCATGACAGGACCAAACACATCGAGATCGATAGGTTCTTCATCACGGAAAAGTTGGACCGTGGACTACTAGAGGTAGGTCATGTTCCAACCAAGGAGCAGGTAGAAGACAATATGACCAAGGGACTTAGTTCTGTAAATATGATTAGAGGATGTGACAAGATGGGCTTAGTGAATATCTTTCGCCCATCTTGAGGAGGAGTGTTGGTATATTAGAATATTCTTGGTATATTTGTTGGTATATTAGAATATTCTTGGTATATTTGTTGGGATATTAGAATATTCTACAGGGGGGAATTAATGGAGTATTAATGTAAGATGAAGGATTGTAAGGCTATAAATAGCCAAGAGATTATCAATAAAAAATATAACAATTACTCCAAAATATTCTACAATTATTTTGCAACCAATAACTAAGTTATAACTAAATAAACAACGATAAATGGAAATTTAGATAAATAAAGTAAATGAATAAGCTTACAAGTAAAGATTTATAAAATAAAACATTGGATTTAAATAACAAATAATATGGAATAAATAAAAGAATTCGTAAAGATAAACATGTACATAGATTATTTATTTCTATAGAAATTAATCATTAAGATATATATGCTTTGGGCAAAATTAATATCCAATTTAAATAAATTTTGATTTATCAGATTAAAGAAAAATATTATTATGATAATAATAAAGGATAAATACACCTATATTTCAGAAATAAGCAAAAGATAGTATAAAAAGGAAATAAATATTTATCTCATATATTAAGTAAATTCATAAATAGATTAAAAATAAATAAATAGATAACTAAATAGTAAATAATGGTTATAAAGGAAGTAATAATAATAATAATAATAATTAGTATTGTAAGACAATGAGTAAATATTAACTAAATAAGTGATAAGAGTTAAATAACTATGCATAGAATCCTTATTAAAGCCTTGTTTTATTAAAACCAAATCCTACACTTATCTAAACCTAATTATCCTAACCCTATTCAAATAGTAACCAAACAAATCTCTTCCCTGATTCCATGCCTATCATAAATTGCAGATAACTATCCTAATCACTATCTTAGCAAAGCACCCCATGTATCTAACCACCATGTATCTAACAGACTCAAGCATCCCATATATAAAATATTTAAAACTAAGCCAATCCTATACTTGTTCTTATCCTAATCTACCCCCTACCACCTTATCTCTCTCCCCCACGCTGACCCACATAAGCCCCTCTCTTATTCTCATATATCCATACTCTTGTCATATATATATATATATATATATATATATATATATATATATATATATATGGTAAACGGAATATAAGTCATGAGCCATGCATATATGGACCAATAGGAATGATGGACTCATACATCTTATGTGCACTAGTACACTCCATTCCAATTGGTCCATATCAATGTTGCAAAAGTCGGCATAGGCGGCCGACTAATCGAAGACTAGTCATTAGTCGGCCGCCGCTGACTCGATTTGGGTACTAGCCGGCAGGAAAATCGGTGGAGGCAGTAGGTGGTCCTAGTCGGCCGACTAGCTGTCGGTTCTGGAAGAAAAATGGGTTCCAGTTGTCACGCCCCGATCTCCCGCAGGCTAAATTGGTCGTTCCCGCTAGGCGAGAATCACCGCGCCAGCGCTCCCGCGGAACGATCGCTTTGACCCATCCGCACGTGATGCCGCACAAGCGTGAGCCATGCCCGTGCAAGGCCGTAGTTTATTGGCTGGCGGTAAGAGTTCTAAGCCACAGAGTCGCACAGATTGTCCGAGTGCAGCAGAATCATAAATGCATAGGCGATTTGGTAACAGGTTCACTGAGTCAACAATAGCGGAAGCATTGAATAACACAAGTTGAAGTAAAACAACTCTTTATTGATATAAACAAGTGTTACAGGCGGCGTATAGCCGAGATTACAAGTCGCTCAAGCCTCTCTTCTCTGAAACAATAAAAGCGTGCCAAGTGGCTACAATTGTGGAATGATTGTACAGGCGATGTTCAGGCAATGTTCATAACATTATGTCTTGTATA
The DNA here is from genome assembly GCA_036927795.1 of Iris macrosiphon. NCBI lineage: Eukaryota > Viridiplantae > Streptophyta > Magnoliopsida > Asparagales > Iridaceae > Iris > Iris macrosiphon. Next base: position 39,560,278 of record JAYESA010000003.1, read on the forward strand.
TGTGCTTCAGTTCCGGACGCAGCGCTGCTTCAGAGTGATCTCCACGCCTTAGCACCCACGAAGGAGCATCCGCACCGAACGAGGTTCTCCCGTACCCTGCATACAATCTGGTAGATTATCAGTACATTGAATGCACTGGTGGGGAAGCTACTCGCCCGCTCGACAAATCCAAACACGTAATATGGTTCCGTGCACCATCTATTAAGTTGTATTTCTAGTTGCCTTATGATCAGTTTCATGCAAACATTGAATAGCCTAACTCGTGTGGCAGTGCGCCGTGCGACATGAGAGAAAACACGGCGAGACTTACCAACTTACCATTTGTCCTTCCCTGTCCAAGGCAAACATTATTAATTCAAGCACGGGCAGGCATAAACATTCAGGGGCATTCATAATGAAAACCAAGGCAATAGCATATGCAACACGAGAGTCGTTGTATCATGATCGTTCAGGTGTTCAGTTTGTACTCGAACGCGGATAGCCGCTAAGCGATGATGACTTATCTATATGAACACGAGTCGCTGGCATAGCCATAAAGGACACTAGTCAATGACGAGGATGGAATGCAGCCAAGAACGTGAGACACTACAAACCATCCCGTCCTAAGACAAGAACTATCAGCCTTGATCTGCGAAGGTGGCACAACGTTAGCGGAGACGCCACCCAGCTCGTACATGAAGGTTGCATGAGTTCTTTCCCAAACATGAGACTAAATGTGAATTCCATCCGGATCGGAACGGTCCCAGTGCCCCGGTGACCACCCGTGGAACTATACTCGTTTTCGAGTTGTCCGCGACATGCACTATTTGGATCTTTCCAATTTTATTATTTCGCCAAGGAGGCAACACGAGTACGTAATTTATTTTGCATAGGAACGGTATCATTATTTTGCCAATCATTTTCATGCAATTCAGGCAACACGAGTACACGAGATACACGAGAACATTTGAACACGGATACTTGCAGGTTCATTCAGGCACGGAATGACTACTTAGTAGTCTCTCGGGGTTTGGATGAAAACAAGGCAACCTACCAGCAGACAAGCATGCATTTGTATAAACACAAACATTCACGTTAGCTCGGGCCCGAAGGTAAGCCAAGGAGTGAGATCGTAAGGGACTTACTGGGCGACATGATCTAGGGTAGCATGCGAGGGTCTGGATATAAACAATATTTCATTTCCATGTTCTAGCACAAGCAATACAAGTTGGGATTATTCCCTTAGCTAGGTGCGTTGTATTCTTATTAGCATGCAGGGGTGATTCACCTAGCGACTAGCATGTATCATTCCATATTTTATGTGTGCTGGCTAAGCAAAGACAAGTTCACCGTAGCCACCCACCTTAGCGATGATTCGCCTCGGTAGAGCGATACATCAAGCGAGCCTCTGAAAGCCTAAGTCGGATCCTGTAGGAACAAGTCTGGATATCCTTTGCCTCAAACGAGTATTCTCGCCTGAGCAAGGCGGGTCGGGACATTGCACTTTTGTCGTTTGAATCGGCAGTCCGCTTGAACGGAACGGGGTGTTACATCCTAGCCAACTCAGAAAAAGTCTCGTCCTCGAGACTTATTGAGGACAAGCAGTACGTTTCAATCAATTTTGATTTACGACACAAGGCTGAGGCAAACCTATACAAGTCGTTGTACTTGTTTATTTGGATATTCACTTGCACAAGCGTTCGAGATCGGCATATCGCTAGTCTGGATCGTATACGTATTTGTAGCGCTCCAAACACATGCACGCCAACCAACTTAGCGATAGCGAAGTCTTCGCACTCGATTTTCACTTTTTCTTAAGTCTTGGATCGTGCACAAGTTCAAGGCGTCCCTCGAACAGATGCATTCAACTAAACTTAGAGATAGTAAAATTGGACTAGTTACTGCAAAAATCTCAAGGGTTCTCACTCAGGTTGGGCCACTCGCAGTACAATATCATACAAGCAATCATATCATTCAAAACGCATTTTGAAAGTATTTAGACTTATTTTTGGAATATCTCATCGAGGCATTGAGAGAGCGTGCACATAACCCACGAACGAGCTTTCGAAACTGAGATAATCGAAATGAAGTCCAATGGCGTAGAAGCCAGGCTCTGATACCATTATGTCACGCCCCGATCTCCCGCAGGCTAAATCGGCCGTTCCCGCTAGGCGAGAATCACCGCGCCAGTGCTCCCGCGGTACGATCGCTTTGACCTATCCGGGCATGATGCCGCACGAGCGTGAGCCACGCCCGTGCAAGGCCGTGGTTCATTGGCTGGCGGTAAGAGTTCTAAGCCACAGAGTCGCACATATTGTCCGAGTGCAGCGGAATCATAAACGCATAGGCGATTTGGTAACAGGTTCACTAAGTCGACAATAGCGGAAGCATTGAATAACACAAGTTGAAGTAAAGCAACTCTTTATTGATATAAACAAGTATTACATGCGGCGTATAGCTGAGATTATAAGTCGCTCAAGCCTCTCATCTCTGAAACAATAAAAGCGTGCCAAGTGGCTACAATTGTGGAATGATTGTACAGGCGATGTTCAGGCAATGTTCACAACATTATGTCTTGTATATGTGCTTCAGTTCCGGACGCAGCGCTGTTACGGAGTGATCTCCACGCCTTAGCACGCACGAAGGAGCATCCGCACCGAACGAGGTTCTCCCGCACCCTGCATACAATCTGGTAGATTATCAGTACATTAAATGCACTGGTAGGGAAGCTACTCGCCCGCTCGACAAATCCAAACACGTAATATGGTTCCGTGTACCATCTATTAAGTTGTCTTTCTAGTTGCCTTAGGATCAGTTTCATGCAAACGTTGAATAGCCTAACTCGTGTGGCAGTGCACCGTGCGACATGAGAGGAAACACGGCGAGACTTACCAACTTACCATTTGTCCTTCCCTATCCAAGGCAAACATTATTAATTCAAGCACGGGCAGGCATAAACATTCAGGGGCATTCATAATGAAAACCAAGGCAATAGCATATGCAACACGAGAGTCGTTGTATCATGATCGTTCAGGTGTTCAGTTTGTTCTTGATGCGATGCAATGACTCGCACGCGGATAGCCGCAAAGCGAGGATGACTTATCTATATGAACATGAGTCGCTGGCATAGCCATAAAGGACACTAGTCAATGACGAGGATGGAATGCAGCCAAGAACGTGAGGCGCTACAAACCATCCCGTCCTAGGACAAGAACTATCAGCCTTGATCTGTGAAGGTGGCGCAACGTTAGCGGAGACGCCACCCAGCTCGTACATGAAGGTTGCATGAGTTCTTTCCCAAACGTGAGACTAAACGTGAATTCCATCCGGATCGGAACGGTCCCAGTGCCCCGGTACCGCCCATGGAACTATACCTCATTTTCGAGTTGTCCGCGACATGCACTATTTGGATCTTTCCAATTTCATTATTTCGCCAAGCAGGCAATAGGAGTACGTGATTTATTATTTCGCCAAGCAGGCAACACGAGTACGTGATTTATTTTGCATAGGAACGGTATCATTATTTTGCCAATCATTTTCATGCAATTCAGGCAACACGAGTACACGAGAACATTTGAACACGGATACTTACAGGTTCATTCAGGCACGGAATGACTACTTAGTAGTCTCTCGGGGTTTGGATGAAAATAAGACAACCTACCAGCAGACAAGCATGCATTTGTATAAACACAAACATTCACGTTAGCTCGGGCCCGAAGGTAAGCCAAGGAGTGAGATCGTAAGGGACTTACTGGGCGACATGATCTAGGGTAGCATGCGAGGGTCTGGATATAAACAATATTTCATTTCCATGTTCTAGCACAAGCAATACAAGTTGGAATTATTACCTTAGCTAGGTGCGTTGTATTCTTATTAGCATGCAGGGGTGATTCACCTAGCGACTAGCATGTATCATTCCACATTTTATGTGTGCTGGCTAAGCAAAGACAAGTTCACCGTAGCCACCCACATTAGCGATGATTTGCCTCGGTAGAGCGATACGTCAAGCGAGGCTCTGAAAGCCTAAGTCGGATCCTGTAGGGACAAATCTGGATATCCTTTGCCTCAAACGAGTATTCTCGTCTGAGCAAGGCGGGTCAGAACATTGCACTTTTGCCGTTTGAATCGGCAGTCCGCTTGAACGGAACGGGGTGTTACAGTCTCCAAAAAAACAAAAATGGGTTCAAAACCCGACCCGACCATTCGTTCAAAAAAGAAAACCTAAAACTCCAGAAGAACTGAAGAACAAGAAAGAAAAGGAAAAAAGATTCAGAAAAAAGTACTGACCTAAACGTCCTCTCCGATTCCTGTCGACCATCGTCTGGTTTATTGGATGCATTTTTGTTGGATACATTTTTTGGTTGGATGCATTTTCCTCTTTGCTGTTGCCTGGTGGTTTTTTCTTCTGAGCTGCTGCTATTTTGACCGAGTCTTCCAAAGTGAGCCAGTCTCTTTGTATGGCCTACGTTTCAAGAAAAAAAACAAATTTAGCTGCTATTAATGAGTATTCCAAAGTGAGACAGTCTCTTTTTGACCGGTCATATATTGTGCTACTGCTATTAATGTGTTGCTGCCTACTATTAATATACTGAGCTGCTGACATATGGCAAGTCTCTTTTTGACCGGCCATATACTGTGTTTCTGCTATTAATGACATATTGGTTACAACAGGGGGCTCTTGTGGGGGAGATCACGGCTCGACCCCCCCCCCTTGGACGCCGGCTGCCAAGACTACTTGGATGGGGTGGGGGCTCCCAGTTGGGTGCTCTGGGTTGTAGACCCCTCTCCGCGGAAGAGGGGCTCCATGTCGAGCACTTTGAGTTATAGACCCCACTCCTCTCGGGTTGGCTGGGTGGCTCGGTCACGGATCCGAGGAGGCCAAGAATGGACATTAATATATATATATATATATATATATATATATATATATATAATTAAAAAAATCTAAACCGACTAGTCCCCGATTAATCCCTAGCCCCCGCGAACCGACTAGCGGCCTACTAGGAATATGAGCCAGTCATTTACCATATATATATAAGAGGTAATTTTATTAACTAAGTTGGTTACACAATAAACCCATTAGAGCCAACCACGACGGAGATGACCCTAACACAAGCACTACAATCACTACCTCGAAGGGCACACACCTCATACAACTCAGCCCCAAAGGGCACAAACTCAGTTCGTAGTTTATATCCTGCTCGTAGGCCCACTCTGCACGTAGGCTAAAACCCACCTGAAGGCCTCTCAAAAAGCATGCTCTATCGTTGCACTTGGCCCACACTGGCCCACTCTGCTGCTCCCCTAGGCCCACGATGGCCAGCTTAGTTGTACCCGACCCACATTGGCCAGCTGCCCGCTTCGTCGCACCCCTCCTCCAGCCCGAAGGCTTGCTTCATGGCCCATCTCTGGCCCAGGCCTGCTCCACCACTGCGTGCTCCTAGCCTACACCGGGCCGCACAACTAATTTAATTCCCTTGGGAATTAAATTGCTTCCCCTTGGTTAGAACCCACAACTTATGAGGAGGATGCCGCCCACCTCAGCCACTTGAGCTAGAGGTGATTGGTTATTGTTGATATGGTATGTTGGGTGTCATATTTAAGTATAGTATAAGCACATGGGAATATCCTAAGGACATATTTGTGATGCCAGAATATGTCACAGGATATTCCATTATGAGATTATTGTCATAATAATTGAGATCATTGTATTAATGATTGTAAGGCTATATAATGCCAATGAGACAATCAATAAAATCATCAACTAATTTCAACATGGTATCAGAGCCAAGTTTCCACAAACCCTAGCCGTCACCAAGCTTCCATAAACCCACAGGAGGATTTCCTAGATCTCCTCCACCGAACTCTTCCACGCCCCCCCTTCTTCCCTTCTCCGCCCTTCGCAGGCCGCCCTTCGCTGTTGCTGCCCCGTCCCGCTACTGCTGCGGCTACTACTGCTGCTGCGACTGCTGCTGCTGCGACGACGGCTGTGACATGCGTGCTGCCGTCTCCTCCGCACCAGCACGAGACAGCGCCTAATAGGGATGCCTAGATCTGAAAAAAGGGAGGACATGTTCGGATCTAGGAGCGGACGACGAGGACGAGCGTGAGTCGTGGAGCAGACGTGACGTGATTGGATAGACGATGCATCGATGGAGGAGATCATCAAGAAGCTAGATTCTGCAGAGGTGGCGACGTTGATGAAGTTGTTGACGATGTCGGCTGGTGAGAACACGACACGAACGTCGTCGGAGTTGAAGCTTTCCTCCATCGATCTGAAATTAGATGGACCAGCCACCTATCTGAGTTGGTCACGACGGGTGAGAAGAACCCTCGCAGGAAAAAACATGGAGGGGTTCCTGACGGGCGAGACGACAGAGCCGGACGAGGGCTCAACAGGACGCGATGAGTGGAAGTCCACTCATATGGTGATCTACATCTGGCTTCTCAACTCCTTAGTTCAGTCTATTGCCGCCACAGTAGACGGTATTGAGATGGTGAAAGATGTGTGGGAGAAGTTGAGAAGGACCTATGATGGTGTGGGAAATAACTTACGGGTCTTTCAGATAAAGGGGGAGATTGATGACACCGTACAGGGAGAGAAGACGGTGCAGGAGTATGCCACGGAGTTGGAGCGTCTGTGGTTGGATTATGATCACTCCTCAGATCGGACGAGCTGCGGGGACCCTAAGTGTAAGGAGAGACAGGTGTGTCTGCAGGAGAGGACGATGAAGTTCCTCAAAGGGCTGACTGCAGCTTTCGCACAAAGGACGACCCTACTTCTAGCCCAACCAAAGATCACTAGCCTTGAGGAGGCTATCTCAGCCATGATCCAGGAGGAGACACGCATCAGGCTGCAAGCCGGGACAGGTGGTCCCCCCGAAGTAAAGTCAGCACTAGCGATCACCAGCTCAGGTAACACATGATCTAAGGGAGAGCCCTGGCAGCATAACCGGCAGTGCTACAACTGTGGGGAGATGGGTCATCATCGGTATGCTTGTACCAAACCACCTAGGGAGGGAGATTCAGGTGGTGGACGAGGACCGTTCGGCGGACGAGGATATAATGGAGGACGTGGTCGTGGTCGAGGGGGTAGACGAGGCGGCCGAGGAGGTTATCGGGCGAACCTCCTGATATCAGAAGGGAACGGAGAAGCTGATGGCACCTTTACTGTAGAGGACCAGGCACTGGGAGACATGAGGAGTAGAACAGAGGAGGTGTCCACCTCATTCTTTGTTAGGGGCAACGCTGCCATGTATGCCCATCCATCAGAAGGTACTGACGAATCACTTGCCCTTGCGTCTATCTCTTCTCTTAAATCATCAGACTGGATTATCGACTCGGGAGCATCTCGGCATGTGACGGGGAATGCTAGTGAGTTTTCTTCCTACACTCACCTAGCATCAGCAGATAGCATTCAGACAGCTGATGGCACTTTCCAGCCAATGGTCGGTAAGGGTACTGTTAATTGTACAGGTTCAGTAAGATTATCCAATGTTTTACATGCTCCAGCCTTTCCAGTCAGTCTCTTGTCCATTAGTTCTATAATCCTCCAACTTAAATGCATTGTTTCTTTTGATATTCCTAAGGTGACCTTCCAGGAGAAAGGGACAGGACGAAGACTTGGGACTGGCACTTGGCATGAGGGACTGTGGTACCTAGATCGAGAAGGACTGGACTCAGCATTGGTATCTATAGTAGAGAAGGCTGGCATGGAAGGACTGCAGCAGAGGACTGAGGATACCTTGATACTACATCATCGGAGGATGGGACATTCTTCCTTTGATACTCTAAGTAAGTTGTATCCAGAGATTTATGCAAAAACAAATAAAGAGAAATTAGTATGTGATGCGTGCGAGTTAGGAAAACTTACTAGGAGCTCATATGTTGGCACGGGTCATAGGAGCACTTTTGCTTTTGAGGTAGTACATTCTGATGTCTGGGGTCCATGTGCTACTAACACTATGAATGGTTATAAGTACTTTGTTTCTTTCATTGAGTGTGCCTCTCGTGTTACCTGGTTATATTTGATGAAAAATAAGAATGATGTACCTGCTTGTTTTCGGGATTTCCATAAGCATGTTCAGACTCAGTACAAAGCACTTGTGAAGGTACTGAGGTCTGACAATGGAACGGAGTATACCAACAGGACGCTTGCAGAATACTTGTCAGCACACGGAATACAACATCAGACCACCTGTGCATACACACCAGCACAAAATGGAGTTGCAGAAAGGAAAAATAGACACCTTCTGGAGGTCGCAAGAAGTATGATGATCGACATGAATGTCCCACAGAGTCTGTGGGAGCATGCAGTGTTGACAGCAGCTCAACTCATCAACAGGATGCCCTCGAAGGTCCTCGGATGGAAGTCCCCATGTGAGGTATTGCAAGGCAATAATAGTGGGATACTCCCACTGAAGGTGTTTGGGTGTGTGTGTTTTGTGAAGGACAACAGGCCATCAGTTGGAAAACTTGACCCTAGAGCGGTCAAATGCATCTTCGTAGGCTACTCGGCAACCCAGAAGGGGTATGTGTGCTGGAGTCTAGTAGAGAAGAAGAAGTTTGTCAGTATGGATGTCCACTTTCGGGAGCATGAGCCATACTACCACCAGGATGGAATTTCACACAACACGCCTAATACTGCCAGTATTAAGCGAGAGGGGGAGATGGAGAACTTGGTGGTAACCGATTTAGAAGTTTGGCATGGAGACACGGAGAAGGGACAAGAAGGTGAAGGTGTTAGGCCTACGGCTCAGGGAGAGTTACTTACCTACAACAGGAGAGAGAAGCAAACTGCAGGACCAGTACCGACAGTGCAAGTGCCAAGTCCCTTGCCTGCGTTCGTCCCAACTCCTGAGGCACCGACACCAACCCCCCTTCAGGTGATACCCCCTCATTCACAAGATATCATTCCTCCTACTTCTACTCCTCCCACACCACTATCTATACGGAGGACCACTCGCAGCAATGCAGGAAATCCTCCAAACAGATATGGTTGGGATATTGCTCAGTTTGTTTCTTATGACCATATCCCTTCTTCTCATGGAGCATTTATAGCATCTTTGGATAGTATTACTGTACCTAACAATTGGCAGGTTGCCAAGAACGATCCAAAGTGGAAAGCGGCAATGCACGAGGAGTTGGGAGCTCTGGAGAAGAACCACACTTGGGAGCTTGTGAGACTGCCAGAGGGAAAGAGAGCAGTTGGATGCAAGTGGGTCTTTACCGTAAAGCAGAACCCAGATGGACAGGTTGAGCGCTACAAAGCTCGACTAGTAGCCAAAGGATACAGTCAGACGTACGGCATCGACTATAACGAGACCTTTGCACCAGTTGCAAAGATGAGCACTGTCAGGACTCTGATTTCTCTGGCAGCGAATGGTGGTTGGAAGCTACACCAACTGGATGTGAAGAATGCGTTTCTTCACGGAGATCTAGTGGAGGAGGTGTACATGGAGATACCACCAGGATTTGGCACCAATCAGACACAGTAGGCAAGGTCTGCAGGTTGAAGAAGTCCCTCTATGGACTGAAGCAGTCTCCTCGAGCGTGGTTTGACAGACTCAGAAGGGCGATGATAGGGATGGGATATCAACAGATCAATGCTGATCATACTGTGTTCTTCCGTCGGAGTGGAGGCCACATCATCATGCTTGCGGTGTATGTGGACGATATGATTATCACAGGAGATGATGAGCAGGAGATCGCCCAACTCAAAGGAAAGCTTGGCAAAGAATTCGAGGTAAAGGATCTCGGCCTTCTTCGGTACTTCCTTGGGATTGAGATTGCTCGAGAAGCAGAGGGGATTGTTCTCTCTCAAAGGAAGTATGCACTGGACCTTCTCACAGAAACTGGGATATTGGGGTGCAAACCTGCAGTGACACCAATAGATCAGAGGTTCAAGATTGATGCTGAGGCTGGAGAACCAGTTGATCGGGACAGATACCAGAGACTGGTTGGCAAGTTGATCTATTTGAGCCACACACGTCCTGATATCTGCTTTGCAGTAAGTGTGGTGAGCCGCTACATGCATGACCCACGGAAGGGTCATACGGATGCAGTGTACCAGATTCTGAGGTACTTGAAAGGTGCTTCCGGGAAGGGACTAATATTCAGGAAGAACAATCACGTGAGCATCGAGGGCTACTGTGATTCTGACTGGGCTAGTTGTGCTGATGACAGGAGGTCTACCTCGGAATATTGCATATTTGTAGGAGGTAACTTGGTCTCCTGGAGGAGTAAGAAGCAGTCTGTGGTGGCCAGATCGACAGCTGAAGCAGAGTACAGAGCTATGGCCTTGGGAGTTGCAGAGCTGCTATGGTTGAAGAATATGCTGGTGGAGCTGAAGCTGGATTAAGGAGCCAATATGAAGCTGTGGTGTGACAATCAGTCAGCTATTAGTATCGCCAACAATCCAGTACAGCATGACAGGACCAAACACATCAAGATTGATAGATTCTTCATCAAAGAGAAGTTGGATAGTGGATTACTGGAGCTTGGCCATGTTCCAACTAGGGATCAAGTAGCAGATGGACTAACCAAGGGACTCGCCTCAGTGAGCATGATTAGAGGATGTGACAAGATGGGCTTAGTGAATATCTTTCACCCATCTTGAGGGGGAGTGTTGATATGGTATGTTGGGTGTCATATTTAAGTATAGTATAAGCACATGGGAATATCCTGAGGACATATTTGGGATGCCAGAATATGTCACAGGATATTCCATTATGAGATTATTGTCATAATAATTGAGATCATTGTATTAATGACTGTAAGGCTATATAATGCCAATGAGACAATCAATAAAATCATCAACTAATTTCAACAGTTATATATATATATATATATATATATATATATATATATATATATAAAGAGACTTAAAAACGACTCAAAATTAACCATTTAAGCCATATATATATCCTCATGTAATTAAAAAATTGAAAAATAAATAAATTCTAGCTAATTGTTTAACTACCTAATATTACCTAACTATATCCAAACACCTCTAACTCGTGTCGTTAAGGTGGGAGGCATTATCTTTAGCTAGATGGGTTCGATGCCACGGGACAGCGGTATCTATAACAAATTCTAATTTAAATTTGTTTTCAACATTTTTTTTACGTGTGTAATGCACGTGCATGCTATATATATATATATATATATATATATATATATATATATATATATATATATATATATATAGGGAGAGAGAGAGAGAGAGAGGAAGCCATCGTCATCATCACCATATCTATCTCTCTCATCCTCTCTCAACCAAGAATCCCGACCCCTGTACTCATGCTCTTGAGCTAGTAGAACCGACCTATATATCAACCGGACCATACCCATATATATACATGTATACAACCCCACATACATACCATATATATAACCAGACCCTTGCCGCGCCTCCACGTCTCATGAACCAACACCAACACCATACTCTCCCTGTCCCCATGCTCACCTCGCCTGACCGAGCCCAACATCAACCCCCACACGGCTCCCGTATCTACTTGATAGCGCCAACATAAGTCGGAGACCATCACCCTCTCTTCCCGATGCAGCGAGCCCGCGTCCCTGTACTCGTGCCAGGGAGAGGAGGTTTTCTCCTTGTGTTGGTAGAAGTAGGGAATAATATAGGGGGGAGAGTTCAGAGTGATGGGCTGAGTGTAGAGTTAGAGAGAGAGGGAGAGAGAGATATGAAGAAAAAGACTTGGCATGAGGAAGTTGTCAAGAAGGCGGGGAGTCATGTGTCGAATGGGGAGAGGAGGAGCTAGTGAACAGTACATAGTACTGTTCACGTGGAGGGTTGTAGGGGGCAGGCTGAGTGAGGAGAGTCAGGGTTAAAATAGAGTGTTGAGTGTTCTTATGAAGGAATTAAGCATGGGAATTTAGAATAAGTGGAAAAAGTGAAGCTGAGTAATTAAATTAAAAAATATGATAATAGTAATGCCTACTAATTCAATGATATTACTGATAATGCTACACTTAATAATAGCAACAATAATGATAACATTAATCATAGCAATAATAATAATCCCAATGATGGTAATATTAATAACTAAATAAAACTTATGACTAGGAATTTTTATGAACTCAAAATCTTAAATATATGGTTAAAGATGGAGAATTGAAAAGAATAAAATAGAAATGAAAATAAAACATAAGAATCAGGGGTTTTACCACCCGTGGGGAAGAGAGTGAGCTCTCTGAAAACTGAGCCAGGGAAATAGCTGCTCATCTTTTTGTCAAAGCAGTGTCTGACCCCCAACAAATAGACAAACAGGAGTATTGCTCCAGCATCAGCTGCCCTCTTCTGAGACTCGTGGTTAGTTGATACGATCAAGAAGCATAGAGCCCTGCCTGCATTTTCTGATGGATTGCAGATGATTGGAGTCTTGTGCAGTTCCATACGGTTAGTTGATATGATGAAGAAGCATAGAGCCCTGCCTGCATTTTCTGATGGTTTGCAGATGATTGGAGTCTTGTGCAGTTCCATACCAGGAGTCGGCTGATACGAGTGCAAGATAGTTTTGAAATTCAGCATTTGGAGCTGCAAGATATTCATTAAATAAGAGAAAAAGAGACAGATGCAATATTTATTTCACAGACTATCAGCAAGGGAACTCTGTGTACCCCTAGCATGAACTACGTCTTCTGGGGGCAACGTAACAGCAGAGTTATATGAATTGAAACATTGAGCATAAGAAAAGAACATAAAATTTCAGTATATCGATAATAACATATTAAAGCTGGATTACTTTTTAACTCACCTGCTGTGTTGAGGATATCTCCTGTAATTGAAAATAGTGCCCTCATTAACATCATCATTACTACAAAGCTCCACATGTATTAAAATAAAATATCAAACAGGAAATTCAGACAAGCTTTTTGCACCAGGTACAATATGCAATAGAACCGCTTAATACAACATATGCATTTACTATTATGGGTGGCATCCTCAATTGTCAAGTTGAAAATATACATACTGATAAGGGATAAATGGTGCAAGAAATCACCTGTACAACAAGGGTGACATATGGATAATCGACCCCACGTGCAGATACATCAGAACTCAAAAAGAAAAAGGCCTTTAGACTCCTTAAACTCCTTAGACACCCTTGTCCTGTAACTTTTGTGGTTTTCTAGAATGGATTTCTCGTACATTCAGTCTCAACACGGAAAGAAGTTCAGCAACAAGCTTTGTCATCATTGCGGTTGTACAAAACACAATCACCTGCATGTACAACATCATAACAATATCAATGATTAAACACCTGGAAAGAAAATAAAGTGATCTCTAGTGTTAGACAAACTACATCACTTACTTTATAATCAACATCCTCCGATACATGTTCTTTTAGAAGACCATAAAGTATTGAGAACTGCTTCTCAACGGTGCCACTTAATGCATTTGTCTGACCTGCAGCATGAGACTACATTAAAACCTAGAAAAATCTTTGGACACTAATCGTACTATACAGAGCATATGATGTAAGATTACCTGTGAGTGTTTTTCCTCACTTCCCTCTTCAAGAGTGTTACCAAATTCTTGCTCTCTTTTCATAGCAATATAACATATTTGAAGTACCTAAGAATTGGAAATCAGCTGTTATTACATTTGTTTCCAAGAGAACACCTATTATTACTATAATTTAAGGATAATTAGACATTGATAATATGATACGGACCTCATCTGGTACTGTGGCAGAGAAAAGGAGTGTTTGGCGCTGTTTTGGAACAGCAGCAACAATGTTTTCAATATCCTTCCGAAATCCCATACCCAACAGACGGTCAGCTTCATCGAGAACAAGGACTTTCACACCCATCAGCCTGAGTCGCAAAACCAGGTGAATTCTCAATATGATCTTTAACCCTTCCAGGTGTATCAACAAGAATCTGAAAATAGAGCTTCATTAGTACAATGCAAGGTAAGGATATAAAAAAGGTCAATAAGTCAAGGGTCAGACCTGGCAAGGATTAGCTTGCATGAAAGGGACATGAAACTGGCTTAATTATATAATTCAACGAATCCTACAAGAACATTCATAAACTTCACTGGGATCCAAGAAAAGAAGAGGAGAACATTCTTTATAAATCATATGGTCATGGTTGAAGCAATGGGCTTTTGTAGAGAAAAAGAACTATAAATGTCACTTGGTCATGAGTACTGACCGAATTGTTCATCTGTAATTGTGCTCGACTCGCACAAAATAAATTCAGCACAACTCAAATAGTGACTTCACTTTATAATCCCCCAATCGCTGCATTCAGCACTCCATGTATCTGAAATAAGGAAAAAAGAAAAGTAAAGAAGACAGCAAGCTTAGCTACGATGGTTTTGATCAAGATAAGAAAATCCAATGGCTAAAGAAAACAGAGATAAAGAAACATTGTTACGATAGGCAGATATATTAATCATATTAATTGCATTCATTTCTAGCAATAAAATTTTATATCAAACCTAAATTAATAAGTTAGTATCCCAATGTCAATTGTCCATTTCAACTACTCCTGTAAGCTATTGTAAAAGTAGATAGGTTTGCTGAATGAAATTTCCTAGCCATATTATCCACACTTTTCAGAATTCATGGTCGACATAAATTCTGCCGGTGGGAATTTGTTCTAGGGCCTGACTGGTTGCAAGGATTTGGAATTATGTGATAACATTGAACTTCTGTAATTGAGATTCCTCAAATTATAACAGGCCCGCTGTGCGTTTCTATTATTACCAAAAGATTCCAGAAAATTGTTTATCACATGGTTTCTGAATAGAAAAGAACCAATTGAATTTCTTAGTATATGTTAAATCGTACACCAGATTAGAAATATCCAACATTGAACAAGATGGACCAAATTCTACGAAGCACAAGACACTCCAAAAATCCATGCCGTATTTGTGTTGTATTGTGTCGGACGTATTGGACATGCCACATCGGACGTATTGGACATATGCCACAGACATTCCAAAATACACCATAACACATCAAAATAGATGACCAATCCACTGCCATGTCGAAAACCTGTTGGCATATCCATGTCCGAGCAACATAGACTAAATTATATCAAAAATCCTGGACTACATATAAGCACTCCAAATACTCATGAAGGACACTAACAACAAAACAAAGAGCAACAGGAAATTATGACTCATATATTTTGAGATGAGCAGCTTTATAAATTCCGCTTTAACTAAGTGGTATTATATATATTTCAAAATATCCGCTTAAGACGAGATTCCAGCCTTGATTGCTCTTACAAAGTCACTATCATAAACTTTTTTAAGTCACTATCACTGCAGTACTGTAGAATTGCAGTTAGAGTTGCTTTGGTATTTATATTATTCTGATACTTGCATCTAACTAACAAACTGTACGAATAAACCAAAAAGGAAAGAAAAAGAAAATAAGAGAGACTCACATTCTTCTTCCTGAGCACAGAATTTTCACCCCCATCGCCAACACTGACCCCTTCACCAAATCCACCACCCCACCGCCAACACTTCTCAATATGATAAAATAATTACCATTTCCAAATCCAATATTGACTTCACTTTATAATCCAAATACATTGATGAACCTGCTGCTCAGTCTCAGTGAACAGGGGTAACCCACTATCTATATAAAATAGATGAACAGTGTCATGATTGCGTGTAGGTTGTTCATGCTTTCTTGTCTAATTCTATCTACTTTTATTTCTACTGATTCATGTCACTTTATTTGACATATATCACCCTACTCTTCACTGATAAATTAACTATAATAAATAGTAATGATCATAATAATAATCGTGATAAAGCTGAAGAAGAAGAAGAGGAAGACCACGAAGAATACTATTCAAGAAGAAGAAAAAGAAGAAATGAAAAATGGTTTAAACTTATAGTATAAGAGATGATATCCAACAGAATGATATGTATCACAATAAAAGAAAAAGAAGAATTTGTAGACTGCTGATGATAGTAAAAAAAGGACACGATAGAGTAAAAATAGCAACAACATACCAGGAATGTTATAACTAAACAAATGAATGCCATATTTCGCAAACCATTTCAGAATTAAAGGTAACCAGAACCATAAACACATGGAGGCAAAATGCCTTTTAGTTCCTAAAATTTTCAATTGACGCGGTTGAATTTGGTAACAACCCAATACTTAAATATTGCTATTCGCTTTTGGAAATAGCAAAAAAAGGCATGCCTCTGTTAATATGATCTTTCTAGAAATAAAATAAGCAGTTGATGTTACTCTCAAGTGGGACAAGAGCCAACCTGGGCATCTGAAACCTTTTCAGAAAATTGTGATGCTACATCTCTCACAGCACCCGACTTCAAATGTTCAAAATCTAATTTCATGCTTCAAGAATTGGATGTGCATGAAAAACCTATCAGAAATTACAAATCATAAAGATGTAGTCAATCACGAAAATTATACACAAGCAGCAACCTAATCTTACTAGGATAACCAGGGTTCAATTTGATATGATTAGTCAATCATGAAAGTTACGGAAGGAAGTCAGAACTTACATGCTATGTTGTACTGGGCGCTAGGCGAGACGAGGCGAGGCGACAGTAGGCCCGCCTCGCCTAGGCGCGCCTAGGCGCCCGCCCAGATTTTTATGCATTTTTTTTTCAGGTAGCAGCAGTAGCAGCAGCAGGTAACATCTATTATTCCAACATACGACAATTACAATTTTAGTCTCAATAAAGTATCATGTGGATACAATCCTTTGGCTCACAGATAATGTGGCAAATAGGCTACGACTCCAACGAGTATTATGCAACTCAATGGAACATGACTCGACTGTTGGTCCTGACATTGTAGTCTCATGGATAAAAGAGAATACCAGGCTTGATTCAGTTAGCCTCAAAAAACACATGATAGTGCTCAACTTAAAATTTTTGGAATCTTTACGGATACCCTGAAGTAGAGAAACCCTGAGATCACCACAGGTAACAACATATAGTAGCAGTAGCAGCAGGCAACTGTAGAATATTTTAGAGTAATTGTTATATTTTTATTGATAATCGCTTGGCTATTTATAGCCTTACAACCCTTCATCTTACATTAATGTCCCATTAAAACCTCTTATAGAATATTCTAATATCCCAACAAATATACCAAGAATATTCTAATATACCAACACTCCTCGTCAAGAAGAGCGAAAGATATTCAATAAGCCCATCTTGTCACATCCTCTAATCATATCTGCAGAGCTAAGTCCCTTGGTCAGACTGTCTACTACCTGCTCCTTAGTTGGAACATAACCTAGCTCCGGTAGTCCACGGTCCAACTTCTCCTTGATGAAGAACCTATCGATCTCGATGTGTTTGGTCCTGTCATGCTGCACTGGATTGTTGGCGATACTGATGGCTGACTGGTTGTCATACCATAGCTTTATCTTGGCTCCTTGATCCAGCTTCAGCTCCACCAGCATACTCTTCAGCCATAGCAGTTCTGCAACTCCCAAGGCCATAGCGCTATACTCCGCTTCACCTGTCGATCTGGCCACCACCCACTGCTTTTTACTCCTCCAAGAGACCATGTTGCCTCTTACAAATATGCAATAGTCCGAGGTAGACCTTCTGTCATCAGTACAGCAAACCCAGTTAGAGTCACAGTAGCCCTCGATGCTCAAGTGATCATTCTTTCTGAATATCAACCACTTTCCGAGAGCACCCTTCAAGTATCTCAGAATCTGGTATACTGCGTCCATATGACCCTTCCTTGGGTCATGCATGTAGCGGCTCACCACACTTACTGCAAAATAGATATCAGGACGTGTGTGGCTCAAATAGATCAACTTGCCCACTAGTCTCTGGTATCTGTCTCGGTCAACTGGTTCTCCAGTCTCAGCACACAGCTTGAACCCCTGGTTGATCGGCGTCGCTACAGGTCTGTATCCCAACATCCATGTCTCTGTGAGAAGGTCCAACGCATACATCCTCTGAGAAATAAAAATCTCCTCTGCTTCTAGAGCAATCTCAATCCTAAGGAAGTAACGAAGAAGGCCAAGGTCCTTCACCTCGAACTCCTTGCCAAGCTTACCCTTGAGCCGGGCAATCTCCTGCTCACATCATCTCCTGTGATAATCATATCGTCCACATGCATCACATACTAGTTTTTCCTTATTTGCCTTCTCATAAATAGATGGATACAACCTACTCAAAATACCAAAAGAGGAGTGCCTCAACCGCCTGTAATGGAATATCAGTGTATCCTCGGCACTCATCTTTGGTCCTCTCATTCCTGTCCTTTCTCCCACAGACACCAATGTCGAATCCAGTCCTTCCCGATCCAGGTACCACAGTCCATCATGCCAAGTGCCAGTTCCAAGTCTTCGTACCATCTCCTTCTCCTGGAAGATCACCTTAGGAATATCAAAACAGACAATGCATTTTAGTTCGAGGATTATAGAATTAATGAACAAAATATTGACAGAAAAAGAAAGAGCATGTAAAACATTGGATAATCTTACTGAACCTGTACAATCGACAGTACCCTTACCGACCACTGGCTGGAAAGTACCATCGGCTGTTTGAATGTTATCTGCAGATGATAGGTGAGTATAGGAAGAGAACTCACTAGCATTCCCTGTCACGTGTCGAGACACACCCGAATCGACAATCCAGTCCGACGATCTAAGGGAAGACATAGATGCAAGGGCGAGTGAGTCATCAGTACCTTCCAATGGATGGACATACATGGCAGCGTTGCCTCTGGTGAAGACTGAGGTGGACGCCTCCTTAGTCCCACTCCTCCCGTCTTCATCGCTTGACGCTCTCTGCTTTCTCCTGAGTACTTCCAGCATGTCCAGTATTGCTTGATCCTCCTCAGTATAGGCACCATTAGCTCCCTCCTCGCCTTCTGCTACCAGCAGGTTCGTCCGATAACCTCCTCGACCACCCCTTCGACCCCCACGACCACGGCCACGTCCTCCAAATTGTCCACGTCCGCCACCTAAATCTCCCTCCTTGGGTGGTTTGGTGCAAGCATAGCTTAGATGGCCCACCTCCCTGTAGTTGTAAAACTGCCGGGGTTCTCTCTTAGGTCCTGTGCCGCCTAAATTGGCAACCGCCAGTATTGTCTTCACTTCAGGAGGACCACCTGTCCCTGTCTGTAGCTTGATACGAGTCTCCTCCTGGATCATAGCCGAGATAGCCTCCTCGTGTAGGAATCTTCGGTTGGGCTAGAAGTAGTGCAGTTCTCTAAGCAAACACTACGGCCATGCCCTTAAGAAACTTTATCGTCCTCTCCTGCAGACATACATGTCTCTCCTTACACTTCGGGTACTCGCAACTCATCCGATCTGAGAAGTAATCATAATCCAACCACAGATGCTCCAACTCCGTGGCATACTCCTATACCGTCTTCTCTCCATGTACGGTGTCGTCGATCTCCCCCTTGATCTGAAAAATCCTCAAGTTATTTCCCACACCATCGTAGGTTCTCCTCAACTTCTCCCACACGTCTTTCACCATCCCAAGGCCATCCAGTGTGGCGGCGATCGACTGGACTAAAGAATTGAGGAGTCAAATGTATACCACCATATGAGTGGACTTCTACTCGTCGCGTCCTGCCGAGCCCTCATCCGGCTCTGTCTTCTCTCCTGACCAGAAACCCTCCAGGTTCTTCCCTGCGAGGGTTCTCCTCACCCGTCGTAACCAACTCAGGTAGGTGGCCAGTCCATCAAGCTTCAGATCTATGGATGGAAACTCCAACTTCGCTAATATTCGTGTCGCACTCTTACTAGCCGACAGTTTCATTAGCTTCATCAACGTTGCGACCTCCGCAGAGTCCAACTTCTTGATGATCTCCTCCATCGATCCTCTTCTCCGATCACCTCACACCCGTCCCACGATTCACGTTCACCCTCTTCGTCCTCTCCTAGACCCGATCATGTCTCTCCCCATCAGATCTAGGCCTTCGATGTCAACGTCTAGAACGACCCACGGGAGACGCCAGGAACCGCGACAGAAGGCTCCGCAGGAGTCGCGGATTCGCGGTGGTGGTGGCGGACGAGCGGTGACGGTGGTGGCGGGCGAGCGGTGCGGTAGCGGTGGTGGCGGGCGGTGCAGCAGCGGTGGCGGTGGTGGCGGTGGTGGCGGTTAGGGTTTGGGAGGTGGTGGCTAGGGTTTGGGCTCTGATACCATGTAGAATATTTTAGAGTAATTGTTATATTTTTATTGATAATCTCTTGGCTATTTATAGCCTAACAACCTTTCATCTTACATTAATACCCCATTAAAAACACATGTAGAATATTCTAATATCCTAACAAATATACCAAGAATATTCTAACATACCAACAAATATACCAAGAATATTCTAATATACCAACAGCAGCAGTAGCAACATTTAAGAATGGGTAATGTAAAGCATGTATTCAGTCACTCGAGCGCCTAGGCGCCTCTGGAATTCCCCGGGTCGGCTCTAGGCGTCCACCTAGGCGCCCGTCGACTGGCACAAAAATGTTTTCTGCGGGTCGAGACGAGCATCATCTGACCTGGACCCCTAGGCCGCCTAGGCGTCGCCATAACAACATAGCTTACATGTGAACCATGTCCTTAAACTTCTCCTCGTCGAGTAACTGGAGCATCAGGAAAACCAGTTCCCTACTCAAGGAATACATGGCCCCTGGGACCCTAACCGCTCCAACACAAAGATCTGTTGCTAGACCCTCAAAAAACAAAATTTCCAGTCCCGAACTACACTTCCCAGCACTATGGAAATCCACTTCGACTTTCTAGTGTAAACCATAACTAATCTTCACAAATTCTAAGAGGCCTTTATATAGGCGACTAACGCTAAAAGTAATTATAGATTAGAAACAACTCAAGCAAAGTTTTTGAACATAGTAGGAAAGTCAGTCAGGAAAGATCCAAAATACTAAAACTTATCATTGCCATGGTTGATGATCAAAATACTAAAACAACAAAAATACTAAAAATTGTCAGTACTTATAACATGAAGAGTGACATTCAAGTTCTCAACCCCTACACCCTGACCCCACCCCTTTGCCCCATTATTTAGCTGCAAAAGTGTGATAATTCATGGTGTTTAGTTGTAAATTAGACTCGATTATAATAGAATCTAATATAAGCTGAATCTAATATAAGCTATTGTTGAAGCATCAATTTTCATATGGATACTTGATCATATATTCAGAACTCCATAATAACCTCATTGGGAACAGACGCGTCGAATCGGTCAATGGGGCCGATCCCGTTATCCCACTCCAAAAGCTTCTTGTAGTAGCGGTTGACTTCGTTGTCGAACGCCGAGACGAGGACAATCCCGGTAATAACAAACCGCTTCTTCATATTGGTCTCTCTCTGGGGGGCGGCGGCTGTGGTGGCGGAGGCGCGGATCAGGAAGAGGGAAGCAAAGTGAAGGTGGAGACGGCAACGACGGTTGTGGGGAGCGGAGTGTAGGGGTTCCATGGAGAAAAACCTAACCCTAGGAGAATGGCGGGGAGAGAGAACGAAAGAAAAAATGACGCAGATTCTAAAAGCACTACATAAATTGCTTAGGACAGCCCAAATTTTTTTTAGTTTATTTACAAGTTTGTCATTCAATTTTTTTACTTGAGGACAGTCCAAATCCTAATATAAAAGTCAATGACTTCTATTTTTAAGTCCAAATTTTTTTTCATGACTGTAATAATGTTGACAATCCTTCTAATTGGAAAGACTGTCAATTGTGACAGTCCTAAATAATTAGGACTGTAAAAAGAATTTGACAGTCCTACCAATTGAAAGAACTGTCAACATTGTTACAGTTAGGACTATAAAAAAAATTTGATAGTCATTCCAATTGGAAGGATTGTCAACATTGTTACAGTTAGGACTGTCACAAAGTTGACAGTCCTTCTGTAAAGAAAATTGACATTCCTTCCTATTGGAAGGACTGTCAAGTTTGTTTATAGTCCTAACAATTAAGAAAAGAAGAAAAAGAACCATCAAGGGCAGGGTGCGGAGGCGGGCCGCGGCGAGCGGGGGCACTACGGGGCAGAGGTGCTGGGTGCGGGGCGGACGCTCGCGGGAGCGGGGCGCGTGGGCTACGTGGGGCAGACGCGTGCTTGGTGCGGGGTGCGGGGGCTGCGCAAGGCGGACTCGTGGAGGGGGTGCGCATGGCGGAGGCGCGCATACCCATGCAGGGGCGGGCCGGGTAAGGCAGTGGCGGCAGCAGCAACAGCCCCCGCGGGCGCCTCCACCTCCTAACCCGTCTTCCGTCGCCGCCTCCTCCTCCTCCTCCGGCGGTTAGGGTTTGGAAATTTGAAGGGAGAGTAGAATTTTAGAATGAAAGGTTTTGGAAAGGTTTGGGGGGTTGGGCTGTCCTGAGTAAATTTTGGATTGTCCTAAGTAAAAGTTACAAAAATCTGGACTGTCCTGAATTAATGGGTTGTCCTAAGTAACTATTGGAGTGCCTTTAGAATTTGCCAAAAATAAAGGGGATGTGTATTGTATGGATATGGATTGAGACACCAGTGAGCAGAGGGGCAGGTGAAACGTAGAGAGTAGTGCTATTTGCACCGCCGGTTTTCGATCCCGCCTACCATCCGCCGCCACGTGGCACGTCTTAATTGGCCGGAACAAATAGGGGGACAAGTTTTACAACCCAGCTGAACGAGCATGACTTACTACATAATGAACAATTAATCCATACCATTTTCGGGAGTCAGATTCATCCAATAAATTCATTTCCAGATCATTGAGTATGAAAGAAGCTGGATCAATACGCTACCTTGGTGTTACTATGTATGAAAAAAGACGTATCCTAGAAAAGAAAATCAATTCTTTGTTTTGTTTTTTTAGAAAATTATATTTCTTATTAATTTTTTCTTTTAGGTATTTGGAAATATCTAAAAAATTGAAAAAGAAAGTGAATAATTAGAGGTAGAAAAGTAAATCTATAGTGCGAGTAGGAGAATTACTTTTTTTCTATTTTTTTCCTTGTGAATCAATTTTCTTTCTAGCTTATTAACTTTGTCATCTAAACATACAAAAAAATAAAATAAAAAATTAATATTCAGATTTCGCAAAACAAACGAGACCTTAAAGTGGCTACTTTGGGTTCTTCTCTAATGCTCATATCTTTTTTGAGGGGTGATGCTCATATCGGTAGTGCCCCGCTCCGCGTTGGCACTATGTACAAGAGAGATCGGTTTGCTGACTCGAGTGTTAGTCTTCTCAGAGAGTTCCCGATCGAAACATAAGACGATTGATCTATGTGAGTGGACATAACTTCATTCTCTGATTCTTGCACGTCTTAATAATGAATCTGAGTTTTTGAATGCTTGTCCTAAGAAGATAGTTTCATAAGAAGAATGATAGAACCTGACTTTGCATGCTTAATAAGAGAACTCGTATAGCTTGTCATTGAAACGAATCAGTTAGCCTAACTAGAGAACTTGAATGCTTGTCAATAGATGAACCATTGCTATGCTAATAAGAAAGAGTAAGGGATTAGTAGAGAACTTATATGTTTGTCTAAAAGAGATAGAACCATTGACATGCTAAAAAAAGATAGAAATATTGCATGCTTAGTTACACGGATACCGCTATCGAACGAACCGCTGTCATGCTAATAAACAAGAGTAAAAGAATGTTCATATGCTTCCATCGTATGCTAAAGAAAGAAAGAGTATAACTGCATGCTTAGTTAAAAGAGATAGACAACTGTTTCCATGCTTGCTTGCTTAAATAGAGACTGTTACATGTTTCCATAGAAGTTATTGAAATACTTGAACGATATCAGAAAAATGGCAGCATGTCCGCACAAAGACAAAAGACAAAGACGGAGACAGAAAGAGAAGAGATTGACTAGATGCTTGTTATTGAACTGCGACATAGTTAGAGTTTACATGATAGAGCTGCATTTCATGCATCGATCTTTAGACAACTTGTGCACAAGGAGAAAATCACACGAACGGTTCTCGGGGCACTGGGGATCGTTCGCCCTGGGGGGAGGGATTAGAGGAGCACCCTGAGGCAATGAAGTCCTCGCGATCGGGGGGTGTTCACGTCTATAGAGCATGGATTTCCCATAGACCATCATGTAGTTAGGTCGCATGCTAGGCTAGCCTTCTTGCATACCTAACTGTTTGAAGCAAAGACGGACAGGGAAGAGAGAACCTTATACATATATGTTTATGCAAACTGTTGCTAACTTGTATGTCTGTTGTAGGGATAACCGTTCGGCGAAAGGGTAAGAATCATTGAATAAGTGATATGCATGCTATCGAACATGCTCTCTTGTATTAAATGCTTTCATAAGAGAAGTCTCGTTTTTCGTATATGCTCCTATCTCATGCCAACAATAAGATGTTAACTTATGATAAAAGATAGAGAGAGATGCTAAGAAGATAGTCCACTAGATGCCTATGCTAGAGTCTTTAAAGAAATGGATATGACTTACGAGATACGTTGTGCACCAGAGATAGTAAATGAATCTGCTTATCGTATATGAACTGCTTATCTTGCCTGCTTGCCTTTATATCGAACATGAACTCTGATTTCAAAGATGTTTCCGAAAAGAAGTAATATGACTCCTTTCTTGTACTGCATGAAACGAATCCAGGTAAAACTAGAAATATCACTAGTAATGTAATATTTTATAACATAATTACTTAGTGTTGGTTTTAGTGAATGTTGCTTCGGCTCGTTGATTTTAGACTCACCAGTACTCTCCAAAGTGCTGACCCACCAACATTTTTGCTTGTTCGCAGGTGCTGGATCGTCCAAGGAAGCGATAGCCGTGCCTCATCCCAAGGACCCGGAAATCTGGTTTCGATGCCTTATGCCGTATCGATTGTTTTGAGCTGCTTTTGTATAAAGGAATATAATGTATGGAACGATGTCATTGTAATCAAGAGAAAGAGAGCTAGAGCAAACTGTAACCTCGGCCAAACGCCGCTTGTAACACATCTTGATTATCAATAAAGAGCTTATTTTCATATGCCATTGTGTTCTTTACTTTTCTGCAATATTGTGCCGTTGCTCCTGTCTTGAATAGCTTAGTTGCCCTTGTTCAAAGCTTTGGCCTTGGGCAAGCGCAGCTTAGGCTTGCATGGCATCACGCCGCAAGCGAGGACGAATCGGTCCCGCAAGGACCCAAGCGAGGACAAATGGACCCCCTGAGGGACAGGGGCGTGACAATATCGATTAGCCAATTTGTGTTGCTTCTTTAATGCTTTGAAAAGTACACCAACTCTAACTTAATAATAGTTAACATCAGCTCTCATCTGGAAAAAAAAATTCTTAAATTGGTCTAGAATTTTACTGATGAGACATAGTAGCCAAGAGTTTATTTATGAATCATTTGATATTTTGGTGAATGATGCTTTGATAATTTTTCCACTTGTCGTCTCTTTACTTTTATATAATTACTACCATGTCTCTTTACTTTTATATAATTACTACCATGTCTCTTTACTTTTATATAATTACTACCATGTCTCGCTAAATTCTGACAAGAGATGGATATCGATAACAAATTGGACTTAGATGGCGTTTTGTTTATTGTAATATAATTATAATCATAGTAGAATAAATTTGTAATTTAATTGAACTTGTAATGTAATAAAATTATAATTAGATATCATGTTTGGTTGGAAAAATGTTGGTATATTAGAATCTTCTTGGTATATTGGTTGGGATATTAGAATATTCTACAAAAAAATTTTATGGGGTATTTGTAATTTAATTGAACTTGTAATGTAATAAAATTATAATTAGATATCATGTTTGGTTGGAATATTGTTGGTATATTAGAATATTCTTGGTATATTTGTTGGTATATTAGAATATTCTTGGTATATTTATTGGGATATTAGAATATTCTACAGGAGGTTTTAATGGGGTATTAATGTAAGATGAAGGGTTGTAAGGCTATAAATAGCCAAGAGATAATCAATAAAAAAATATAACAATTACTCCAAAATATTCTACATGGTATCAGAGCCCAAACCCTAGCCACCAACTCCCAAATCCTAACCGCCACCACCGCCACCGCTGCCACACCACCTGCCAACACCGTTGTCGCGCCGTCCGCCACAACCTTTGCCGCACCGCTCGCCCTCCACCACCGTCGTTGCTCGCCCGTCACCACCACCGCGAAGCTGCAACTCCCACGGAGCCTTCTGTTGCGGTTCCTGGCGTCTCCCGCGGGTCATTCCAGACGTTGACATCGAAGGCCTAGATCTGATGGGGGAGAGACATGATCGGGTCTAGGAGAGGACGAAGAGGTCGAACGTGAATCGTGGGACGGGTGTGAGGGTGATTGGAGAAGAGGAGGATCGATGGAGGAGATCATCAAGAAGTTGGACTTTGCGGAGGTCGCAACGTGGATGAAGCTGATAAAACTGTCGGTTGGTGAGAGCGCGACACAAACAATGGCGAAGTTGGAGCTTCTATCCATCGATCTGAAGCTTCATGGACCGAACACCTACCTGAGTTGGTCACAACGGGTGAGGAGAACCCTCGCAGGGAAGAACCTGGAGGGTTTCTTGTCAGGAGAGAAGACAAAGCCGGATAAGGGCTCGGCAGGACGCGACGAGTGAAAGTCTACTCATATGATGGTATACATTTGGCTCTTCAATTCTTTAGTCCAGTCTATCGCCGCCACAATGGATGGCCTTGAGATGGTGAAAGACGTGTGGAAGAAGTTGAGGAGAATCTACAATGGTGTGGGAAATAACTTGAGGGTTTTCCAGATCAAGGGGAGATCGACGACACAGTACAGGGAGAAGACGGTACAGGAGTATGCCACGGAGCTGGAGCGTCTGTGGTTGGATTAAGATCACTTCTCAGATCGGACAAGCTGCAAGGACAAAGTGTAAGGAGAGACAGATGTCTGCAGGAGAGGACGATAAAGTTTCTTAAGGGCCTGGCCGCAGTGTTTGCTCAGAGGACAACACTACTTCTAGCCCAACCGAACATTCCTATACTTGAGGAGGCTATCTCGGCCATGATCCAGGAGGAGACTCGTATCAAGCTACAGGCAGGGACAGGTGTTCCATATCAAGTGAAGATAGCACTGGCGGTTGCCAATTCAGGCGGCACAGGACCTAAGGAAGATCTCCGGCAGTATTACAACTGCAGGGAGGTGGGCCATCTGAGGTATGCTTGCACAAAAGCATCCAAGGAGGGAGATTCAGGAGGCGGACGTGGACAGTTTGGAGGACATGGCCGTGGTCGTGGGGGTCGACGGGGTATTCGAGGAGGTTATCGGGCGAACCTGCTGGTAGCAGAAGGTGAGGAGGGAGCTAATGGTGCCTATACTGAGGAGGATCAGGCACTACTGGGCATGCTGGAAGTACTCGGAAGAAAGCAGAGAGCGTCAAGCGATGGAGACAGGAGGAGTGGGACTGAGGAAGCGTCCACCTCAGTCTTCGCCAGAGGCAACGCTGCCATGTATGCCCATCCATCGGAAGGTACTGATGACTCACTCGCCCTTGCATCTATGTCTTCCCTTAGATCGTCGGACTGGATTGTCGATTCGGGAGCGTTTCGACACGTGACAGGGAATGCTAGTGAGTTCTCTTCCTACACTCACCTATCATCTGCAGACAACATTCAAACAGTCGATAGTACTTTACAGCCAGTGGTCGGGAAGGGTACTGTCGATTGTACAGGTTCAGTAAGGTTATCCAATGTTTTACATGCTCCTTCTTTTCCAGTAAGTCTTTTGTCAATTAGTTCTATAATCCTCCAACTAAAATGCATTCTCTTTTGATATTCCTAAGGTGATCTTCCAGGAGAAGGAGACGGTACGAAGACTTGGAACTGGCACTTGGCATGATGGACTGTGGTACTTGGATCGTGAATGACTGGATTCGGCATTGGTGTCTATGACAGAAAGGGCAGGAATGGGAGGACCAAAGATGAGTGTCGAGGATACACTGAAACTCCATCACAGGCGGTTGGGGCACTTCTCTTTTGGTATTTTGAGTAGGTTGTATCTATCTATTTATGAGAAGGCAAATAAGGAGAAACTAGTATGTGATGCATGTAATTTAGGCAAACTTACTAGGAGCTCATATGTTGGTGCTGGCCATAGGAGCTCTTCTGTTTTTGATATTATACATTCTGATGTCTGGGGGTCGTGCGCCACAACTACTATGAATGGTTACAAGTATTTCATCTCTTTTATTGATTGTTCCTCTCGTGTCACATGGCTGAATTTGTCGAAGAATAAGAGTGAGGTCTTTGTCTATTTCCGGGAGAGTTACTTACCTACAGCAGGAAAGGGAAGCAAATTGCAGGACCAGTACCTATAGTGCCAGTGCCAAGTCTCTTTCCTGCGTCCGTCTTAACTCCTGAGACACCTACACCAACACCACCAGATTTTCCTTCAGGTGATATCATTCTTCCTACTCCTCCCACACCATTATCAGTACAGAGGACCACTCGCAGTAATGCGAGAAATCCTCCGGATAGATATGGTTGGAACATTGCTCAGTTTGTTTCATATAATATCTCTTCTTCTAATGGAGCATTCATTGCATCTTTGGATAGTATTATTGTACCTAACAATTGACAGGTTGTCAAGAACGATCCAAAGTGGAAAGAGGCGATGCGCGAGTTAGGCGCTCTTGAGAAAAATCATACTTGGGAACTGGTAAAACTGCTAGAGAGGAAGAGGGCAGTCGGATGCAAGTGGATTTTTACTGTGAAGCAGAACCCAGATGGAAAAGTAGAGCGCTACAAGTCTCAACTGGTGGCAAAATGATACAGTCAGACGTACGACATTGACTATGATGAGATCTTTGCACCAGTAGCGAAGATGAGCACCGTCATGACCCTGATTTCTTTAGCAGCGAATGGTGGATGGAAGCTACACCAACTGGATGTGAAGAATGCGTTTCTTCATGGGAATCTAGTGGAAAAAGTGTACATGGAGATACCACTAGGATTCTGCACCGATAAGACAGTGGGCAAGGTCTGTAGGTTGAAGAAGTCCCTCTATGGACTGAAACAGTCTCCTCGAGCGTGGTTTGACAGATTCATGAGGGCGATGATAGGGATGGGATATCAGCAGATCAATGATGATCATACTGTGTTCTTCCGTCGGAGTGGAGGCCATATCACCATGCTTGCGGTGTATGTAGACGATATGATTATCACAGGAGATGATGAGTAGGAGATTGCCCGACTCAAGGGGAAGCTTGGCAAGGAATTCGAGGTGAAGGACCTTGGCCTTCTTCTGTACTTCCTTGGGATTGAGATTGCTCGAGAAGCAAAGGGGATTGTTCTTTCTCAGAGAAAGTATGCGCTGGACCTTCTCACAGAGACATGGATGTTGGGATGCAGACCTACAGCGATGTCGATCAACCAGGGGTTCAAGCTGTGTGCTGAGGCTGGAGAACCAGTTGACCGAGACAGATACCAGAGACTGGTGGGCAAGTTGATCTATTTGAGTCACACACGTCCTGATATCTGCTTTGCAGTGAGTGTGGTGAGCCGCTACATGCATGACCCAAGGAAGGGTCATATGGATGCAGTGTACCAGATTCTGAGATACTTGAAGGGTGCCCCCGGAAAGGGGTTGATATTCAGGAAGAATGATCACTTGAGCATCAAGGGCTATTGTGACTCTGACTGGGCTAGCTGTACTGATGACATGAGGTCCACCTCGGACTATTGCATATTTGTAGGAGGCAACTTGGTCACTTGGAGGAGTAAGAAGTTGGACCGTGGACTACTGGAACTAGGTCATGTTCCAACCAAGGAGCAGGTAGCAGACAGTATGACCAAGGGACTTAGCTCTCCATATATGATTAGAGGATGTGACAAGATAGGCTAAGTGAATATCTTTCGTCCATCTTGAGGAGGAGTGTTGGTATATTAGAATATTCTTGGTATATTTGTTGGTATATTAGAATATTCTTGGTATATTTGTTGGGATATTAGAATATTCTACAGGGGATTTTGATGGGGTATTAATGTAAGATGAAGGGTTATAAGGCTATAAATAGCAAAGAGATTATCAATAAAAAATACAACAATTACTCCAAAATAGTCTACAAATATATAATAAAATCATGTAATGTGATATCAAATGCTAGTTTACTACGTAACGTAATCTGAACTCTCTTTTTTTGTGGTTAATTTGCTACCAAATTTTGCATTTTTATTTAAATAGTGTCTCAAGTAGGTTCCGTTGGTACTTTTGGAAGAAAATCGTTAAAAATAGACATGTGATGGCTACGTGGCTTATTTTTTAGGATTATTTTGTCAAGTTTTGTAAATCCCCTCTAATTACTATTATTTTGTCAAGTTTTTGTAAATCCCCTCAAATTACTATTATTTTATTTATTTATTTATTAGTTATTTATTTCTTATTTTGATAATTAAGATTTATTCTTTTAAATTAAAAACTAAATATTTTATATATTCATTAATAAAAAAATTCACATATATATTGTGTGTGTAGAAATAAATTAAAAAAAAATATTTTTAGAAGTTTTTAGTATCTATTTATATATTTTTATATACATAATATGGTATTGGTTAATGTTTAAAACAATATATCCTTCTTAGCTGTTTCTCGCACGGGACAACAACCCCAAACCCTCGTGCGCGCCCCCATGTTCGGTTGAAAACATTTTTTTTAATTCAAACTCATTCAAAATCCTTTCCTAATCTATTCTCCAGCTAATCCTCATCCTTCCCATTAAATTTATAAATCAAATTTCTTTGTTATGAGATGAAATCTCATTCATACTTTCCATATTTGGAAATTCCAATTCTTCAAACCGTGCGGACCTAGACCCATCGATATTACACCAATTTCTCAAATTCTTCAAACCCCCAGAGCCAAAACCCTCTCCCTACCCTCCGGCGACCACCCATCCCGCCATCAGCCACCCACGTTGTCGGAGCAGCTGCCCACGGCCATTGAATCAAACACTGTGCACAGCAGTGCAGCCCCGAACCCCCTCCTTCATGACGCGATTTCTTCTCCACCCCTTAATCGATTTTCGATCTTTCTTCACTAGTATGCTCACAATCTAACCATCTTCGCTTTCCTTCAAATAGAATAATTTATTGGAAGATGGTGTCCACAATTCGCATCCAATTGGAAGATGCTGCAGAACATTGGTGGAGTGTGAAACACCCTGAGGAATCTAATGATATCGTATCTTGAGAAGAGTTTAAAAGAACAATTTAAAGAACAATTTTTTCCTAAGTCTGCAAGGATGGAATTAAAGAGAATTTATTCATATGAAACAAGATAAGATGACAGTAGATGAATACACTGTTGAATTTACCATACTAAGTAGGTTTGCACCATATATGGTAAACACTAAAGAGGCAAAGGTAGCCAGATTCCGAGAAGGGTTAGCTAATCATCTGAAACATAAGGTAGCACCATACCCATGTCGAACTTATTCGGAAGTCACGAAAGCAGCTAGAGATCAATAAAGCTAGAGATCAATAAAGGATGTTAAGAGGATCAACTATTCAAAATTGGAAGTCAAAAGAGGAATCTATATATGGGATCATCATTTCATAAGAATTAATGGCAAGGACCATCTAAACGTCCTCAGAATGACTTACCTAGAGAGAACCATTTGTAGGTTTTGTTTGAAGCTAGGACATACTAAGAACAAATGCAGAAAAATTATTGGACTATGTTTGAAATGTGGATCACATGGTCATCAAGCTTATCAATGTCCTAAGTTTCCAAGATCGATAATGCAAGTTCCACAACAAAATCCACGACCAATGACCCAAGAGAATAATCTGAGGCCTATGTTGCAAGAAAACAATCCCAGACCTATGATCCAAGAAACACTAACTCCCCGAACTACTATGCTATCTGGATCCCAGTATAGACCACCAGTGCCTCTCAGAACAATCAATTTCACCAAGCACAAAAAAGCCAAAAAAAAGAAGAAGAGAGGCCTGAACAAGCTTTTATGATGAACATGGATGAAGAAATAATTGGAGAGGTGATAACGGGTATTCTAATAGTCTCGTCACATCCTACGTCTATTTAGGGCAATTTACTATTTTATATCTCCTTCATTTTTACCCCTACATGATTTGAATAAAAAAAAAAAAATCTTAACTTAAGGACTAGTATGGGAAATGGGATAGTCAAGATTAGCAAAATCAGTAGGGATTGTCCAACAGAATCATGGGGTGAAGCATTCCGAGCAGGACTTATAATATTTCAATGAATAATTATGATATAACATTTGGAATGGATTGACTGACTGCAACATCAGATATAATAGACTATAAACATGGAGTTTATTTTGACTACATGGAAAAGGGATACATGAATTTATTTAATACCAGGAAAAATTTGATCATGACAAGTGGGAGAAATTTGCATCACCAACCATAGGAGAAGTTAAGAATCAAAGAGAAGATTGGAACTTTGAGACTAGTACTGATTCAGAATATAAATGAATATTACCCAAGATGATAAATCAAGCAATTAGGAGAAGTTGGATTATTCTCTAAGATTGATCTAAGGATTGGGTTATTGTTTAGTGAAAATAAAGAAAGAAGATATTCCAAAGGCAGTTTCAGAACTGGGAATGGACATTACGGGTTCTTAGTTATACTATTCGGATAGACAAAAAAATTGTGATGATACTCATTAATGATATTTTGATAAATTAAAAAAGTTAGGAAGAAACTGAGAAGCATATGAGGATTTTATTATAGGCATTACGACAAGAGAGGTTTATTATAGGCATTACGACAAGAGAGGTTCGCATTACGACAAGACAGGTTCAACGTAAAATTAAGTAGATATAAATTGTGACTGGACCAAATACTACCCTTAGATCATATCATCAGGAAAAGGAATCTCTATAAATCTAAGGGAAATAGAAGTAGTTACAGGTACTATGGAAGGAAAAAACAAAAGTAGGTCTCCAAACTGGACTAAAAAAGCACTTGGAAGATTCTTTAAGAATACGAACTCCAGTGGATAACAGAAAAAGAAAATGATGAAAAAGTTTATATTTTACAAAGTTCTATCTATTATGGGATTATAGAATGAAGGGATTTTAATTGTATGAAAGAAAATATAGATTTCCAGTATACTAAAGCTGCCAGGCGATAATGTGTTCCTAATGATTTTACAAACCCGGAGAACAATTAGTTTCAAAATCTGATGAAAGTTAAGCAAAGATATATCAGGTCATTCTAGGTTTTAGAAAGAATCGAAAACATGCCTACAGATTTGCATTACCACCGTCATTGGAAGAAATTCATGATATATTCCATGAATTCCAGTTCCGAAGATTTGTATCACACCTAAGTTGCATATATTATGTTAGCTTTGCTTGAGCAAAAGCTCAACTTCATTCTTTCCTTTAGTCCCACATCGGAAGGGCCAAACCCTCCTTGTATGTATATATTAGTTCCTCTCCATTGCTTTCTTAAAGATGTTGTGTGGGGAACCCCTTGGGCCACACGCGCGCGCCGCCGTCGCCGCGCGGCCTGGCTCGGCTCGATTCGGCGTGCGTAACGGGTGCGAGTACGTGTCCACACATGCGGGCGCCGAATGCCGATCCAATTTGCTCTTCGGGTTCGAGCTGGGATCCAAAAATCTTTTTGCTCCCCTTTATTTTTTGAACTGTTTTGTTTCATTCAAATTTGAATGTTGAGGCTCATGTCCAGATTCTTTGAACCTTGCAACAGCTCTTTTGACAGCCATTTCACCACATTTTATTTGCTCCTTAATGACCTATTTATGAGCCATTAAGTATCTTGTCTGTGGTTGTGTATAAGGTTCAGCCTATTTAAAATGGTCTCCTACTCCTTCATTTTCTGAACGAAAAAGTTATCCTACGTGAAACCTCTCTTTCATTCCTCTCTCGATCCACCTTCTGACTTCTAAATCCTTGCTCTGGACAGAGCTAAGTTCGGTCTCTCTCCGAGTTGTGTGCGACGAAGAGAACCCGGTAGTCAGGGGGTTTTAACACTAGGAGCTTCCGAGAATCATCTGCACATAGACCTCGGATCAACTCTTAGGGCATTGCTTCGTGCACGACTTCCCCGAAGGCCGGTAACAATTTTGTTTTTTAGTTTCTTTGTTGTCCTATAAATATCTGAAAAAAATAATATATATATATTTATGTTATAAATATTGATAACAATCTAATAGTTGATCAATATTTTCTATTCAGAGCAAACTTTCTTAAGTCATCAATATTATTGATAAAATCGTTACTGTCAACAAGTAACCGGTTTTATTTTGTTAATTGTTAGCGCTGTAGCCAAACATTTTTATTAGTATTGTAGCAAAAGAAAATTACTATGGCAAATCTGTTACTTATAAAACTTCCTCATTGATTGTTACCTATAAAACTTGCAATCTAAGTAATACTACTCATTTGTTTTGTCGATTAGCACCACTCATTTGTTTTGTCGATTAGCACCACTCATTAGTTGCTAGAACAAATTCTTTTGCTTAATTACTGCAACGTATAATTAATTTTTTCACTTGCAATCAATTAATTTGCTATCATATATTCGTTGGCTACCATATACTTATGTTCCATAAAGAAAAAAAACGAATATTCTGTTTCATATACAAAATTCTTATTTGCTACTATAATTTAGCATTTGTAGCACATAAAATCTTTCTTAATATATATATACCATCATTGGTATTCATTATTATTATTAGCTCTACATTTACTTATTGTTAACTACAATATTGTTTATTTGAAACAACCTCAAGACAATAATAGTTAAGTATAATTGCAAATCTCTTTGAGTCTGAATTCTAAAAGTAAAGATCAATTTGGGAACAAGCCGAAAGGATCCTTCTGTTAACCGGGTGTAAATAGTCCTAAGCGACACTGTATTTAAGTGTTTTCGGACCACCGCTAGCTGGGAACCGGCCCCTACAGCTAACCTAAGTTAATCTACACTTGATAGACTAAAGATTTTAAGATTGGTTAGCAAAATCACTTGAACTATTATTCTAAATCATTAGACATTGTTATTGAGTAATTTCGTATCTTTCAGACTTTCTTCATTAGCAACCATGACTGGCAAGGATGAGATCTTTACTGCTAAACCTGCTAAGTTCAACGGGACCTACTTTAAGAGATGGCAGAGTCAAATGAAGTTTTGGCTCACAACTTTAGGGCTGATCTCAGCCATTGATGGTTCCACACCCAACACAAATGATACTGATGACACCGAGTCTGACGTAGGAGTGTCCAAATCCACCAGCTCCTCTAAACCCAAAACACCTAAGGAAATAGACTACCACTGCTTCCATAGAATTCTAAGTGCTTTGTCTGAATCATTATATGATATATTCTTTGAATATAAAAGTGCTAAAGAACTTTGGGAAGCTTTGGAAGATGAATATAGCTGTGATGATGCTGGAATCGAAAGATTCAATTCCTCCTCATTCAATAGATACTTTATGGTAGATAATAAACCTATGAATGACCAAATACATGAATTCCAAGAATATCTTAGGCATATTCAAGCCAAAGGTACTTTCTTTTCTACTGAGTATAAAATAGCCTGTTTGGTAGACAAGCTCCCTCCTTCTTAGTCTGATGTTAAGAAAGATCTTATTCATACACAAGGTGACCTTACCTTTGCTCAAGTACTAAAGAAAATTAGAACAGAAGAACAAATTAGGCTAAGGTCTAACCCTAAGTCTGAGTCTAAAGCTAAGGTAAACCTTGTAGAATCCCAAGGCAAACCCAAGCTTCATCATCACCACAAACCCAAAAGGAACCTCTTCAAGAAGAAGCAGAACCCTCAGCCTCACCACCAAAACCATCACCACAATAAACCAAGAACCTTTGGTCAAACTCAGGATCTGAGTCTAAAGAGATTTTGTTTTGTATGTGGAAAAACAAACCATATAGCCACCAACTGTTTCCATAGGAAGAAGGAAGCTGTCCAGACTTCTTACAAAGGGAAACGTTCAGCCAAACCAGAAGCAAACATGCTTCTCAACGGCTCTTCTAGTTCCTTCAGGTCTGTAAGCTATCAATCCTTAGTCAACATTTCCTACAATTCTGACGATTGGTGGTTGGATTCTGGAGCTAATATTCATGTTTCCTTTGATCGCTCATATTTTTCAAACTATCAGGAATCAGGTGGAGGAGGTGTAACTCTAGGAGATGGCTCAGCGGCACAGATTATAGGAAGAGGAAGAATAGATCTAAAGATGACATCAAAAAAAACTCTGACTCTTCATGATGTGTTACATGTACCGTCTATCAGAAGAAATTTAGTTAGTGGGTCTCTCCTTGTAGCTTTAGGGTACAAGATTGTTATAGAAGCAAATAAAGTAGTATTTTCTAAGAATGACTCTTTTATTGAAAAAATGACTCTTTTATTGAAAAATGATTTGTAAGAGATAGTCTTTTTATTTTGAGTACCGTGAATAAAATTTCAGATCCTTCCTTTGTTGTTTCAAATGTAGAATCTTCAAATGTGTGGCACAGTAGATTAGGTCATGTGAATCTAGGTTCCCTAAGAAGGATGATGAACTTAGATCTTATTCCTAAGACTCCAATAGATGATAAACACAAGTGTGAGATATGTGTTCAAGCCAAACATACTAGGCTACCTTTCAAACCTGTAGAAAGAAACTCTGACCTTCTAGAGCTAGTTCACAGTGATGTGTGTGACTCAAATAGGGTTTTGACCCAAGGTGGTAGAAAATACTTTGTTACCTTTATAGATGATCATTCAAAGTATTGTTATACATTTCTTCTCAAAACCAAAGATGAAGTTCTTGACAGATTTAAGGTCTATAAATCTGAAGCTGAGAACCAGTTAGAGAGAAAGATTAAGATTCTTAGATCAGATCGTGGTGGAGAGTATACATAAAATAATATGACCAATTTCTGTGAAGAACACGGAATAATCCATGAGGTAACTGCTCCATATTCACCACAGTCCAACGGAGTTGCTGAAAGGAAGAATCGCACCCTGTTAGACATGGTGAATGCCATGCTCCTCAGCTCAGGTGCTCCCGATAATTTATAGGGAGAAGCATTATTATCGGCCTGTTACATCCTTAATAGAATTCCTAGTAAGTATAATGATAAGACTCCCTATGAATTATGGAAAGGTAGAGCTCCTAGGATCCATTATCTCAAAGTTTGGGGATGTCTGGCTAAAGTAGGAATTCCTGAACCTAAAAAGAGGAAGATTGGACCTAAGACTGTAGATGCTGTATTCATAGGATATGCCCTAGATAGCAATGCCAATAGATTTCTTGTTACTCACTCAGAAGTAAATAAAATCTCTAAAAATACTATTATAGAAGCAAGAGATGCAGTTTACTTTGAGAATATATATCCCTTTAAAGATAGAATTTCTTCCTCTTCCTCCATCTCCTCTCTTGCTCCGTCCACTAGCTCTCATGTTCAAATATCTAGTTCACAACACGAACAAAATATAGAACCTAGAAGGAGTAAAAGAGAAAGAATTGAAAAGAACTTAGGAGAAGGTTTCTTCACTTTTCTGATAGAGGGTGATCCCTCAACTTATGAAGAAGCAATATCTTCTCCTGATGCCCCTTTCTGGAAAGAAGCCATTAACAGTGAGTATAACTCCATCATGGAGAACAATACTTGGTTTCTAGCAGACCTACCTTTAGGTAGTAAACCCATATGTTGTAAGTGGATATTCAAAAAGAAACTTAGAGCCGATGGTATCATAGAGAAATACAAGGCTAGATTAGTAGCCAAAGGTTTTACCCAGAAAAAAGGATTAGATTATTTTGATACCTACTCACCTGTAGCCAGGATCACCTCTATCAGAAGCCTTCTAGCCTTAGCATCCATACATAATATGTTAATCCATCAAATGGATGTAAAGACAGCATTTCTAAATGGGGACCTAGAGGAAGAAATCTACATGAAGCAACCTGAAGGTTTCATCGCTAAATGCCAAGAAAAGAAAGTTTGCAGATTAGCTAAATCTTTTTATGGCCTAAAGCAAGCTCCCAAACAATAGCACAACAAATTTGACATAGTCATCTCGGAATATGGTTTCGTGCCAAATGAGTATGACAAATATATATACTCCAAAATTTTAGATGGAAGTTGCGTCATCTTATGTTTGTATGTAGATGACATCATTATTTTTGGATCATCACTAGAATTGATAACTAATACCAAGGACTATTTATCCAGCCAGTTTGATATGAAAGATCTAGGTGAAGCCAACTTGATTCTAGGCATGCAACTGTCCAAATACAAGGAGGGCTATACTCTATCCTTAGCACACTCTATCGAGAAAATGCTAAGAAAATTTGAATTTTTTGATAAAAAACCTGCCCTTACTCCTTATGACAGTAGTGTTGTTCTCAAGAAGAATGAGGATTCTCCCATGGAACAACACATATATTCTCAGATGATAGGTTCTCTCATGTATATATCAAACAGGACCAGACCTGATATTGCATTTGCTATTAGGAGACTAAGTAGATATACTAGTAACCAAAATCAGTTACACTGGACATCATTAGAAAGAGTTTTCAGATATCTTAGGGGTACTCTAGATTATATGTTGCACTATACTAGACACCCTGATATCATAGAAGGTTATTCAGATGCAAACTGGGTAACTGACACACATGATGTAAAATCCACTACTGGATATGTTTTCACTCTAGGAGGAGCTGCAATCTCCTGGGGCTCATGTAAATAAACTATCATAGCTAGGAGTACAATGGACTCCGAAATGATAGCCTTGGACACTACATGTACAGAAGCCGAATGGCTAAGAAACCTTATTATGCATATACCTGTTTCTATTAATCATGTTTCTGCAATTTCTATAAACTGTGATAACAAGTCTGTTATGAAACTACTAAAGCATGATTCTGTGAATGCTAAGATGAACAGGCACCTGCAGCTGCGCTTCAAGTCTATAAAGAGCCTATTGGGCAAATATGTGGTTCTTGACTATATAAAGTCAGAAAAGAATCTTGCAGACCACTTGACGAAGGGTCTATCTAGGACTTTGATCCTAGAATCAACGAGGGGGATGGGGTTAAGCCCATAAGTAAAGTCACCAGCAGTGGCAATCCAACCGAGTCTGACTGGAGATCCCAAGAAGCCGGTTCAATGGGTAGGAACAAGCTGGACTTAGGTGACTTTTATGGAACACTGACCCGAGATTAAAATCTCATTCTATATTGCCCAAGTGGTTGTACATGCGTACAATGATTCCCCATCCCTATGGTGACAGTGTTCTTGAGTGATATGGCTAGGATGAGTTTTAAAACTCTTAATAGGTCCAAGCTGATATGCGGGGTTGAAACCTATCACCAACCCTTAAGGACTTACCTATATGAGAGGTCATAAAGGCCGCGACTATAGGACAGGGCGATTCCAGACAACTCTCAGGAATTTGGAATTAAGTGCGCATGGCCAACCAAAAACGCCACCCGTTAGACCCAGAACCTCTAGCGTACTATGTGTGCTATTTTTCTGAATCTAGTGAAAGAAGTCTGATTCAAGGCATAGTCCATCAAGCACTTCTTCAGACAAAGACAATAGTCACTAAGTGAGATTCAAGGCTATAGTCCATCTCATCTATGCATAGTATATATCTGCCCAGAAACTCTTCCTTTTAATTTTTTTGTCACTTCTATTACGGAACTTGACCTTTTGGAGGGGGGGATTGTTAGCTTTGCTTGAGCAAAAGCTCAACTTCCTTCTTTCCTTTAGTCCCACATCGGATGGACAAAATCCTCCTTGTATGTATATATTAGTTCCTCTTCATTGCTTTCTTAAAGATGTTGTGTGGGGAACCCCTTGGGCCACACGCGCGCACCGCCGCCGCCACTCGGCTCGGTTCGGTTCGGCGCGCGTAACGGGTGCGAGTACGTGCCCACACCTGCGGGCGCCGAATGCCGATCCAATTTGCTCTTCGGGTTCGGGCTGGGATCCAAAAATCTTTTTGCTCCCCTTTATTTTTTGAACTATTTTGTTTCATTCAAATTTGAATGTTGAGGCTTATGTCCAGATTCTTTGAACCTTGCAACAGCTCTTTTGACAGTCATTTTCCCACGTTTTATTTGCTCCTTAATGGCATATTATGAGCCATTAAGTATCCTGTCTGTGGCTGTGTATAAGGTTCAGCCTATTTAAAATGGTCTCCTACTCCTTCATTTTCTGAACAAAAAAATTATCCTACGTGAAACCTCTCTTTCATTCCTCTCTCGATCCACCTTCTGACTTCTAAATCCTTGCTCTGGGCAGAGCTAAGTTCGGTCTCTCTCTCCGAGTTGTGTGCGACGAAGAGAACCCGGTAGTCATGGGGTTTTACCACTAGGAGCTTCCGAGAATCGTCTACACATAGACCTCGGATCAACTCTTAGGGCAGTGCTTCGTGCACGACTTTCCCGGAGGCCGGTAACAATTTTGTTTTTTAGTTTCTTTGTTGTCCTATAAATATCTGAAAAAATAATATATATATATATATATATATATATATATATATATATATTTATGTTATAAATATTGATAACATATTATCTCCTCAAAATATCAATTGGACCAACACTACATAAGTTACATATATTATCACTCAAAATATCAATTGGACCAACACTACATATGGAACAATAATCAGTAAAGTATCTTGGATCAAAAGGAGAAGATCTCAAGAACCAGGCAATCCCCTTTGTTTGAGTATCATAGGGCTAAGATTCACCTAAAGAATCTACTTGGGAATGAGAAAAATGATATGAGGAAACAATATCCATATATGCTTGAGCAAGGTTAGTTTTATATTGAATTTCGAATTCATTGAGGTTTTAGCAAATTCTGAGGACGGAATTTAATTAAGGTTGCTAGTGTCAAAATTCATTTTCTAAAACCACATTTATTCCTTTCATTATCATTATTATATTAAAACATATTATTATAAATATTTTATATTTTGATTTTATAAATAAAGTCTTTATAGGTATTTATTTAAAACTTTCCAAAATTATTTGTAGATAAATCCTTAGACAATTTGTTCTATTTCAAATTTTATTTGGACACGTATGCATCCATGTGTCATTTAATTATGTAAAGGAAGGATATGTGCCCTCCTACATGAGGAGAAAAGAGTATAATAGACTTCTCACCATTAAAATGGTAATGCTGATTTTTTTTAGATATGAAGAGGGTCTTCATTCTCCTTTTCCTCTTAATTTCTTCCAACCAAACCCATTCACCTGGCCAAGCCCTCCTCACCGTGAGCCTAGCAGGCCGGAGCACTCTCCTTGTGCACACGCCGGCCAAGGAATCTACCACCACTGCCCCTACTAATATTTCTTCATCCTACTTCATTCTTCTTCTTCTTCACCAACACCCCACTTCTTCTTCCCTCTCCTCAAATCCTCTGCTCTTGCGCATGTGTTGTGCCCGCTGTGACCGTCGGCCACCTCCACGTCCGACCGGCCGCCGTCGCGTCTGACCGGCCGGTCCCCCCCCCCCTCTGGCCCGACCTCCACTATCTCCTTCTTCTCTTTCATACTCTAGGTATAACTCCCTATTCTTCTCTAACTTTCTTCCAATTTCAAAACCTAGGTCAAGATCTATATGATTGATTTTTAGGTGATATATTGGGAAGGATATTAGGAAAATCACGATAGATTTTGGTTGGAAAACCAAAACCCAAAGACAAGTCCTCATTCCTAACTCAATTTCAATTTGATATCTTCAAATTTTGTCACTTTTAATATTTTAAATTGTATATTGATATGATAAAATTAGAAGGTATGGTGAGTTAGAAATTCATTTATGAAGTAAATATTATAATTATATATAAGCATGATTAGGTTTTATTTATAAACACAATGGGATATGTGATTGGTGATGTTAGGACATGACACGGATACATCCATATGTGAATGGTTTTATATATTTTTGAGTTTGTAGAAACTTATGATTCAAGTTGTATACTCTTGTAAATGTTTATACTAGACATAACAAATACGAAGTAACAAGTGTGTCTCTTTAACTTGAAAGTTCTAAATGTTTACAATACTGATTTTTTATCAATGTATCCTAGTAGCTCTTAGTATTATATAAGGTTAAGTTATGAAACCTTTAGCATGGATTATCAAGGTTATTAAGAAACTAGAGAATTGCATAAAAAGATTATATATATTGGGAGATTCTGTCATGTTTTTTTATGTATAATTGAATAGTGTAAATGATCGATAATTTGCAAGAGTGAGCATTTATTGACACTAGGACATTTGGCTAAACCTTAAAGTCGACTTTGTTATTTAGGTTATTTGGTTTCCTAAGATGTCTACGATACAACCAATTTGATTCATGATCCTACTATTGTACTTATCTATATAATACATTATGAATCAAGGTAGGAACTTTGAGTAACCAATAGGAAGGAGGATGCTTAATGTCAAGCTAGGTAAATTTTAGTTTGGAATTCTAGAAAATTCATATTTCAAATATTTATATTCAATGGGTTCCCTAGAAATCATTTCCAAGTAATTATTATTATATTCCTTATATTTGAGATATAAATACTAAGACTAATACCTGGAACTTGTTAATGATAAATTTCTTATAAATATTTTCTAGTTATATAAACTTATTCAACTTGTATAGATTTTAGAACTTGGATTTTGTTTGATGTTATGCTTCTGACAAAATTGTGATCCCTTGCACATTGACATAGCCTACTTTATAAATGGACATTTGCTATGATTAAGGGATAGCCTACTTTATAAATGGACATTGCTATGGTTA
Source organism: Iris macrosiphon (assembly GCA_036927795.1). Classification (NCBI taxonomy): domain Eukaryota; kingdom Viridiplantae; phylum Streptophyta; class Magnoliopsida; order Asparagales; family Iridaceae; genus Iris; species Iris macrosiphon. Next base: position 39,603,001 of record JAYESA010000003.1, read on the forward strand.
AGGGAATTACCTTGCTTGCCAAGGTATGAAAAAAAGTTTTACTATTTATGATTTTCATATGTATATAACTGCGTGTGTTCTGGTGTTGAGTTGTTCTACAGAAGGGGTCGACATATCCGAAAAAATGCTATGGAGGGTTGCTCCGGATCTGAAATTATAAACTGTCAAAATTCTGGAACTTAGAAATACAAAAGAGACTGCCGAAATTTTTAAGAATTTCGGAAGTTAAACCAAATTTTCGATATCCAGAAATTATCGCTTGTACTAAAATCCTAAATTTTAGGATACTATATTATAAATTGCGATGGGCTCATAACAACCCTTAGATAAAACTGTTTAGGGGACGATTAGGAAGAGTCCATGACTCGTAGGATACAGATGCCGGTGACGCAAGCGAAACCTAACTTGAACATATACAAATATTTTCTACTTTGTTCCAATTGGAAGAATGTTATTCCTGAATTGGTATTCTTGTATCTATGATTATCCCGAGATTAGGATGGAATACATTTGAATTTTAAAATTAATATGTACTTCCTTCCTGGAATTATAAACAAGATGCATTCATGTATCCTGGAAATTCTATATAAGATACACACTTGCATATTAAGAATTGAGATGAGATACATAGCATAACTAATAAAGATAGAATATGAATTGTTTGTAGCTCTAGGTTAGAGCATTGGACGGGAGAGAACAACTTGAATACCACCTACGAAATTCCTGCAATATAAAAAATCCAAAACTGATAACTAGTTAGCTCTTTCGCAAGGCCTTACGAAGTGAGTGTGTGTGGCTTAACTCACTTACATGTACATGATGTTGGACGTACCTATTTAGATTAAAAAGATCGATTAGGTGAATTAATAATATACTTTATTTTACTCACTGAATGTGAGAAGGCCGGACTCTAAGCACTAGGCCATCTTGCCACAACCTGATCCTTGGTAACAGGATTATTGCTGGAAAACTAGGCAAAGTGAAAATTCAAAAAATAATTCTCCAAATTGCATTATCATATAGAAAACTTGTTTGTCACTATAGTAGTAAATTAAGGTTTTATTGATTGATTAAACAATAAGAGATCACTAAAATATGACTTAGATAGAGGCATATTTCAAGTTAAAACTATGATACTTCTACAAAGTTTAACTATACCAAACTCTTATCCAGGAGTAAGAAAATGTCTTTCAACTACTCCATATTTTATCATATCATATCTTCAGTGCTTTTATCGTTATTGATCGATGACTTGTATGTCATTTTGACGATCTAGTATTGTTCACTAGGGAAAACAAGAATCCAGAAGAGACGTTGCCTCAATATTTCGTAAATGAAGTGGGGGGATGATCAACTATTCCAAAATGCAGCAAAACTATTTTGTAGCTGAAAAATCTATGTAAATTAAAGGTTTTTTGGGTACTTACTAGTATGTGTTGTACTTTATAAAAAAGTTTATGTATAATAGTTATGTTTTGTTGAAGTGAAAGTGTGTTTAGTATTACTTGTATTTCCTACTAGAACTTTACGGACGACAATCACGGATACGGGTACTAATATATCCGTATGACACGTAGCCTGGCGATGCTTGTTATGTATCCGACTCATCGTATTCTGGGAGCAGAGAATAACAAGATGGTTAGAATTACCCTTGCATCTGTTATGAGTTTATTTCAGTTTACATAGCTTATATTTTATGTATCTTGTTACGTCCCACTAAGGACTTGATTTTCTTCCAGATTTATAGTGTTGATTGTCTTCGAGTTCTTCTGGAGCTGCTGATGAGTATCATCTCAGTATGCATTTTGATTAGGAACTTGTATCATATCTTTCGTAGTTACAAATACATGTTATTATTGCCTATTTATCTGTTATTATTGTCTAGTATTTGTAGACTCATATTGTTCATTTCGAGTCTATTCGGACAAGTGTTGTTTGGGGTGCATACCATGATACATGTTGTCCATTCTTATATTTTATATTCTTGTGGATTGAGACGTATGTGTATTTATTGTGTTACTTAGATAGTAACCCCTACAGAACAACATAGACGTATCTGAACGGGACTGGAGTCCACTTGATACGTAGCTGGCTATTAATATGTGACCTGGTCCCGCGTAGTTTGGGACTTGTCATGTCCCAGTCCCAAATACACGGAACCAGACCACGTGGCAATGGCCAGCTACATATCCAAGCGGTCTCCAATCCAACTCGAATACGTTTAAGCTATTCAGATGATACCATAATCCATAAATTCATAAATCACGTCCACAACTCTATCTAAATTACTATAAAACACATAATAAAAACAACTACGGTAATATGATTAGAATGTATCAACTAGCGATACCTGAATCCCGAAGAAGAATATCCTCAAATATCCTATGTCAAATCTCAACAGAATACCTAGAAGAAAACCAGGTCCTTAGAGAGACGTAACAAGATACATAATATGCATGTCAAGTAATATACAATAAATAACATGTGAAGAAAGTAAACAGTGATCCAAAAACTAAACAGGTGAATGAGAAAATACTCAGGTGATCCGGTAAACTACTACTAGGTAGACTATCTAGTATGTGAAATGCACTTGAGAACGTCATTCGCACGCATGAGCTGTCACGGTGTACTCCAGAACTCTGGTAAGGAAACTCTGGTAACTATGATATATATCTCTACAGTCCCTACAAAGAAAACAGTGGTAACTATGAAATCTCCGCAGCTCTGGTAATGAGGCTGTAACCACCACTTTCACTTGTAGGATATTGTTGTCATTTCACTATTGGTTGTAATTATATTAGTGTTAGATAGTATGCTAGATAATTAGAATTAATTAAGTGTTAGTTAGTATTAGTTGGTGTTAGTTATAGCCTTAGTTAATTAAAATTAATTAGCCTAGTTGCCATGGATAGAATATTCTCTTCTAGAATAGGTAGATACCTTCCATAACTAATTAGATTCCTCCCTAACCAAAAAGATTCAATTCATGACAATTCTAGAAGCCAATTAAAGAGTGGAGAGGGGCAAAGTAGACATTTCATCACCACTAATCCAACCATGCATGTGGTCGACCCCAGCTAGGGTGGTTAAGACCCTCAATTCACATCATAATTAGCCACTTATTCTCTCACATCTTCTTCTTCCCCAAGTCATTCTAATTCCCTACCAAATTCCACTCCAAACCAATCCATTCTCATTTATTCTCATCCCTATAGAGGCCTAGAGTATTGGAGCACGAGAGGAACCATTGGAGAGGAGCTAGCTAGGAGAATTGTGTCCAATTCACCCATTGTGTCCATTTGGTAGAGTTTCATTGGGATCCAACTTTCAATAAGTAAAATTCACTTTTTCTACCAATTTCTATGTTAGAATACCAATTTGAACCCATAGGAACCTACCCATAGTGATACCCAACTCCATAGGTGGAGAATTAGGTGATAGAATGCTTATTTCTAGTTGTTACGTGTGTTTTTCTAGGCCATTTGGTGGAATTACGAATTTGTGTCCACCAAGTATTTGTGTGGTGTTCCTATGAGGATACTGGTGTCTATTTGGGTTGGTGGTGGTATCCTTATGTCCACAATTGGATACGTAGAGTCAGTGTCATCATACGCCATGATACGGGTAGGTGGATTTGGTAATATATATATATATATATATATATATATATATATATATATATATTGTGTTTCATATGTGTTTGGGTGGGTATCATGGTGGTGTTGGTGTAGGATGGTAGTATCATAGAGTATCTTGGTGCCATGGTGTTGTGACATTAGTGTGCACATGAAGTGTTTGATATTTGGTTATGCATATTGTGTTGTTGGAGAGAGGACGTGTGTGTGTGTGTGCGCGCGCCTATTGAGGGGTACTATTGTACTGCTTGTGGGTGGGTGTATCATTAGGTATCATGAGCCTTGGTAGTGATGATTGAGTGGTGGTGTAGTGCTCGAGTTGTGTGTACATGAGGGTGTGTGAGAGGTATCATGGTGCAAGTGTAGTAGTAGTGAGTGAGGTGTGTGTTGGTGTTTGTAGTAGTTTGTTAGTGTAGGAGTGTGTGGTGTGATATCAAGAGGGGAGAGTTGCTTGGTCCAAAGCAGCAGCTAGTTGCGGGATGTATGTGTGCTTTGAGTGGTTGTGTGCATTAGGGGAGAAGGGGGTAGCACTGCAACAGTTGGTGACTGCACCTTGGTGCAGTCTACACTGTCAGTGTTCTGCAGGCTATTGGGGGGAGTAGTTAGCTGTGAAGATGATTGAGGGGAAGGTGCAAACCAGGATTGCTGCAACAACAGTGTGTGTGTGTGTGATGTGGGTGATGGAAGGGAGGCCAAGGTGCACTGCTGTGCTGTTTCCACAGTAGCAATAGGGGTACGACATCAGTTGCCATGTGCTGCTGTGTGTAGTGGATCAAGCAACAGCAGCAGCAACTTGCCCATGTGACAGGAGCACCTGAAGGGGTTCAACAAACCAGTGATAGCAGCTTGCAGGCAACATTCTGTTGCAGTGAAGTTGTTGCTTTACTGTGCAGATTCGTGTGCACTGGCTTGCAGGCCAGGAAGGGGGGAAAGCATGGGAAATTCTGGTAATCTTGTGTCTGTGCCACTGATTGCACTTTGGGTCTGCACATGCCTACAGTATGGGGATGCTCACAACAGCAACTACAGGGTAAGGGTGCAGTGGTGTGTATGTGTAGGTGTGGTTTGAGTGCCAGTGAAGGTAAGCTTGAGTGTTTGTGGGATGTATTCTAGAGTGTAAGCCTAAATTTGGAGTGGAGTATTACTTAGTTTTGGGTAGGTGAATAGCTTAGTATAGGTATCTAGATACCAAGATACTAGTTTGGTAGTATCAAGGTAACTTGGGTAATGGGTTAGATACCAAGATACCAGGTTGGTATCAAGGTATTGATACTAAGGTAGGGATTACGATACTTGAGGGTTTATTAGGATACAAGGTAACTGGTAAGATATTGAGTTCATAGTAAGGTAATGGGTAAATAGACTAAGGTATTATGATACTAGTATATATATATATATATATATATATATATATATATATATATATATATATATATATATATATATATATATGAACTAGAAAACCTAAAATAAACTTGGTATTAGCTAATATAACTTAATAGGCCAACTAAATAGGTATTTTGGAATCCAAATTTAGGTATTGACCTACTTTTACCCTATTGACCTAGAATTGATTTAAAAACCTAATTTAAGGTTAATTAAGTATGTTTATGATTCTAAAACACCTATTAACAAGAAAATCCATATATCGGTCACTTGGACTCCAGTTCGGACACTGATTTGTGTTCTTTGCTCAGGACCACAGACGAGTACATTCTTTGATACTTTCCTTTACTTAATAATTACTATGATACATGTACTTAGTAATGTTATACTTGATTTCTGACACGATGGTACACAGATTATTATATACTGGATCCTCAATTATGAAATATTACATTCATATTTGGACATTGTTCATCGTATTGATATTTAGACATTGTCACGCCCCAGTCCCAAAATATTATGGAACCAGGCCACGTGGCATTGGCCAGCTGACACGACTCCGAGGATATCCCAATTTAATGGACCCTGACGAAGTGTGCTACGCTGTCCTAAATCTAACAAGTCTAATAACAACAACAGGCAATGTCTAATCTCATCCACAGATAACAAGTAAATACTGAAATGAAAGACTGGAATATAAGAAACATAGTCGACTGACATAGTACAACTGAAATAAGTCTGGTGGGAACAAACCCACTACAATGTACTGATAGTCTGAAATAAAGTACTGAATATCTGAAATGAAAGTACTGATAAGGAGAGACTGGAACAACATCTAACTAGGTAAGGAGCTCCAGTCATAGGCGGAAGGCCTACCAATCTGATCAGGGGTACTCTGATGGAAGTACCTCCAGCTCCTCGTCAAAAGCAAACCTCGCCTCTACACCTGGCCCGTAAACTGTGGGATAAAAGGCCTCGTCCAGATCTGGAAGATAACCAGGTCCTCAGAGGAACGTAACAAGATACAATATGCATGCTGGATATAGTACTGAAATAAAAGTAAAGAGGAGGGGTGTGCTAACCATCTAAGTGAATGCAATATAAGGACAACCTAGGAACGTATAAGTAGGTGTAGGCATAACTTCCAACGTCCTCTAGAGTGTGGTATCTGTAATCGTCCATCATTCCGAAGAATGAGGTATCTGTATATAAGTATAACGTCCACACTCTAAGGCGTGGTGTCTGCTGTGTATACATACGTCCGTAAAACTCCGTAGAGCGCGGTGTCTGAATATAGGGAGTCACCGGGTCTATGGTTCCTCTGGATACCACGGAATCCGGTGGGGGTATCCCATACGTTTGTCAGTTGTCCTTCCCGCCCAATGTAGATACGCAAGTCGAATGCACGACTTGAGTGTACCGTATCTAGATGCCAAGTCTCAATTAACTATATTATTCTAGAATACAAGCTAGTCCGTGATGCATGTCGTACGTACCGATAGCGAATCGGGTACGCGGACCCGCATCCCAATATGAGTGTACCATCACGATACGTGTATAGTGCCATGGTCAAGGAAGATATCAAAATATCCTCACAGTGGGTGAGTCAGCTAGCAACTAGGACATGTACACTACTCATCGACCCAATGTCGACCGCACCCGAGTCATTCTCGGACACGCACAGTTCATGTATAATTGAAATATTTAACATTTAAATTTAAAGCAGTAATCCAGCAAGGTATACTTGCCTGTCCCGGGTAGCTGCGAAATCCAAAGCCCTGCTCCTGATGCCTCGGCAGTAGTGTCCAGCAATCCTATATAGGATATAGTAATGTCTAAATTAGTCGCTATAATACCACGACTAGGGCACACAGTCCGTATCTACAACTGTCACAGGGTCTGGGCTATATGTATATTTAGCTAACACTAGTATTTATATACACACTACAATCATATTTAAATATATTAAATAATATATTTGTTTATTAGTTCCAAAAATATATTTATGTATTATTTAGCAATACGCTGGTAAATATGTTATATTCAATAAATACATATACATACATAGTATGGTAACTTGAAATATACAATTATATACTTATATATTAATATATATATACATATTAGGGATTCAAATAAAAACAGGGTATTTAAACTCATGTATATTTATTCTATGTATATACATACATTTTTATTTATAAAACTACGTACTTATATATTTATGTTATATACAAAACATACCTATTTTTATAGAAATACAGTATATACAAAAATAATACTTTATTTTCCATACTTGTATTTAATACCATAAATATTAGATTATTATATATTCCTTGCATTTTATAAATAACATACATACATACATACATACATACCTAATATAAATACATATATTAATAATACTTGATTTATTTACAGAAATGTAATTAATATTATAAATAATTAGATATTTAATATTCTTTGTATTTTAACAAAATAACATACATACATACATACATATATACGTACACACATATATACATACATATATACATACTTACACAATATAATTTAAATTAACACAAAGATTATAATATATATATAATATGGAATTTGTACTGGAACTCAATAAATACATATGCTGTTAATAATTAATATACAGTATATTATAGAATACGTATTTTAAATACGAAAATATAAAACATTCACCTATATATAAACTTGTACTGAATATTACATGTATAAATCTAAATAAATACACATAAAATAATGTACCTAAATGCTCGACAGGTCGAGGGGGTCGAGCTGGTCAGTCGTCACCGGCGGGGTGGCCGGGCGGCGCTCCGGCGAGGCTCGGGGAGGTCGCGGGCAGCAGCAGCGGTTCTCGACTCGTTGACGCTGCGGGCTCGATTCCTCTCCGGTGCGTCGACGCCTTCGGCCGAAATTTTGTGGGGTGGTGGAGGACTGGCTGGGGGAGGCTCTGGTGAAAAATGGTGGCCGGAGGTGCGGGGGTGGAGGAGTACGAGGCTGCGGGGTCGTCGGCTACACAGTGCGGGCTGGGGGGGTGACGACCGGTGCGGGCGGTCGGGCGGGCTGCTCCAGCGTCGTGGGGGCCGGAGTTTCTGGTGGCAGGTGGGGTGGGGACTGGCGAAGGTGGTCGAGTGGTATGGCGGCGGTCGGTGGAGGCTGGTGGCGGTGGTCGAGCTCGGGGGGGGGGGGGGGGAGAGTAGTATCGGGCTGGTGGTGAGGATAGTTAGGGTTTAGTTGGTTTTAGGTATTTCCTTGGGTTGTGTGCCTTCCAAATGAGGTAGAATGATGTATAAGTAGGAGAGAGAGTGAGGGGGGGCTGCCTAGGGGTTAGGGCCGGCTGGACACATTTTTTTTTGGGGAGTGGGGATGTTCATCAAGATGGGTGGAGGGCTAGGAATAGGCCAATTTAAATGTAGGGCCAAGATGTGCCCTACATAAAGTGTTGTAGGTACATAGAAAAGGGGGGAAATCAATTGCATATGATTGGTCATGAGCATTACTTTTCTCCATGATGGTTTGGGCCATTGAAAGGGGGGCACCTCATTGCAATTTTGCAATTAGGCCCCTAACAATTTGGTATTTGCACAATTTATTTGCATTAGGGATTTAATGAAATAAAACACCATGTTTGGTGTTCCTCATTGGACTATGATGGTGTTTGGTGTTTTGTATGAGGCTTGTGGGTGTGCATGTGGGTTTAGTTTGGATTTGGGTCCAATATAATTTAGGTTAGGTCTCCACATTAATTAATTCGTAATTAATGTAACGGTGTTTCTAATTTAATTTAATTAAAAATCGGGAGTCTAAATTTGGTTGGACAAGGGTCCTTGGTGTAGTAGGCTCCGTGTACAATAACATCGTGGTCTGGGTTGGTCAAAACTGGTTGAGGTTGGGTCTCCATTTAATTTAGAACGGGCAGCGAACGTAATTACGCAAATTTAATAATTTGCGCACGGACGTTTGTAACGACTTTTGTGCGTCTAAAATCTGGCACGAAAATCGGTATCCTGGGTTTGTTCCTAGTTTAATATGATGGGTTTACGTGTCTAGGTCAAAAACTTGGAATTGGTTTTAGGGCAACAGCTAAGGTAGTATCCTAAAATAATCAATCGTTGCACAAGTATTATAATACTAATAATTAAATCGTAATTAATGTAAGTAAACCCTAATTAGGCTAATTTAGTAATTTAACCCTAATTTCTGGTCGAGGGGGTTTACAACATACCCTCCTTAGAGCATTTCGTCCTCGAAATTAAAAACAGACATATAGAATAACTGCTGAATGAAATAAATACTATCACATACCTAGGCCTTCGAAGAGATGGGGAAAACGTTGCCGGATATCGTCCTCTCGTTCCCAGGTTGACTCACCTGGTGCATGATGCCTCCATGCGACACGAACTAGGGGGATAGTCTGGCCTCGCAGTACCTTCTCGCTTCGGTCTAGGATCTCTACCGGCTCCTCCTGGTATGACAAGCTGGGACCAACGGTGATCTCCGAGTGGTCAAGCACATGACTCGGATCCGGTATGTATCTCCTCAGCTGAGATACATGGAAGACATCGTGAACTCCTTCCAGTGTCTGCGGCAAGGCCAATCTGTAAGCAACTTCTCCGATGCGCTCTAGCACATCGAAGGGTCCGATGTACCTCGGACTCAGCTTCCCTCTGCCTCCAAATCTGATGGTTCCTCTGGTAGGTGAAATCTTCAGGAACACATGTTCTCCAACCTGGAACTCTAAGGGTCGTCGATGCACATTAGCCCAATGCTTCTGCCTGTCCTGTGCTGCTCGTAGATGCCCCTGGATCTTCTTCACCTTCTCCACTGTATGGACGATCAACTCTGGCCCTAGAATCTGCCTCTCGCCTACATCGCTCTAACATACGGGGGAACGACATTTCCTACCATACAATGCCTCATAGGGAGCCATCTGAATGCTCGCCTGATAGCTATTGTTGTAGGAAAATTCGACCAAGTGCAAGTGGTCCTCCCATGAACCGCTGAAGTCAAGCATACAAGCCCTCAACATATCCTCCAGCGTCTGAATGGTGCGCTCGGATTGTCCATCCGTCTGCGGGTGGTACGAAGTACTGAACTTAAGGCGGGTACCAAGACTCTCTTGCATACTCCTCCAAAAGTACGATGTAAACCTCGTATCCCGGTCAGACACGATACTGACTGGCACTCCATGCAATCGTACAATCTCCCTCATGTACATGTCTGCCAAGACTTCCGTAGATTGCCCAACCCTGAAGGGTAAAAAGTGGGCAGACTTGGTGAGTCTATCTACGATTACCCATACCGCATTGCGACCGCTAGGACTCCTCGGGAAACCCGTGACGAAGTCCATGGTGATGTGCTCCCATTTCCACTCCGGTATCGGGAGTTGTTGAAGTAATCCGGCAGACCTCTGATGCTCAGCCTTGACTTGCTGACACACCAGACACTTAGCCACGAAGCGGGCTATCTCTCTCTTCATCCCGTGCCACCAGTAGTACTGCCTCAGGTCTCGGTACATCTTCGTGCCTCCTGGATGTATAGAATAGGTCGAACTGTGTGCCTCCGTCATCAGCTCCTCGCGTAGCTCTCCATTCGGAACATAGAGACGATCTTCACATCTCAAGGTCCTGTCCTTGTGTATACGCAGTCCCGTCTGTATTCCAGCCTCTGTCCTCTGTCGAAGCCTCTGAAATCTGGCGTCCGTCGGCAAAGCAGCCTTGATTCTCTCCACCAATGTCGATTGCACCTGGAAACTCGACATCTGGCCGTCTACTCCGGGCATGATGACTTCGATACCCAACTGTTCTAGATCTCTCAACAGATGCTGTTGGGTAGTCAGGAAAAATGCTATGGGCTTCCTGCTTAAAGCATCGGCTACCACATTTAGCCTTTCCCGGATGGTACTGTAGCTCAATCTCGAAGTCTGCCATCACTTCGAGCCAACGTCTCTGCCTCTGGTTCAGATCCTTCTGTGTGTAGACGTACTTCAAGCTCTTGTGATCGGTGAATATCTCCACGCGCTCTCCGTAAAGGTAGTGCCTCCAAAGCTTCAAAGCAAAGATCACTGCGGCAAGCTCTAAGTCGTGGGTGGGATAGTTCTTTTCATGGGTCCTCAACTGTCTAGAGGCATAGGCCACAACCTTTCCATGCTGCATCAAGACGCATCCTAATCCTTTCCCGGACGCATCGCTATAGATCACGAATCCTCCGGGTCCAGAAGGTATGGTCAAGATGGGTGCTGTAGTCAGACGCTCCTTCAGCTCGTCGAACGCCGTCTGACACTCCTCTGTCCAGGTGAACTCCTGATCCTTGCGGGTCAAGCGGGTCATCGGCTCTGCGATCCTTGCGAAGTTCTCCACGAACCTCCGGTAATATTCGGCAAGTCCTAGGAAACTTCTCACCTCCGTGACGTTGGTAGGGGTCGGCCACGTCTCTACAGATGATATCTTCGCGGGATCTACTGAAATGCCATCTCCCGAGATAACGTGTCCAAGGAATGCGACACGATCTAGAAGAAACTCGCACTTGCTCAGCTTGGCATAAAGTCTCTCTCGTCTCAGCGTCTCTAGCACTAGCCTCAAATGCTTTCCGTGCTCCTCGTGGCTCTTCGAATACACTAAGATGTCGTCGATGAAGACTACCACGAACTGGTCCAGATACTCATGGAAAACTCGGTTCATCAGGTTCATAAACACAGCAGGCGCATTTGTCAATCCGAAAGGCATCACTAAGAACTCGTAATGACCATAACGAGTCCTAAATGCTGTCTTTGGAATGTCCTCCCTTCGCACCTTCACCTGATGGTATCCCGATCTCAAGTCGATCTTCGTGAACACCACTGCTCCTGTCAGCTGGTCGAACAGATCGTCGATTCGCGGTAGCGGGTACTTGTTCTTGATAGTCAGAGCATTAAGGGCTCTGTAATCAATGCACATCCGGAACGTCCCGTCCTTCTTCGGTACAAACAGCACTGGTGCTCCCCAGGGTGATGCACTAGGACGAACGAATCCTTTGATCTGCAACTCCTCTAGCTGTAGCTTCAGCTCGTCAAGCTCCTTCTTCGCCAACCGGTACACATTTGATGATACCGGTGCTGCTCCAGGTATTAGCTCAATGGTGAACTCCACCTCTCTATCAGGCGGTAGGCCTGGCAACTCCTCCGGGAAAACATCCTCGAACTCTGCAACGATTTCTGGGGGTGCCGTCTCCATCGCCATGTAAGCTCCAGCTGCATGTCCTACTCCTCGCTCGATGGTGCCTCGCATGAATTCGAACTCCGGTTGTCCTGGCAGTCTAAAAGTAATGCTACCCTTCCGGCAATCTAGTACGGCATTGTACTGGCTTAACCAGTCCATGCCCAGAACAACGTCGAAAGCTGGCATTGGGAGTACCAACAATCGTGCTCTCATCTCCCTACCACAAACTACTACCGAGCACGTTCTAATGGTGCTGGTAACCGGTACGATGCCTCCTCCAGTAAGTATTCTCCAACTCTTAGGTAAGGGGGAAGTTGCTACTCTATGCATTGCTACAAATCTACTAGATATAAATGACAATGTAGCTCCAGAATCAAACAGTACAGTCGCAGGTAATGATGCAACTAGAATTGTACCTGTTATAGCCTCTCCCTCTGGTTCCTCCTCAATAGATGCTAAGGCAAAGGTTTGTCCGCGCCTCTGCCCTCCTGCCTGCTGGCGGGCCTGGTTGAAGTGTGCCTCCTGTGTGACCAAGGGTGGTCCCCTCTGCTGTCCTCCGGTAGCTGGGGGACGCTGTCCTCCTGCTGGGGGTGGTGTCCTCAGTGGTGCTGCTGGTGGCCTCTGTCCAGTCTGGGGTGCTGCGTCTCTGCGCTGGGGGCAGTCTCTAGCAAGGTGCTGGCTGGCTCCACAGACCATGCAGAGCCCTAGCTTCTTCCTGCAGTCTCGGATGACGTGTCCCCTCCTGCCACAGAAGTGACAGGTCGGAAGCTCCTTCTGTTGGTACGGCGCTGTCCTCTGCTGCGCCTGTGCTCCTGGACGGCGGATCGGTCCTCCGGCTCCTTGCTGGGTCCTGGCTGGTACGTTCACGCTGGAACGTCTCGCTCCTCCTCCTCCTATAGCCTCCAGGATCCTCGCCTCTGATAGGACCTCTTCATAAGAGATCCTCGACTGGGTAGTAGTGTACCTCTGCAGCTCTTGAGTGAGGCCATGGTGGAATCTCCTGGCTTTCTCTAGGTCATTGGGGATCAGGGCTGCTCCGAATCGGCTGAGTCTGCTGAACTATCCGTCGTAGGCGTCCACAGTCAGGTTCCTCTGCTCCAGGTGCAGGAACTGGGAGTACAGGGCGTTCCTCACCGTAGCTGGGAAATACTTCGTGTTGAAGTGCTCTAGGAATTTCTCCCAAGTCTGCTGTCGGCCAATGCTGCGCTCCATAAAGTCCCACCAGTGATGGGCGTTGCCTGTGAGTTGGGCCCTCACTGCGGTCATCCAGAGATCGGGGTGTAGCTGCGAACCCTCTAGCAGCATCTCAGTGTTGGAGACCCAGTCTGAGATCTCCTCAGCCGTCTTCTTACCCGAGAAGGTTCCCGGGCCCATCGTTCTGAAGCCTTTTACAGTGCCTGTTTGCTGGACATATGCGGGTGCTGGTGCTGGTGCTGGTGCTGGTGCTTGGGCAGGTGCCCTCTCTAGTACGGCCATCAGACCCTGTCTCAGAGTCTCCGTCTGCTGCATCTGGGCCTGCATCATCATTTGGAAGAACTGCATCATCTGGGTCTGTCCTTCCGCTGGTGGCATCTGAGGTGGAAACGGTGGAGGTGGTGGAAGCGGTACCTCCTGCTGTCTCCTTGGTGTCTCCTCGGGTGCCGGCCTCTCGTACTGCGGCATCGGTGTCGCCCTAGAGGTCTGCCCCTCGAAGTACTGCCTCGGAATCGTCTGTGATGCCTGGCCCTCTGGCTGCTGTGTCTCCTCGTCAGGAGAGATCTGATGCCAGTGCATCATCGGGGCCTGAGGGATCACCTCTGCCTCTGGCTGAGGCTGCTCTCTGGGTGGTCCCCGAGTCGTATCCTCTCTCGGTGCTGCAGGTGGCACTACGGTACCAAGTATCTCACGTCGGCTCCGAAGGTTCATCTCGCTGTAAGAGATAGAACTTTATTAGAGAGGGTACGGAATAAATCAAACAGGATGCAGATATTTTAAAAGTACGGAAGAGGTTCAAAGGCGTAATCAAGTGGATGAGACCTAGTAATTTATATCCTACTGCAGGCTCGCTGGGCACGTTTCCATACCACAAGCGATTGATGTTGGTGTTTCTGACCTGCATGGGCCACCACTAAAACCATGTCACGCCCCAGTCCCAAAATATTATGGAACCAGGCCACGTGGCATTGGCCAGCTGACACGACTCCGAGGATATCCCAATTTAATGGACCCTGACGAAGTGTGCTACGCTGTCCTAATCTAACAAGTCTAATAACAACAACAGGCAATGTCTAATCTCATCCACAGATAACAAGTAAATACTGAAATGAAAGACTGGAATATAAGAAACATAGTCGACTGACATAGTACAACTGAAATAAGTCTGGTGGGAACAAACCCACTACAATGTACTGATAGTCTGAAATAAAGTACTGAATATCTGAAATGAAAGTACTGATAAGGAGAGACTGGAACAACATCTAACTAGGTAAGGAGCTCCAGTCATAGGCGGAAGGCCTACCAATCTGATCAGGGGTACTCTGATGGAAGTACCTCCAGCTCCTCGTCAAAAGCAAACCTCGCCTCTACACCTGGCCCGTAAACTGTGGGATAAAAGGCCTCGTCCAGATCTGGAAGATAATCAGGTCCTCAGAGGGACGTAACAAGATACAATATGCATGCAGGATATAGTACTGAAATAAAAGTAAAGAGGAGGGGTGTGCTAACCATCTAAGTGAATGCAATATAAGGACAACCTAGGAACGTATAAGTAGGTGTAGGCATAACGTCCAACGTCCTCTAGAGTGTGGTATCTGTAATCGTCCATCATTCCGAAGAATGAGGTATCTGTATATAAGTATAACGTCCACACTCTAAGGCGTGGTGTTTGCTGTATATACATACATCCGTAACACTCCGTAGAGCGCGGTGTCTGAATATAGGGAGTCACCGGGTCTATGGTTCCTCTGGATACCACGGAATCCGGTGGGGGTATCCCATACGTTTGTCAGTTGTCCTTCCCACCCAATGTAGATACGCAAGTCGAATGCACGACTTGAGTGTACCGTATCTAGATGCCAAGTCTCAATTAACTATATTATTCTAGAATACAAGCTAGTCCGTGATGCATGTCGTACGTATCGATAGCGAATCGGGTACGCGGACCCGCATCCCAATATGAGTGTACCATCACGATACGTGTATAGTGCCATGGTCAAGAAAGATATCAAAATATCCTCACAGTGGGTGAGTCAGCTAGCAACTAGGACATGTACACTACTCATCGACGCAATGTCGACCGCACCCGAGTCATTCTCGGACACGCACAGTTCATGTATAATTGAAATATTTAACATTTAAATTTAAAGCAGTAATCCAGCAAGGTATACTTGCCTGTCCCGGGTAGCTGCGAAATCCAAAGCCCTGCTCCTGATGCCTCGGCAGTAGTGTCCAGCAATCCTATATAGGATATAGTAATGTCTAAATTAGTCGCTATAATACCACGACTAGGACACACTGTCCGTATCTACAACTGTCACAGGGTCTGGGCTATATGTATATTTAGCTAACACTAGTATTTATATACACACTACAATCATATTTAAATATATTAAATAATATATTTGTTTATTAGTTCCAAAAATATATTTATGTATTATTTAGCAATACGCTGGTAAATATGTTATATTCAATAAATACATATACATACATAGTATGGTAACTTGAAATATACAATTATATACTTATATATTAATATATATATACATATTAGGGATTCAAATAAAAACAGGGTATTTAAACTCATGTATATTTATTCTATGTATATACATACATTTTTATTTATAAAACTACGTACTTATATATTTATGTTATATACAAAACATACCTATTTTTGTAGAAATACAGTATATACAAAAATAATACTTTATTTCCATACTTGTATTTAATACCATAAATATTAGATTATTATATATTCCTTGCATTTTATAAATAACATACATACATACATACATACATACATACATACATACCTAATATAAATACATATATTAATAATACTTGATTTATTTACAGAAATGTAATTAATATTATAAATAATTAGATATTTAATATTCTTTGTATTTTAACAAAATAACATACATACATACATATATACGTACACACATATATACATACATATATACATACTTACACAATATAATTTAAATTAACACAAAGATTATAATATATATATAATATGGAATTTGTACTGGAACTCAATAAATACATATGCTGTTAATAATTAATATACAGTATATTATAGAATACGTATTTTAAATACGAAAATATACGACATTCACCTATATATAAACTTGTACTGAACATTACATGTATAAATCTAAATAAATACACATAAAATAATGTACCTAAATGCTCGACAGGTCGAGGGGGTCGAGCTGGTCAGTCGTCGCCGGCGGGGGTGGCCGGGCGGCGCTCCGGCGAGGCTCGGGGAGGTCGCGGGCAGCAGCAGTGGTTCTCGACTCGTCGACGCTGCGGGCTCGATTCCTCTCCGGTGCGTCGACGCCTTCGGCCGAAATTTTGTGGGGTGGTGGAGGACTGGCTGGGGGAGGCTCTGGTGAAAAATGGTGGTCGGAGGTGCGGGGGTGGAGGAGTACGAGGCTGCGGGGTCGTCGGCTACACAGTGCGGGCTGGGGGGGTGACGACCGGTGCAGGCGGTCGGACGGGCTGCTCCGGCGTCGTGGGGGCCAGAGTTTCTGGTGGCAGGTGGGGTGGGGACTGGCGAAGGTGGTCGAGTGGTATGGCGGCGGTCGGTGGAGGCTGGTGGCGGTGGTCGAGCTCGGGGGGGGGGGAGAGTAGTATCGGGCTGGTGGTGAGGATAGTTAGGGTTTAGTTGGTTTTAGGTATTTCCTTGGGTTGTGTGCCTTCCAAATGAGGTAGAATGATGTATAAGTAGGAGAGAGAGTGAGGGGGGGGGGCTGCCTAGGGGTTAGGGCCGGCTGGACACATTTTTTGTTGGGGAGTGGGGATGTTCATCAAGATGGGTGGAGGGCTAGGAATAGGCCAATTTAAATGTAGGGCCAAGATGTGCCCTACATAAAGTGTTGTAGGTACATAGAAAAGGGGGGAAATCAATTGTATATGATTGGTCATGAGCATTACTTTTCTCCATGATGGTTTGGGCCATTGAAAGGGGGGCACCTCATTGCAATTTCGCAATTAGGCCCCTAACAATTTGGTATTTGCACAATTTATTTGCATTAGGGATTTAATGAAATAAAACACCATGTTTGGTGTTCCTCATTGGACTATGATGGTGTTTGGTGTTTTGTATGAGGCTTGTGGGTGTGCATGTGGGTTTAGTTTGGATTTGGGTCCAATATAATTTAGGTTAGGTCTCCACATTAATTAATTCGTAATTAATGTAACGGTGTTTCTAATTTAATTTAATTAAAAATCGGGAGTCTAAATTTGGTTGGACAAGGGTCCTTGGTGTAGTAGGCTCCGTGTACAATAACATCGTGGTCTGGGTTGGTCAAAACTGGTTGAGGTTGGGTCTCCATTTAATTTAGAACGGGCAGCGAACGTAATTACGCAAATTTAATAATTTGCGCACGGACGTTTGTAACGACTTTTGTGCGTCTAAAATCTGGCACGAAAATCGGTATCCTGGGTTTGTTCCTAGTTTAATATGATGGGTTTACGTGTCTAGGTCAAAAACGTGGAATTGGTTTTAGGGCAACAGCTAAGGTAGTATCCTAAAATAATCAATCGTTGCACAAGTATTATAATACTAATAATTAAATCGTAATTAATGTAAGTAAACCCTAATTAGGCTAATTTAGTAATTTAACCCTAATTTCTTCAGTCGGGTTCGAGAAATGAATGATGGGAGGGAAGGAATGGAGTGACGGCTCATTATTCTATTTGGGAGGGAAATGAGTTGTTTCTCTAAGAAATTGTGAAGGGAATGAAAAGGATTTAAAGAGGAGGGTGGCGGTTGCTGAAGGGAATGCGGGAGTGAGTGAAGAGCGAGGGTTGTATTGCCATTAAATAGGGAATCAAAAAGGGGGTGGGTGGCTGTGATGTAATGTAGGGAATACCCGGATGTATCCAATGGCTGGGAAGGTGGAAATGATTTGGTAGGCCGGTCTTATCTAGATTAAAGATTAGATAATAAAATTATTAGGGAAGAATAGTTGTCGGAACTTTGGGTTTGGAAAATTTATTACGAATAAAATTAAAGAAGGGTTTGGACTTGTTATTGATGAGGAAGGAATTTAAGAATCAATTGGATGGTCTAGCAAGGAAACTAATGAGAACATACATCTGTCTCTAGGATTGAAATTAAACATATGGGCTTATTCAGAAAATTTTGGGAGTTTACAGAACGGGATGTGACATAAATTTTGTGGTGGTCTATGCAGGTCGAGATCATGTCGTTTCGGTTACGTTAATGTATTGAACGAGTCTGTGTTAGGATAAGTGTATTAGGATCTCAATACACAATCGCTATTGAAACTTTCTTTGATTTTAATTATCGCATTTGAACCTCGTATTTGTATAAATGTATTAGGATCTCAATACACAATCGCTATTGAAACTTCCTTTGATTTTAACTATCGCCTTTGAACCTCGTATTTGTATTAAGTCATCTTTATTGAACTCCTTATTAATGTTTCTCGTCTTCTCCTGTTTCGGGAAGACGAACACTCGTGCTTGATGAACCCTTTCGATTATATTTTGTTATAAGATAGAAGCAAGATCGATAGAATACTTTTGAGGTGGGTGATTATCTAGGTTAGGAATGCTTGGGATAGATGCCTCTACTAGATAGACGGTTAGAACGGGATGACAGTTTGGGTTTTATATATGAGGTTTAGCCCTAGTAGAAGAAAAAAATTCTTTATAATTGGATATAAACTCTTACCATTTACTAACCAGATAAAGTCGGATTTGAAGTTTTACCAAATTATGAAGATTGGTTAGGAGGATAAGATAGGATTCTCATAATGGTTGAAATGACTAGGGGTACGATTTGGGATAATATACAGTTGAACTTTGGGATTAGTTGTAGCTTCCTAAACAAGAATAGGACCACCCTTATGGAAAACTTTAGAAAGTATGACTTGAAATATTTACTGATAGAATGGATCAATAAGCCATGTACTTAAGACTAACAAAAGTTATGTATATAATTCTATCACTACATTCAGTTTGAGAAATTCTACTTGGAGGATATAATCATAATATCTTGCTTAGGAAGAAAGTGAAATTAAAATACGATAGTATTTTAGTCAAAAGCATTTTCACTAGAAAGATAAATTTTAGATGATCATGTAAAAATTGCATATTATGATAGAAGAGACAAAGATGGACAATAGTACCGAGGAATATGTGATAGAAGGGATAAGTTGTATTAGAACTAAATAGGCATTCAAATCAAAGATTAAACTAGTATAGATGATCAATCAAAACCATAATTTTGTGCAACAATCAACGGTATTGGTGTAACGATCCGCTCCGCTCAACCCGGAGGGCCGATTCAAACGGCACAAGTGTAGCGAACCAACCCTCCTTGCTCAGTGAGATGACTCGTTTGATGAAAAGGCATTCAGACTTGGATCTTCAAATGGAGTTCAGACTTAGACTTTTAAGAGGCGCGCTTAGAGTCTCACTTGGTCGATGCGATTCATCGCTAAGGTGGGTGGTCCCTGTGAACCTGTCCCTACTTAACTGCACACTTAAGAAAATAAATGATACATGCTAGTTTCTAAGCGATAACCTTCTCATGCTAATAAAAAGAGATGAACGCACGTCGCTAAGGGGATAACCTCGCCTTATCATTGTATTGAATATAGATATCTTACTTATTATCTGTGTAATCTGGCTTATTGAGTTAAAATGTAGTAGTTTCTTATATATGCCACAAAAGTAGTTTTGAGTTCATATCAAGGCACCACAACCGCACGGAATATGACTGTCATGCCCCAGTCCCAAAATACGTAGGATTAGGACACGTAAGCATGCCAGCCGCATGGATATGGCAACTCCAATATATGAAAACCATAACACATGCATACGCTGTAATATGAATGATAAATCCACAAGTGGTATAAACTATCATAAATCACATGGTATAATCTAAGCTCATCCAAAAAAAACAAATGAATAAATGACCAGTATCTATGAAACTAGATCTCAATGTAAAGCATCTAAAGATGACAATCGGATGAAAACAAATCCACTGCCAAATTAGAATAAAGAATAAACAAGACAAATATAATATAAGTACCACAACCATCAATCGCTGAGAAGACCTGCTCAAAATATAAGCAACCAGTCCGGATCTGCGCTCCTGCGAATATTCATGAACATCTACACCTGAAAAGGGACCAGGTCCTCAGAGGGACATAACAAGATACATAGAAGCATGCCATTAAGTAAATACTGAATAAATAAAGGGTTGCACTAACCATCTAAGTGAAATGCAATTTGAGGACAACTTAGAGTGTATGGGAAAGTGTAGGCTAGACATATGCTGACGTAATTCACCAATCGTGACAACTGGCTAGTATATGCCACATATGTCCCCAATACAAGGGCGCAATGTAATATAATAATGTCCATACCGCTCCGAAGAACGGGACATCTGAATAGTATATAACGTCCATACCGCTCCGAAGAACGGGGTATCTACATAATATAACGTCCATACCGCTCCGAAGAACGGGACATTTGAATAGTATATAACGTCCATATCACTCCGTCGAGTGTGGCATCTGAATAAAGTATGTGGGTGTCCCATACGCCTACTAGTTGTCCTCCCCGCCCAATGATCTATGCATGTGGTATCCACAACACGCTTTAGCCACTACGCCGAGGCATCGTAACTCTGGCTCATAGTCTATTGTTAGTACAATAGCCCAACCTTACAACCAAACAAGGACAAGGATTGGACCATTGTACCACGATAGCCTATGCTCCAACTACTAATAACTGCTAAGTCTTCTAACATGCATCATTATTAGCAGTTATACCCTATCCGTCGCACGACCTACACGTACAGGTGGCAACCGCGTACGCAAGTCCGTGCCCTACATGAGACTCACAACACGTGTAAGAAATGTGTCAAGGCCTTGGGAGTCATACCAATAACTCCGCAACTTTAGGTGGGTCTACTAGACACTAGGTCAGACACAAGTCCTAATGTCAACGCATTCGTTGACTGCACCCGAGTCTCTCTCGGACGCGCACAGTTATATAATCTAAAATAATTAAACATGCAACTAACAATATAACTGAATTTAAACAGTACAACAAAGGCAAGGTATACTTGCCTGGCAAGAAGGCTGCGTAGTGCCAAAAACCTGCTCCTGAAGTTGCGCAGAATAATTTGATATGTCCTATATACATATAATATAAAACAATATCAGTCATTACACTAACACGTACACAAAATCATAAACACCTTGAACTCAGGGCATAGCTAGGTATGTCACTGGTCAACTAGGGTCAAGTGTGCGTCTAATCGCACGGGTGTCGCGTTTGTAATTGCTGTGCAAGACAGACAGTCAAATGATACAGGGCTCGCCAGTATGTCAGTGTACATAATGGCAGTTTACTAACAATATTAATGGTCAACATAACTACGGGATATCCGTGGTTACACTCGGTCACCTAGTAAATATATAAATATACATTATTATTATCTAGCATATATCATTAATACTTATAATACATATACACCAAATAAATACATATACCATATATATATATGTATATATGCTAATTAAATACGTATGCAATATACATATTATATATACACTAATTGGATTTATACTATATATATTAACATATACTAGGGATACATATATAATACATATACACACACATACAAATATGAAAAAGGGGGAAACACATTCGTACCTCGGGGTACGTGCACGGAGATGATGATGATGACGATGTGGTTGATTACGATGGAGACGATGTTGATCACGACGACGATGAAGACAATGATGATGGCAACGATGACAATGGTGACGACGATGATAATGACGATGATAAAGACGACGATGACGATAATAGTGATAATGGTGATGATTATGAAGATGATGGGAGATGATGATGGTGATGGGGTGTCGATGTGCTCCGGCCAGTGGGGGGAGGTCCGACCAGTGGGAGGAGGAGCTCGTGGTGGTGCTGGTGGTGTGGAGTGCTGGAGTTAATGGTGGGTTGATGATGATGATGATTGCTGACCGGAATCCAGCCAGGGGAGGGCTACTCCGGCGAGGGTGACGGAGGACAGGGGAGTAGGGAAGGTCGGAGGAGTTCGTCGAGGCTGATGGGTCGGCGGTGGTAGCAGGTTGTGCTCAGGGACGGAGCTCGGTGCTCAGGCGAAGAGGGAAGGGAGCGGCGAGGTCGGGTGGAGGTTGATAACAATGGGGAAGATGGTGGTGGTGAGCGGCATTGGTGGTGGCTCTGCGAGGAGGTGGCAAGGGGGATGAGTCGAGGGGTGAGGTTGACGGGGTGCTCGGTGGAAGCGGTGGTGTAGAACCGGAGAAGGAGGAGGCTGACTGGGAAGGGTGGTGGTGCGGTCGTGCGGGATGCGGGTGCAGCGGCTCGGGATGATGTCGTCGAGGCCGGCGGAGGAAGTGGAAGAGGGTGGAGCAGAGATGGAGGAGAAGACCGGAGGGAGTGGAGGAGGTCGGGTGGAAGTCGGGAACGGCCGGTGGTGCTCCGGCGGGGTAGGGAGAGGAAGAAGAAGATGAGATGAAAAGGGAATTCGGCTGTGGAAAATAGGTTTGGGTTTTGAGTTTAGAATTTTGGGAAAATAAAGGAATATGTGATATATATACATGTAGAATTTTAGATTTGGGTTTGACCTAGGAGATTTGGGCTTGGTCAACTCTTGGGGTTGGGCCTTAGCCTCCCATGGGAATGTTTGGAGGCTAAAATTTGCATTGTTTAAATGTAAGGGTTAGGATTCAATGAGGGCCGATGTTGCACGTTTGCACATTCCAAAAAAATTATAAAAAAATTTCTATGAAGGAGAAAATTGGATTTCTTCATGTATTGTCCAATGGTGTGGACATCTCAATGCACTTTTGCATAAAAGCTCCCAACAATTGGAAAATTGCACAAAGACGGAATTCGGATTAATTTAATTAAAATTTGTGCGCATGATGTTCTGGAATTAATTAGAAGTACATGGGAATAAAATTAGGTGTGTAAACTCCCTCACCCAAAATAGGTATTTGTGTATATTTTATATTATTATATTTATTATAGATGTTGAATTTATTTAGAGTATTATCTTAGTTAATTAGAAAATAATTTTTTAGTATATTTACTTATATAAATATTTATTTAGAATTATTTTTAGGCTATTTTAGATTATTAGGATTTTTCCATAATTTTTAGTTAATTAAAAACTAGTAACACTAATTTTCTAGGACTTTGAATAATTTATTTTATGTTCAAACTTAATTAAAAATATCCCAAAATTTTATTTTAGGTTATAAATAATAAAATATATTTTCTAGAATTTTTTGGGAATTTTTCGATTATTTTTAGCATTTATTTCGAGTTAATTATGAAAAACTGAATGAAAAACTAATTTCTGAAAAAAACCCAAAAAGTAATTATTTCTGCCCAGTCAGCAAACAGGGGGCCCACCTGTCAGCCTCCCGCAGCAAACAGTGCCGGGCCCGCCTGTCAGTGACTGCGGGGCGGACAGCGTTGGATGGCTGCCACGTGTCAAGATCTGAGCCGCGACTGCTTTCTCTCTCCTCTATATATATATTAGTTTAAGTTTATTTCTAGGGTTTTTCTTCAGCCGAATTTTGGAGAATTGCCATCTAGGGTTCCTTCATCTTCCAGAAGCCATTGCGCATAGCTCCAGACTCCAAATGAGGCCTAGTTTTTTGTGTTAGAAAGATATTGAGGTTAGCTTTATGATTATATAATTTGTTTTACGAAATTATTATTATTAAATTCTGAAAAATTCATAGAACACAGTATGTCCGAAAATAGACGTGTTTCGATATTTTCGTGATTCCGGGAGAACCAGGAATCAGAATCATGAAACGTTTAAAGTTTCGGAAAGCTAATGTCGTGATCATCGACATATATTTTTTCCAGAATTTAATTCGAAGTATTTATATACTGTTAATTCTGTAGAACTTCTAGGTTAGAATTTAACCATCGATGCACAATACAAAATTTGTATGTGCCATAATTCCCAAACGAATTTGAATTCGGACGAGCCGTAAATTCTAGCATGTTTTTGACGCTGAAATCTACAGGAAATCATGCATGAAAATTGAGTTTGTGTCGGTTGACTTTTCGGTCAACAGATCGCCTCGATTTGCGTGCCATGAGTCTCGAGTTGATAAAATTTAGTTTCTTTGGACAAAATTTAGGAATTAACATAAAAATCAGAATAATAAGATTAAAATAGGATTTTAGAGTAATTATTCCAGAATTAAATAAATTAAAATAAATTATCTTTTGACGTGATAAATTTGTAATACATAGGCTATTTGGACTGTGACTTGGACTCTGATTCATACCAGCAGCAGGACCCCAGGCAAGATACCTTGCCAAATTGTTACAGTACTTTTGCATGCTATTTATATTTCCTTATATTTATTGCATTTCTGTTTATTCTTGCATGTGTAGTTTTTTTTCAGTCATTACTATATATTAGATATGTTGACACACACTTGACACTTAGTATCATAGAGGACAATCATTAGGCGTATGGGCTTTAACCACTCTGGTAACACCGTAGTCACTAGCACGCACTATGATGGGTCGTGTCCGATGGTCGCTACCCCCGAGGTATGTCGATTGATGGAGTCCGAGGGTCGCTACCCCCGAGGTATGCCGGCTGATGATGTTCATGGACGAGTGCATGAGTTGTGAGGCTTAGATCGAGTAGACTACCCTTGCCCATACGTCGAAAAGTTGTCCTCATTTGCATTCATATAGATTGTCTCGTACAGCGTACTTATTTATTTTCAAATTATATGCATGTTTACTGTATTCAAGTTGGCTCGTATTTTCTGTATCTTGTTACGTCCCTCTGAGGACCTGGTCCTCTGCCAGGTGTATCTGCTCTTGAGTATTTACCGGAGTACGGGCCTGGACCTGACGCATTCCTTTCTGCCGAGGAGGTCTTACCTTCTGAGCATCGTTGATTATCTAGCGATGGATTCTTTTAGCTGATACACTTTTGTCTTCATATTATTTTATATTGGAGATTTTATACTCCTCTCTCATTTTAGTTTTGGTTATAGTCTTTGGTAGTGGATTTGTCTCCACCCGACTATTATTTTAGATATTTCAGACTCCTTATTCTAGTTTAGTATTTCTTTTCTATGACTTGTTGTGTGGATGAGATTAGCATATCTGTGACTTGTGACATTATATATACCACATGTGAGTTATATTCATATTACAGCGTACGTATGGGTTATGGTTTCCATATATTGGAGTTGCCATATCCATGCGGCTGGCATGCTTACGTGTTCCTAGTCCTACGTATTTGGGACTGGGGCATGACATGTTTTTGTGGTGGCCCATGCAGGTCGAAAGCATATTGTCTCGGTTACGTTACTGTACCGAACAAGCCTGCACCTAGGACTAGAGTATAGGATCTCATCCACAATTGACTATGACTCATCTTTCTTCTAATCTATTATATTTGAATAATTGCATCCTGCTTGATTCCTGTACTCCTATAATATTTCCTTTAGTATAGTCTCTCCTAGAATATAGAAGTTCTTGTTGTTAGATGATAAGTATGGTAACCTTCCTATTAAGAGTACAACTAGAGTGCTGACACACCACTAAGTTTAGGATGTCTAGTGAACACTAGAATTCCTTATCTCTAGAATTGGTTTACCATTACCTCCTGATGTGTTATAAGGACTTGAGAGTAGTATAGACACTATTAGAGTTAGTTAGAAGTTTACCATTATGGTTGCCCCTAGCATTGAGAAACCAATAGAAAACCAAAGTGAATATTAGGACTGAACCTAACCCACGCCGTTAGATGAGTATTGGAGAACCATAAATTTAGATTCTTGTCTTGAGATAAGCAGACAGTACCTTAGAAAGCCAAGAGCAATGCATAGAATATTTTCCTAATCATACCTCAAACACAGAGACTAGCATACCCCTTTCCCTTGGAAAACTATGATGCTATCTAGAGCCCCTCTATTTTCATATATTGTTCCCCTGTGACCATAGCGTTAGCTAATTGTGCGACGATCAAAATTACGTTCTTCTTTTCTTTATCTTTTTAACTCGTGCCACCTGACACTTCTGATAGTAGGCCAAGTAATTTATTTCTTTGTTAAGGACACATAGTTTGCTAGGATTATAGTTGTAATCTTGAATTTTAAAATTGTGTGCTTAGTAGTTAGAACTTGATAGTTAAGTTATTCTTGTAGATTGAGACCTGGTGCTTATCCCTTAGTTTTAAATTGCGTAACTTGTACCACACCTCAATACGAGTTATATTCCTTTTCCCTTGAGGCTAGTAACTGTCCCATTCTTACTATTGACACTTGCACTATGACTAAGAGTTAAGACGACCATGACCTATGTAATATAAGAGGATACCCTAACAAGTACCAAGACCCCTTCTCGAAGACCTTAATAGGAGCTTCTACGGTACCCTTAAGACTGTCACAGTATTAGTTTATTGTTTTAAGTTGGGTAGTATACCTCACAACCTAGTATCACATAGTCTTTTAACCTATTATTGAAGTGTGATTGAACAACATTAATTGTAACTAGCATAATACGATAGTGGTTATTCAGACAATAGAAGTTAGAGGTCATTGCCCACATTTGGTCGACTAGCGACATAGACAAGGAGGTTGTATGATAACTGTAGGGATTGTAGAGTCCTTTATTA
The DNA here is from genome assembly GCA_036927795.1 of Iris macrosiphon. Classification (NCBI taxonomy): domain Eukaryota; kingdom Viridiplantae; phylum Streptophyta; class Magnoliopsida; order Asparagales; family Iridaceae; genus Iris; species Iris macrosiphon. Next base: position 39,630,132 of record JAYESA010000003.1, read on the forward strand.
TTGTTGCTTAGTTGTTTTGTTTTGTGAACTTGAATTAATTTGTACCTCCTTTCATCATCATCTAGCGTACTTATATTTGCTGCACTACCTTGACTTATGCTGCTATTATAGCCTAGTTTTGCAAGCTTACTCTTTTATCGAGCTTGATCATGAGATATGTATTATTGGGGACGCCGACTAATACATTTCAGAATCAGAGTATTAAGGTCTAGCTAACCTTAGTGCGCTTGATTCGCCCTTCGTAATACTACTTTACGTGGATTGAGATATGTAGTGATTGGTAGACGAATATACTTGCCCCTAGATATGTCTGAGCGGATCGTATCGGTTATATAACTGTACTAATACGAGCATACGAACAAAAAATTACCAAAATATGATTTCAATCCACAACTGCTTTGACAATTCCCATTTGAATTCCTTAAACTCCTTGATCCCGATACTTCTATTCTATTACCTCACCCTTGAACTCTTTATTATTGGTCTCCGTCTTCCCTTATTTCGGAAAGACGAAACCTCGTGCTTGGTATAAGTTTAATACACAGAGAGTACTAGATATACCCCGTAGGCCGATCACATACTTGAGGATTATTCTTTTGTAATTAAGGACATATCATATATGATATAATCGGCGTTAAAGTTTTGAGGATTGAACGATATGAGTAAATAAATTAAGGAATATTTTTCTTAATGTATATAGCCTTCTGTGATAGATGGATAAATTCTAAGTTGGGTAGCAGTGCATTGTCAACTTGAGAGGAATTTCTTTTAGATTGTGATCAAGTAAGATTAGATTGGGAGATTCAAGTCATTTTAATTTTGAGACATTTTAAAAGAAGGATTAAGATAATGAGGATTTAACGAATTTTAAAATCTTGATATTGCGGACCAAATATTTATACTTTGAGCACATGATTTAAATTTTGAATATTGAAGGATGAATCATCGATTTAAATTTTGAGGATAAATATAGAATTTTAGACTTGAACAATTGGTTAATTAGATTTAAATTTTACAATTTGATAATTTGAATTAAAAGTTCAATTTTGATTGTTGGGTCACCTATTTGAAATATTGAGGATGTAAATTGAGTTTAAATATTTGAATAGTACAAAATTCTTAAGTTAAGAATAGGAATAAGATTTGATTAGAATTGTTTATTGTTCAAAGTCTAGAGGAGATTATGATAGTTGGAAATTATGATATAAATTTTGATGTGGGATATCATATAGACTTGAGTTAGATTTGGATGTTGATTATTTAAAAATCGAGAAGAGATTACGACAGGTTGAATTTTGATTTAAACAGTGGTTATCTTAATTTTGAAGTGATCGCGATAGATTTGAATAGATTTTGTTATTTAAATTTTTGGAAGAGATTGCGATTGACGTACCTTATGTACGAATGTGAAGGATTTAACAAATTATGCCATATTTTAATTTCGAGGACGAAATTGTTTTAAGTTGGGTAGATTGTAAACTCCCTCACCCAAAATAGGTATTTGTGTATATTTTATATTATTATATTTATTATAGATGTTGAATTTATTTAGAGTATTATCTTAGTTAATTAGAAAATAATTTTTTTACTATATTTACTTATATAAATATTTATTTAGAATTATTTTTAGGCTATTTTAGATTATTGGGATTTTTCCATAATTTTTAGTTAATTAAAAACTAGTAACACTAATTTTCTAGAACTTTGAATAATTTATTTTATGTTCAAATTTAATTAAAAATATCCCAAAATTTTATTTTTGGTTCTAAATAATAAAATATATTTTCTAGAATTTTTTGGGAATTTTTCGATTATTTTTAGCATTTATTTCGAGTTAATTATGAAAAACTGAATTAAAAACTAATTTCTGAAAAAAACCCAAAAAGTAATTATTTCTGCCCAGTCAGCAAACAGGGGGCCCACCTGTCAGCCTCCCGCAGCAAACAGTGCCGGGCCCGCCTGTCAGTGACTGCGGGGCGGACAGCGTTGGATGGCTGCCACGTGTCAAGATCTGAGCCGCGACTGCTTTCTCTCTCCTCTATATATATATTAGTTTAAGTTTATTTCTAGGGTTTTTCTTCAGCCGAATTTTGGAGAATTGCCATCTAGGGTTCCTTCATCTTCCAAAAGCCATTGCGCATAGCTCCGGACTCCAAATGAGGCCTAGTTTTTTGTGTTAGAAAGATATTGAGGTTAGCTTTCTGATTATATAATTTGTTTTACGAAATTATTATTATTAAATTCTGGAAAATTCGTAGAACACAGCATGTCCGAAAATAGACGTGTTTCGATGTTTTCGTGATTCCGGGAGAACCAGGAATCAGAATCATAAAATGTTTAAAGTTTCGGAAAGCTAATATCGAGATCATCGACATATATTTTTCCCAGAATTTAATTCAAAGTATTTTTATACTGTTAATTCTGTAGAACTTCTAGGTTAGAATTTAACCATCGGTGTACAATACAAAATTTGTATGTGCCATAATTCCCAAACGAATTTGAATTCGGACGAGCCGTAAATTCCAGCATATTTTTGACGCTGAAATCTACAGGAAATCATGCATGAAAATTGAGTTTGTGTCGGTTGACTTTTCGGTCAACAGATCGCCTCGATTTGCGTGCCATGAGTCTCGAGTTGATAAAATTCAGTTTCTTTGGACAAAATTTAGGAATTAACATAAAAATTAGAATAATAAGATTAAAATAGGATTTTAGAATAATTATTCCAGAATTAAATAAATTAAAATAAATTATCTTTTGACGTGATAAATTTGTAATACATAGGCTATTTGGACTGTGACTTGGACTCTGATTCATACCAGCAGCAGGACCCCAGGCAAGATACCTTGCCAAATTGTTACAGTACTTTTGCATGCTATTTATATTTCCTTATATTTATTGCATTTCCGTTTATTCTTGCATGTGTAGTTTTCTTTCAGTCATTACTATATATTAGATATGTTGACACATACTTGACACTTAGTATCATAGAGGACAATCATTAGGCGTATGGGCTTTAACCACTCTGGTAACACCGTAGTCACTAGCACGCACTATGGTGGGTCGTGTCCGATGGTCGCTACCCCCGAGGTATGTCGATTGATGGAGTCCGAGGGTCGCTACCCCCGAGGTATGCCGGCTGATGATGTTCATGGACGAGTGCATGAGTTGTGAGGCTTAGATCGAGTAGACTACCCTTGCCCATACGTCGAAAAGTTGTCCTCATTTGCATTCATATAGATTGTCTCGTACAGCGTACTTATTTATTTTCAAATTATATGCATGTTTACTGTATTCAAGTTGGCTCGTATTTTCTGTATCTTGTTACGTCCCTCTGAGGACCTGGTCCTCTGCCAGGTGTATCTGCTCTTGAGTATTTACCGGAGTACGGGCCTGGACCTGACGCATTCCTTTCTGCCGAGGAGGTCTTACCTTCTGAGCATCGTTGATTATCTAGCGATGGATTCTTTTAGCTGATACACTTTTGTCTTCACATTATTTTATATTGGAGATTTTATACTCCTCTCTCATTTTAGTTTTGGTTATAGTCTTTGGTAGTGGATTTGTCTCCACCCGACTATTATTTTAGATATTTCAGACTCCTTATTCTAGTTTAGTATTTCTTTTCTATGACTTGTTGTGTGGATGAGATTAGCATATCTGTGACTTGTGACATTATATATACCACATGTGAGTTATATTCATATTACAGCGTACGTATGGGTTATGGTTTCCATATATTGGAGTTGTCATATCCATGCGGCTGGCATGCTTACGTGTTCCTAGTCCTACGTATTTGGGACTGGGCGTGACAAGGTGGGACACAAGTATCATGGACATAGAGGGCTCAGACTAGAATTTTTATCATAAATTAGGTTGTACGAAACGGGTCAAGATTGTGTCTCCAGTTTCGATTGGAACGCACAAGGATACAAAGTCGTATTTATTTAGAATTAATTATAAACGTCCGCAACGAATATTGTGCGACTAAAATGTAGCACAAGAGAGCATGATTATAAGTTACACAAAGGTCAGAATGAAAGACAGGCACGACTATGACAAGGTTGTGAAATTTGTAGGAAGGCAATGGCTAGTGTAGTGCTCCAATTATCGAAGCAACGATAAGACGTACTAAGTGATATAAATATTGTATAATTAAATAAAATGCTGTCTTGTATCCAATTGAATACAAACTAACCCTAGTTTCTCTATCTATGCCAAGTAGACCTAATTTTGGGTGAGGCGGTTTGCAATCTACCCAACTTAAAATAATTTCGTCCTCGAAATTAAAATAAGGCATAATTTGGTTTAAATCCTTCACATGCGTACTAAGGCAAGTCTATTGCAATCTCTTCCCAAATATTTTAAACATATTCAATTCCATCGCAATCACTTTCAAATTAAATTAACCATTGTTTAGATCGAACTTTAACATATTGCACTATTTTCTCGATTTTCAAATTAAATAATCCACATCCAATCTAATTTAAATCTATATGACATCCTACATTAAAATTTTATATCGCAATCTCCAATTATCATAATCTCCTCTAAAAAAATGATTACAACAACATTTTATTTCTATTTTCAACTTGTGAATTCCGTACTCTTTAAATTTTACTTTCAATTTACCTCCTCCATATTTCAATTAGGTAATCCAACAATCAAATTTTTTTTTTAATTTAAGGCCTTAAATTGTGAAATTTGAAATCTAATTAACCAATTATTCAAGTCTAGATTTCTATATTTATCTTCAAAGTTTAAACCGATGATTCAACCTTCAATATTCAAAATTTAAATCATGTGCTCACGTATACATATTTGGTTTGCCATATCACAGTTTTTAAAATTCATTAGTCCTCATCATCTTAATCATTCTTCTAGAATTCTCAAAATTAAATGACTTGAACCTCTCAATCTTATTTTACTCAATCACAATCTAAAAGAAATTTCCCTCAAGTTGACAATGCAACTGCTACCCAACTTAGAATTTATCCATCTATCACATAAGGCTCTTACATTTAAGAAAACTTATTCCTCAAATTTACTTAATCATGTTACTCAATCCTCAAAAATTTAAACACCAAATATATCACATATGATATACCCTTAATCAGATATAAAAGGCAGTCATCTAGTAATGTGATTGACCTATGGGGTATATCTAGTACTCTCTGTATATCATACTTATACTAAGCACGAGGTTTCGTCTTTCCGAAATAAGAAAGGACGGAAAATAATAATAAAGAGTTCAAGGGGGAGGTAATAGATTAGAAGTGTGGGGATCAAGGCGTTTAAAGAATTTAAATAGGAATTGTCAAGGCAGTTGTGGATTGAAATCCTATTTTGGTAATTCCTATTCACATGCTCGTATCAGTACAGTTATGTCACTGATACAATATGTTCAAACATATCTAGAGGGCAAGTACATTCGTCTACTAATCACTATATATCTCAATCCACGTAAGGTAGTTATACGAAGGGCGAACCAAGCGCACTATGGTTGATCAGACCGTAATACACTAATTCTGAAATGTATTAGTGTAGCGCTCCAATAATACATATGTCGTAAATAAGCTTGATAAAGAATAAGCTTGCAAAACTAGGCTATAATAGCAGCATAAGTCAATGTAGTATAGCAAATATAAGTACGCTAGATACGATGAGAGAAATTACAAAATAGTTTCTTCAGTCGGGTTCGAGAAATGAATGATGGGAGGGAAGGAATGGAGTGACGGCTCATTATTCTATTTGGGAGGGAAATGAGTTGTTTCTCTAAGAAATTGTGAAGGGAATGAAAAGGATTTAAAGAGGAGGGTGGCGGTTGCTGAAGGGAATGCGGGAGTGAGTGAAGAGCGAGGGTTGTATTGCCATTAAATAGGGAATCAAAAAGGGGGTGGGTGGCTGTGATGCAATGTAGGGAATACCCGGATGTATCCAATGGCTGGGAAGGTGGAAATGATTTGGTAGGCCGGTCTTATCTAGATTAAAGATTAGATAATAAAATTATTAGGGAAGAATAGTTGTCGGAACTTTGGGTTTGGAAAATTTATTACGAATAAAATTAAAGAAGGGTTTGGACTTGTTATTGATGAGGAAGGAATTTAAGAATCAATTGGATGGTCTAGCAAGGAAACTAATGAGAACATACATCTGTCTCTAGGATTGAAATTAAACATATGGGCTTATTCAGAAAATTTTGGGAGTTTACAGAACGGGATGTGACATGAATTTTGTGGTGGTCTATGCAGGTCGAGATCATGTCGTTTCGGTTACGTTAATGTATTGAACGAGTCTGTGTTAGGATAAGTGTATTAGGATCTCAATACACAATCGCTATTGAAACTTTCTTTGATTTTAATTATCGCATTTGAACCTCGTATTTGTATAAATGTATTAGGATCTCAATACACAATCGCTATTGAAACTTCCTTTGATTTTAACTATCGCCTTTGAACCTCGTATTTGTATTAAGTCATCTTTATTGAACTCCTTATTAATGTTTCTCGTCTTCTCCTGTTTCGGGAAGACGAACACTCGTGCTTGATGAACCCTTTCGATTATATTTTGTTATAAGATAGAAGCAAGATCGATAGAATACTTTTGAGGTGGGTGATTATCTAGGTTAGGAATGCTTGGGATAGATGCCTCTACTAGATAGACGGTTAGAACGGGATGACAGTTTGGGTTTTATATATGAGGTTTAGCCCTAGTAGAAGAAAAAAATTCTTTATAATTGGATATAAACTCTTACCATTTACTAACCAGATAAAGTCGGATTTGAAGTTTTACCAAATTATGAAGATTGGTTAGGAGGATAAGATAGGATTCTCATAATGGTTGAAATGACTAGGGGTACGATTTGGGATAATATACAGTTGAACTTTGGGATTAGTTGTAGCTTCCTAAACAAGAATAGGACCACCCTTATGGAAGACTTTAGAAAGTATGACTTGAAATATTTACTGATAGAATGGATCAATAAGCCATGTACTTAAGACTAACAAAAGTTATGTATATAATTCTATCACTACATTCAGTTTGAGAAATTCTACTTGGATGATATAATCATAATATCTTGCTTAGGAAGAAAGTGAAATTAAAATACGATAGTATTTTAGTCAAAAGCATTTTCACTAGAAAGATAAATTTTAGATGATCATGTAAAAATTGCATATTATGATAGAAGAGACAAAGATGGACAATAGTACCGAGGAATATGTGATAGAAGGGATAAGTTGTATTAGAACTAGATAGGCATTCAAATCAAAGATTAAACTAGTATAGATGATCAATCAAAACCATAATTTTGTGCAACAATCAACGGTATTGGTGTAACGATCCGCTCCGCTCAACCCGGAGGGCCGATTCAAACGGCACAAGTGTAGCGAACCAACCCTCCTTGCTCAGTGAGATGACTCATTTGATGAAAAGGCATTCAGACTTGGATCTTCAAATGGAGTTCACACTTAGACTTTTAAGAGGCGCGCTTAGAGTCTCACTTGGTCGATGCGATTCATCGCTAAGGTGGGTGGTCCCTGTGAACCTGTCCCTACTTAACTGCACACTTAAGAAAATAAATGATACATGCTAGTTTCTAAGCGATAACCTTCTCATGCTAATAAAAAGAGATGAACGCACGTCGCTAAGGGGATAACCTCGCCTTATCATTGTATTGAATATAGATATCTTACTTATTATCTGTGTAATCTGGCTTATTGAGTTAAAATGTAGTAGTTTCTTATATATGCCACAAAAGTAGTTTTGAGTTCATATCAAGGCACCACAACCGCACGGAATATGACTGTCACGGCCCAGTCCCAAAATACGTAGGATTAGGACACGTAAGCATGCCAGCCGCATGGATATGGCAACTCAAATATATGAAAACCATAACACATGCATACGCTGTAATATGAATGATAAATCCACAAAGTGGTATAAACTATCATAAATCATAGGGTATAATCTAAGCTCATCCACAAAAAATAAATGAATAAATGACCAGTATCTATGAAACTAGATCTCATTGTAAAGCATCTAAAGATGACAATCGGATGGAAACAAATCCACTGCCAAATTAGAATAAAGAATAAACAAGACAAATATAATGTAAGTACCACAACCATCAATCGCTGAGAAGACCTGCTCAAAATGTAAGCAACCAGTCCGGATCTGCGCTCCTGCGAATACTCATGAACATCTACACCTGAAAAGGGACCAGGTCCTCAGAGGGACATAACAAGATACATAGAAGCATGCCATTAAGTAAATACTGAATAAATAAAGGGTTGCGCTAACCATCTAAGTGAAATACAATTTGAGGACAACTTAGAGTGTATGGGAAAGTGTAGGCTAGACATATGCTGACGTAATTCACCAATCGTGACAACTGGCTAGTATATGCCACATATGTCCCCAATACAAGGGCGCAATGTAATATAATAATGTCCATACCGCTCCGAAGAACGGGGCATCTGAATAGTATATAACGTCCATACCGCTCCGAAGAACGGGGCATCTACATAATATAACGTCCATACCGCTCCGAAGAACGGGACATTTGAATAGTATATAACGTCCATATCACTCCGTCGAGTGTGGCATCTGAATAAAGTATGCGGGTGTCCCATACGCCTACTAGTTGTCCTCCCCGCCCAATGATCTATGCATGTGGTATCCACAACACGCTTTAGCCACTACGCCGAGGCGTCGTAACTCTGGCTCATAGTCTATTGTTAGTACAATAGCCCAACCTTACAACCAAACAAGGACAAGGATTGGACCATTGTACCACGATAGCCTATGCTCCAACTACTAATAACTGCTAAGTCTTCTAACATGCATCACTATTAGCAGTTATACCCTATCCGTCGCACGACCTACACGTACAGGTGGCCAACCGCGTACGCAAGTCCGTGCCCTACATGAGACTCACAACACGTGTAAGAAATATGTCAAGGCCTTGGGAGTCATACCAATAACTCCGCAACTTTAGGTGGGTCTACTAGACACTAGGTCAGACACAAGTCCTAATGTCAACGCATTCGTTGACTGCACCCGAGTCTCTCTCGGACGCGCACAGTTATATAATCTAAAATAATTAAACATGCAAGTAACAATATAACTGAATTTAAACAGTACAACAAAGGCAAGGTATACTTGCCTGGCAAGAAGGCTGCGTAGTGCCAAAAACCTGCTCCTGAAGTTGCGCAGAATAATTTGATATGTCCTATATACATATAATATAAAACAATATCAGTCATTACACTAGCACGTACACAAAATCATAAATACCTTGAACTCAGGGCATAGCTAGGTATGTCACTGGTCAACTAGGGTCAAGTGTGCGTCTAATCGCACGGGTGTCGCATTTGTAATTGCTGTGCAAGACAGACAGTCAAATGATACAGGACTCGCCAGTATGTCAGTGTACATAATGACAGTTTACTAACAATATTACAGGTCAACATAACTACGGGATATCCGTGGTTACACTCGGTCACCTAGTAAATATATAAATATACATTATTATTATCTAGCATATATCATTAATACTTATAATACATATATACACCAAATAAATACATATACCATATATATATATGTATATATGCTAATTAAATACGTATGCAATATACATATTGTATATACACTAATTGGATTTATACTATATATATTAACATATACTAGGGATACATATATAATACTTATACACACACATACAAATATGAAAAAGGGGGAAACACATTCGTACCTCGGGATACGTGCACGGAGATGATGATGATGACGATGTGGTTGACTACGATGGAGACGATGTTGATCACGACGACGATGAAGACAATGATGATGGCAACGATGACAATGGTGACGACGATGATAATGACGATGATAAAGACGACGATGACGATAATAGTGATAATGGTGATGATTATGAAGATGATGGGAGATGATGATGGTGATGGGGTGTCGATGTGCTCCGGCCAGTGGGGGGAGGTCCGACCAGTGGGAGGAGGAGCTCGTGGTGGTGCTGGTGGTGTGGGGTGCTGGAGTTAATGGTGGGTTGATGATGATGATGATTGCTGACCGGAATCCAGCCAGGGGAGGGCTACTCCGGCGAGGGTGACGGAGGACAGGGGAGTAGGGAAGGTCGGAGGAGTTCGTCGAGGCTGATGGGTCGGCGGTGGTAGCAGGTTGTGCTCAGGGACGGAGCTCGGTGCTCAGGCGAAGAGGGAAGGGAGCGGCGAGGTCGGGTGGAGGTTGATAACAATGGGGAAGATGGTGGTGGTGAGCGGCATTGGTGGTGGCTCTGCGAGGAGGTGGCAAGGGGGATGAGTCGAGGGGTGAGGTTGACGGGGTGCTCGGTGGAAGCGGTGGTGTAGAACCGGAGAAGGAGGAGGCTGACTGGAAAGGGTGGTGGTGCGGTCGTGCGGGATGCGGGTGCAGCGGCTCGGGATGATGTCGTCGAGGCCGGCGGAGGAAGTGGAAGAGGGTGGAGCAGAGATGGAGGAGAAGACCGGAGGGAGTGGAGGAGGTCGGGTGGAAGTCGGGAACGGCCGGTGGTGCTCCGGCGGGGTAGGGAGAGGAAGAAGAAGATGAGATGAAAAGGGAATTCGGCTGTGGAAAATAGGTTTGGGTTTTGAGTTTAGAATTTTGGGAAAATAAAGGAATATGTGATATATATATACATGTAGAATTTTAGGTTTGGGTTTGACCTAGGAGATTTGGGCTTGGTCAACTCTTAGGGTTGGGCCTTAGCCTCCCATGGGAATGTTTGGAGGCTAAAATTTGCATTGTTTAAATGTAAGGGTTAGGATTCAATGAGGACCGATGTTGCACGTTTGCACATTCCGAAAAAATTATAAAAAAATTTCTATGAAGGAGAAAATTGGATTTCTTCATGTATTGTCCAATGGTGTGGACATCTCAATGCACTTTTGCATAAAAGCTCCCAACAATTGGAAAATTGCACAAAGACGGAATTCAGATTAATTTAATTAAAATTTGTGCGCATGATGTTCTGGAATTAATTAGAAGTACATGGAAATAAAATTAGGTGTGTAAACTCCCTCACCCAAAATAGGTATTTGTGTATATTTTATATTATTATATTTATTATAGATGTTGAATTTATTTAGAGTATTATCTTAGTTAATTAGAAAATAATTTTTTAGTATATTTACTTATATAAATATTTATTTAGAATTATTTTTAGGCTATTTTAGATTATTGGGATTTTTCCATAATTTTTAGTTAATTAAAAACTAGTAACACTAATTTTCTAGGACTTTGAATAATTTATTTTATGTTCAAACTTAATTAAAAATATCCCAAAAATTTATTTTTGGTTCTAAATAATAAAATATATTTTCTAGAATTTTTTGGGAATTTTTCGATTATTTTTAGCATTTATTTCGAGTTAATTATGAAAAACTGAATTAAAAACTAATTTCTGAAAAAAAACCCAAAAAGTAATTATTTCTGCCCAGTCAGCAAACAGGGGGCCCACCTGTCAGCCTCCCGCAGCAAACAGTGCCGGGCCCGCCTGTCAGTGACTGCGGGACGGACAGCGTTGGATGGCTGCCACGTGTCAAGATCTGAGCCGCGACTGCTTTCTCTCTCCTCTATATATATATTAGTTTAAGTTTATTTCTAGGGTTTTTCTTCAGCCGAATTTTGGAGAATTGCCATCTAGGGTTCCTTCATCTTCCAGAAGCCATTGCGCATAGTTCCAGACTCCAAATGAGGCCTAGTTTTTTGTGTTAGAAATATATTGAGGTTAGCTTTATGATTATATAATTTGTTTTACGAAATTATTATTATTAAATTCTAGAAAATTCATAGAACACAGTATGTCCGAAAATAGACGTGTTTCGATATTTTTATGATTTCGGGAGAACCAGGAATCAGAATCATGAAACATTTAAAGTTTCGGAAAGCTAATGTCGAGATCATCGACATATATTTTTCCCAGAATTTAATTCGAAGTATTTATATACTATTAATTCTGTAGAACTTCTAGGTTAGAATTTAACCATCGGTGCACAATACAAAATTTGTATGTGCCATAATTCCCAAACGAATTTGAATTCGGACGAGCCATAAATTCTAGCATGTTTTTGACACTGAAATCTACAAGAAATCATGCATGAAAATTGAGTTTGTGTCGGTTGACTTTTCGGTCAACAGATCGCCTCGATTTGCGTGCCATGAGTCTCGAGTTGATAAAATTCAGTTTCTTTGGACAAAATTTAGGAATTAACATAAAAATCAGAATAATAAGATTAAAATAGGATTTTAGAGTAATTATTCCAGAATTAAATAAATTAAAATAAATTATCTTTTGACGTGATAAATTTGTAATACATAGGCTATTTGGACTGTGACTTGGACTCTGATTCATACCAGCAGCAGGACCCCAGGCAAGATACCTTGCCAAATTGTTACAGTACTTTTGCATGCTATTTATATTTCCTTATATTTATTGCATTTCTGTTTATTCTTGCATGTGTAGTTTTCTTTCAGTCATTACTATATATTAGATATGTTGACACACACTTGACACTTAGTATCATAGAGGACAATCATTAGGCGTATGGGCTTTAACCACTCTGGTAACACCGTAGTCACTAGCACGCACTATGGTGGGTCGTGTCCGATGGTCGCTACCCCCGAGGTATGTCGATTGATGGAGTCCGAGGGTCGCTACCCCCGAGGTATGCTGGTTGATGATGTTCATGGACGAGTGCATGAGTTGTGAGGCTTAGATCGAGTAGACTACCCTTGCCCATACGTCGAAAAGTTGTCCTCATTTGCATTCATATAGATTGTCTCGTACAGCGTACTTATTTATTTTCAAATTATATGCATATTTGCTGTATTCAAGTTGGCTCGTATTTTCTGTATCTTGTTACGTCCCTCTGAGGACCTGGTCCTCTGCCAGGTGTATCTGCTCTTGAGTATTTACCGGAGTACGGGCCTGGACCTGACGCATTCCTTTCTGCCGAGGAGGTCTTACCTTCTGAGCATCGTTGATTATCTAGCGATGGATTCTTTTAGCTGATACACTTTTGTCTTCACATTATTTTATATTGGAGATTTTATACTCCTCTCTCATTTTAGTTTTGGTTATAGTCTTTGGTAGTGGATTTGTCTCCACCCGACTATTATTTTAGATATTTCAGACTCCTTATTCTAGTTTAGTATTTCTTTTCTATGACTTGTTGTGTGGATGAGATTAGCATATCTGTGACTTGTGACATTATATATACCACATGTGAGTTATATTCATATTACAGCGTACGTATGGGTTATTGTTTCCATATATTGGAGTTGCCATATCCATGCGGCTGGCATGCTTACGTGTTCCTAGTCCTACATATTTGGGACTGGAGCGTGACATGTTTTTGTGGTGGCCCATGCAGGTCGAGAGCATATTGTCTCGGTTACGTTACTGTACCGAACAAGCCTGCACCTAGGACTAGAGTATAGGATCTCATCCACAATTGACTATGACTCATCTTTCTTCTAATCTATTATATTTGAATAATTGCATCCTGCTTGATTCCTGTACTCCTATAACATTTCCTTTAGTATAGTCTCTCCTAGAATATAGAAGTTCTTGTTGTTAGATGATAAGTATTGTAACCTTCCTATTAAGAGTACAACTAGAGTGCTGACACACCACTAAGTTTAGGATGTCTAATGAACACTAGAATTCCTTATCTCTAGAATTGGTTTACCATTACCTCCTGATGTGTTATAAGGACTTGAGAGTAGTATAGACACTATTAGAGTTAGTTAGAAGTTTACCATTATGGTGGCCCCTAGCATTGAGAAACCAATAGAAAACCAAAGTGAATATTAGGACTGAACCTAACCCACGCCGTTAGATGAGTATTGGAGAACCATAAATTTAGATTCTTGTCTTGAGATAAGCAGACAGTACCTTAGAAAGCCAAGAGCAATGCATAGAATATTTTCCTAATCATACCTCAAACACAGAGACTAGCATACCCCTTTCCCTTGGAAAACTATGATGCTATCTAGAGCTCCTCTATTTTCATATATTGTTCCCCTGTGACCATAGCGTTCGCTAATTGTGCGACGATCAAAATTACGTTCTTCTTTTCTTTATCTTTTAACTCGTGCCACCTGACACTTCTGATAGTAGGCCAAGTAATTTATTTCTTTGTTAAGGACACATAGTTTGCTAGGATTATAGTTGTAATCTTGAATTTTAAAATTATGTGCTTAGTAGTTAGAACTTGATAGTTAAGTTATTCTTGTAGATTGAGACCTGGTGCTTATCCCTTAGTTTTAAATTGCGTAACTTGTACCACACCTCAATACGAGTTATATTCCCTTTCCCTTGAGGCTAGTAACTGTCCCATTCTTACTATTGACACTTGCACTATGACTAAGAGTTAAGACGACCATGACCTATGTAATATAAGAGGATACCCTAACAAGTACCAAGACCCCTTCTCGAAAACCTTAACAGGAGCTTCTACGGTACCCTTAAGACT